>VWZV01004001.1:139171-196346 GCA_013397155.1 Irena cyanogastra
GTGTTGTGTCCCGCGGGGTTCCGCTGTGGCGGGGTTGGCGGCGTCCTCAGGCACAGAGCAGGAAACGGGTACGCTCGGACGAAGCGAGGGGAATCCCCGCTGGCTGCAGTGCGGAGCTTGGCTCCGAGGAAAGCTACAGAACGCCTCCTCGCCGCGGGGGCTGTAGCACGGAGGGCGGCGGCTAGGCCCAGAGAGACCTGGCATGATCAGACCGGTCATCGAGGCCCTAGCCAGAGCTTAGGACAAAAGCCTTGGCGTAGGGCATCTCCGAGATCCGGATACCCTGCTGAGTGTGGGCGGTATGCACCCCTCTGCCCGCTCCCCTCTGATCAGCCAAAGGAAGTCATAAATAACGAGACATCAGAAATAAAAAGTTGACTGAACAGCGATGAAAATGGTTCACCAGTGATTCTAAAAAACCACAGCCTCACCACCCCAACAGAAGCATGCCAGCCCTCCTGTCAGTACCCTCCCTCCGTTGTATATTTTATATCTGTTTGTGATAGATCTGAGAACAAATTCCTGGAAGGGCACGAGGCTTGCCATATTTCAGCTGTGCTTGGGACACATGTGCTTGGTGTAACATACTTGTATGGCAATTTGCCATAGGTGCAGCACAGCTACAGCTCCACCAAATTTGTGAGCTCATAGCAGCTACCGAGCACACCTGAATTGGGAGTCCTTGATCTCTTCAGAGCGTTGTCTGCAAAAATCAGCTTCATTAACCAATGTGCAACAATCCAATAAGAGAGACACTGACTACTTATTTTAGAGTCGTGCAAGCCTGGGTGCTTAGTGGTATTCAACAAATCAAGCACGTTAAATATCAAAACTTTTTACTATTTATACAATTTGCCAAACAAAGGAATTAGTGTTCATTGTCTACATGTTCCATAGTTGTCTTATTAATTAGTATTTTATCCTCTATTGGCTAATGATGCTCTTCTTTCCAATGCTAATCAGTCTGTATGCTCAGCCTTCTTTTGATTTGGTGGATTTCTTGGGTCAGTGGTCCTTGAGTCAGTGGTTGAGGTCTCCCTCTGCTGGAATTACCTTTTATCAAGTTGGAACTGATTTCAACGCAATTGCTGAGTTGGGTTTATTGGTTTCTTCCTTACCTTGGGATTTCTGCCAAATGTCCATGTGCCCCATAAATTCTTCATTTTTTGTGTCTACTGTCAGTGGTACATCATTTTCCCCAAGCTTTGTTAACCTCTTCATAGGTCTTGAGATCACTGAGGCATGTCAAGCCCTAAACATTAACAACGCAATTCCACCAACAAGTAATTTGTTCTTCTAACACATGGACATCACTTAGAGCTTACTTTTTAGCTGCTATCTGTTTCAAGGATTACATCTCCCTTCTTCTTGATTAGTCTTGAAAGTATACAAAGATCAAACATAAAAGAGCATCCTCTCTTAAGAGAATTTTTACATATTCCACATTTTACAACAAGAGTAGGAGTAAACGCCAATGCTTTCCTTACAGAAGCCACACTATGAAAAAGTGGATTTACAAGCATTTACTCATGGGCTTCATTTTAAGAACAGATACCTGTAAACTCTCTAGAAGTGTTTAGAGGTAGAAGTGTACTGGTAAGCAGCTGGCAAGATTGCCACTGCTCTGTCAGTTGAGGTCTAAAAAAAAAAGCCCTGAATTTTACTTTTGAAACAGTTATTGTTGCACAGGTTGGAGTAGTGATTTATTTCTTCGTGCTCTCTAAAAAAGTTACTTCTGTCAAATGAACTCTACTAGCCAGATGAAGAAAAGAAACAAATACCAATGCTCTGATCTTGTGAGTGTTTACATTTCCTTATAACTTCTAGGGTGCAATAAAGCAGCATTTATTAAACCAGACACCAAACTTCTCTGAGCTTCTGCAATGCTAAGCAAGCCAGGACACTGAGCACGAATAGTGCAGGTGTCCAAAAGTCTGTTATAGCCCTGGAACAGCACTTGTAATGGAGTGTTGCGTGTCAGCTCATGGTGCAGAACTCTAATAGAAACGGGCACAGAACAGCGTGGAGCTAGTTAGGATTCTGAGTTACAACAAATGTTTTACTCCATCACAAGATTTTCTAAGCTGTTTCTAACCTAACTCACAGTGTCTGATCATCAGGTGTCCATATATACCTGCCTGTGTGTATTAGAGGTTTGCATAACAATGTATTTCCTCTCAAAATCACAAAAAATGGTTTTGAAGTGATTTTAGATCCCCTGTTGGTCACTTATCAAAGGAGACACTGATCCTTAATCTGATCCGAAGTCCTTACAGTAACTTAGTCCTTAGTAAGATAAAATATATAATTGCATTACAATTTGTTCTATTTAGTTTATATTTAATTGCACAAAATCTTTTTAAATGCTAGTTCACAGAGTATCCAAAATTGATTATTTAAGTAACATGTCTAATGTGATTAAAGGTGAAAATCATCATATCCTAATAGTGAAAATACTATTGCAAAGGCAGTCCTTTCCCATGTGAATTACTATGTGGTAAAACATCCTAATGATTCACTGAAGGGTTTTGGGACTAGGGTTTTTTCAATACATATGACCATTAAAACCAGCAGAGATTCTTGCAGAGTCTGAAAGCTTTTGGATAAGGCCCAACATGCCAGAAGGTTTTTTATAAAGTTATTTTATTCTCATCAGGTAGAAAATAGAAAACAAATATCCATCTCCCAGCACACACTTTACTCATCAAAGATTTCAGAATATACAGGACTTTGGACTGAGTTCAAGATGTACTCTGGGATCTTTATTAAGATCCACACAAGAAACCAGAGACCTAGTGCAAATGCATTCAGGAAAGTGCCTGGGCCACTATCAAAGCTACTTAAGGGAATTGAATTTTTATATTAACCTGAAGCAGAGCATGTAACGTTGATAGTCCTGTGTAAACAGAGAGTATTTTCTTACAGTATTAATTCTCAGAAGTGGAGAGGAAGATAAAAAAACCAAACTTACCTGCCATAACAATTTAGTCCTGCAGTGCCAAAGCCACTTTTTTTCTGAATGAGTAATCCCACCTATTTTAGCTAGGATTTACACATCATACCCTGAATTAGGTATGTCTAAATCAACTCAAGTGTATATCCATAGAGCTAGAAGCAGATTTAAATCTTTTTCTTTTAGCTCTTAGTAAGTTTCTATGACTTTTCAACCTGAAGTACAATTCCTAATATTTTAGATGACATTCTAGCTCTACGGAAGTTAATAGCAATTTTCAAATTTACCTCAGTGTTATTGAACGTCCCTTTTTGTACTTTAAAATTACTTTTCTGTATAAGACAAAAGGACTTCACTGAGGTCAATTTTATGAACTGGGGATTACTATAGGCTCTTTCTGTAACTATTTACTCAGCCATGGAACTAGTTTATGAGAAAAGAAATTCAAATTCTACCTTATCCAAGCATTACAGCCAATATCTTTCCTACAGAGATTAGACGATTACTTCTTTTAAAATATAAATAATGTCTGATTTGGGGAAGGATTCAGCATCTTCACTATTTTCCTTTGGGCTAGAAGTATAATTTATCTTTGTAACATACCCTAGAAAAAACCCCACTGAACAGTTTTGCAGCTGCCTTTAGTGACAATTGTTCAATTTGCACCTTCACAGTACTGCAAACTTTAAACTTCAATGAATTTGCTCTTTCAAATGTCTAGGCAAGATTAAAGTGAATACTTTTCCTGTAGGCTTTTTCACATTTGATTTCTGTTTTCTCAGCCTTTCTAGCTCAGATCTCATTGCTATAAAAGGACTAAAACAAGTTACCACTTCTCATTTAAAACAACAAAAACAAAATACATTATAGGCAAAAAAGAGGTTTGTATAGTGTTTACATAGTTTATATTTTTAGCATACTTACAACTATGAATTGATTATATGCTTTATTATAACGGCTGTGGTGCTGCATTGCAGTTACAGTCATACTAGGAGTTTATTGAAATTTCTAAGGTTCAGAGCACAAAACCCAGAACTGCTTGTGAACTTGTAAACCTGGTGATAAACCAGGAAAACCTGGATAACTAACACTGTTAGAAGCAATCATAGGAATCCTAGAGCAAGAGAAATGGAAATTGGATGTTGGACTTCTCAGTATCTTAAATGTACAAAATATCTAAGTTGCACTAATATTAGCTGATTTTATTTTTTGCTACACCTTTTAAGACAGTGGTATTGTATTTTGCATATTTTCAGTCAGGAACTTGACACACAGGAAAAAATGACAAAAGCACCCATTCAGTGTCCAATATAAGGCACCTAAGACCTCACATGGTGAGGTCAGCAAAGGCTCAGCATTTTGTAGCACGTTTTCCAAGTACAGTTTCCATTGATTTTAGTTGCAGTTGTCATTATTCAACATTTCAACAGTGAATTGAGAGAGATGCCAGAAATATAAGAAGGAAACACATGACAAGTATAAAAATTTAGTCAATGTAATTTGCAGGACCTTGTTTTAAACACTGTGTAGCACAAGTAGGACTTGACTCTGGTTAACTTAGACATGTTCAGTTGTATTACCCAAGAGATTTCTTTCTTTTCTTGTTGTTTTCTGACACATTCACTACATTATTTTAAAAATAATTTGCTACAGTATTTTTAGAAAGTGTGTGTGTGTTCGCACAAATACATCCATACAAATGTTGCCTATGTGTGTGTGCCAAGTGAAATAGGACAACATACACAATAGTTGATTTGGCTGCACAGCCCTGATTTAATTCAAAATTCAGTATGCTCAGCAAAAAATGTGATCATGTCATTAAATCTCTTTCCTGATGAACAATAGGGCCAAAGTAAAGCTGAATTTTGTATTTTGAATATGTGGATCAGTAATCGGGAAGTCTTTCTTTTCATATAATTCTTTCCTTCATCATTAAAAAGTAGCATTGCTATTATTAAGATATGATATTGCAACAGATCTCTTTGAAAGAGCTGTAAGCTTTAATCACCACTTACCTACTCATGCCAGAAGTAATGAAACTACCTGAAGTTTCAGTTTATACTGAAGTTCAAGGTAGCTTGAGGAAGGATCCAGATCCAAGCTCAAATATTTGGATGAGGCTTCCCTAGAAGCGCTCCAGATAAATTGCCTCTTTCGATTTCCTCTGGATACATTGCCCAGTGCTGCAACCCTGGCACTATAATGTAGGGACCCATCACATCAACCTCTGGTCCTGTTGCCTTAATATGGGGCACCATCACCTTAAGGTGGCTCACAATCACCTCAGCCTGGGGCACTGTTCACTCAGCCTGGGTACCCCTCCAGTCCTTATGGAAGCACATCAGCCAGGAATACCATCATCCCACCCTGAGGCACCACCACCACCACCACAATGTGAGGCACCATCAACTTGATGTGGGGCACTGTTACTCCAACATGGAAAACTATCACCTCAGCATGGAGCCTCATTGCCTTAACCTGCGGCACCATAACCTCAGCCTGTGATTCTGTCCCCTCACCCTGGAACCTCATGATCAAAATCTAGGGGCCATCACATCAACTAGGGGCATTATTTATTCAGCTTGGGGCCCCACTGCATGTCAGTCTGGAGACCATGACTTAAATTAGGATCATTATCACCTTGGGGGCCCATTGCTTCCACCCAGCACACCATTGTCTCAACCCAGAACCCCATTGCCTCAGCTTGAGGTACAATCACCTGAGCACACAGATCCATCACCTCAGCCTGGAGCCGCATCGCTACAACCTGGGGACCATCACCCCAGCTTGGGGCACAGTCACCTCGTCTTGGGGCCTCATGGCCTTAGTAAGAGTCCCAGCTCTCTGCCCCATTCCCACAGAGCAAATAAGGGCAGGAGGAGATTGATGTCTGTATCAGAAATAGCTGGCCAGCAGGGCTAGGAAAGTAATTCTTCGCCTGTACTTGGCACTGGTAAGGCCACTATCTGAGAACCATGTCCAGTTCTGGACCTCTCAGTTCAGGTAGGACATTGAAGCACTGGAGCAAGTTCAGAGAAGGGAAATTAAGCTGGTGAAAGGTCTGGAGCACAGGTCTTAAGAGGAAGAGCTGAGGGAGCTAGGGTTGTTTAGCCTGGAAAAGAGGAGGTTCAGGGGAGACCTTATGGCTCTCTACAACTACCTGAAAGGAGGCTGTACGCAGGCTGTACCCAGATCGGCCTCTTCTCCCAGGCAAACAGCGACAGGATTAAAGGACACAGTCTTAAGTGCACCCAGGGATGCTTAAGTTGAACATTAGGAGGAATTTCTTCGCATAAAGGGTGATCAGACATTGGAACAGGCTGGTCAGGGAGGTGGTGGACCCACGGTCCCTCGAGGTATTTCAGGAAAGACTGGACGTGGCACTTAGTGCCGTGGTCTGGTTGACACGGTGGTGCTTGGTCAGAGGCTGGAGTCGATTATTTCAGAGGTCTCTCCCAACTTCCTGGTTTCTGTGATTCTGTGGAGCGCCCGCGCCTGAGAAGCCCCTCCCAACGGGAGGTCCCGGCGCACGGCTCCCTTCCCGCTCGGCTGAGGCGCCGCCTCTCCCCGCCCGGCGGCGCGCGGGGCGGGCCGGGGCTGCGCAGGAGCGGGGCGGCGGCGAGGGAGCGGCCTCAGCGCTGCGCAGCGCCCGCCTACCCGGCTGTCTGCTCGCTCTCTCTCCTCCCGTGCCTGTGAGTATCTGCGCGGCTGCCTGCGCGGTTACCACAACAAAGCCGGGAGAAGGGGAGCCAAGGGGGACACGGCAGCGGCCGCTGCTGCTTCTTGCCAGGGGTGCCGGCCGGGTGGTGGGGCCTGCGATGCCTCCTCGGCACGGAAGGTGCCTGGAGGGCGGTTGGGAGCGGTTGGGGACGACGGGCATGTTCCTCCCCCGTCTGCGGTAATTTTTTCTCGAAACAAGGTGGGAGACGTATTTTGTTCGTGTGTACATATGCATTATCTTTAACCATTATATAATTCTAAAAATAATTTTGTTTTAATTAGCTGCGCCCCTTGCCTGAGCGACGCGCACGTAGGTGTCCCCCGAGCGCGTCCTGCGCGCTGCCTTTGCAGGGCTGGGGCTGGCGTTGAGCTGCCAGAGTTTGGTCATGCCGCCCTGAGACGTGTGCTCCGCCCCACACCAGTGCCATGCCTGCCCGCTTTGCTCCTTGGGGAGATTTGGAAAAGAGGTGGGAGACTCCGTTCTGAGACACCGGCCCTCGCTGTCGCCGTAGTGATCGGCTTTGGGAGAGAGTCGCGGTGTCGTGCGTGCTGTGCTTAAAGTTACCGGACTTCGAGAAACACGTTTCAGTGATGCCCAGATAGAGTTCAGAGGGGTGTTTTGGTTGGGCTTAATTAGTGGGAATTAAGTCAGTTGGAATGATTATTGCAAACAGCTTGCCTCGAGCATGTTAATCATCGCAGGACTCACGTTTCCACATTTTCCTCAGAACTCACGTGTAACTCCCCCTGCCCAGCACACGGCTGTGTTCTGCAGTAATGGCTCCCAAAGTGGGGCTGTAGTCTGGAAAAATAGCTAGCCACCAAATCTCTCGGCCCCTCTGGATTAGGTTGGAAATCACAAATAAGGTAGTTCGGACGCCTGGGCTCCTGCAGCAGAGCAGAGTACTGAATTAATTTGAAAGAGACACAGCGAGATGCTACAACAAAATGCAATATGTGTTGTCTTTGTCAAACATTGGTTTTTTTCTGGAGTTTCACATCATTTTAAAATGTAGTTCAGCATGGCTTATGGCACAACTTAATTTAAAGTCATATAATTGTTATGCCTGGCCAAAGTTTTTCCTTTCTAAACAGTTTTTTTTGAAAACTGGTTTAATTATAGTGTGCAAATACTTGCACTTTTATGTTCTTACTATATAATAGAAATTTAAAAAAATCTAGTGTTTGCATTTGGACGTGTGCGTGTTTTAAAATTGTGTGGTTAAAATTTCTGTGCAGCATTCATAAAAACACCAGGACAACAATGTGGGATGAAATGAATGTAATAGCAATAGCAGTGCTAAATTTCTTTTGTATCCCTGCTTTTGTCTGTAGTGAGGTGCTCAGTATAGTGAATAGAATGCGTTGTACACATTATTGCTTCTTTGAAAAAAATAGTTAATCTCTCTTTTTTTTGATAGAAAGTGATTGCTGGAATTGTCAGTTGAGAGAGAACGAAGTTTCACAGGGTTAAATTCTTCAGTGGAGTTATTTGAAGACTAAATTGAAGTTGTCGTTGCTAAAAAATAAGTAAGCTTAAGAATGGATTTGTGAAATAATTGGCATTTAAAAATACAGTTGTCAGAGCTTTGGACTCTGATTCTGGAATGCTTCAAGCTCTTTCAGCACTTCCTGCTTTGTTTGTTTTTTTCTGTAGTGCATGTGTTGTTCTTTTGGTTTTCTAAACCTAGATAATACTTTTATGGTTTGGGATAGAAACCAGAGAAAAGAACAGGTAATTTGGGGACATTCTATTCCTTTTCTTGGAACTTAAAGCTGTTAAGACCTACTGGGATTTTTGTTCTGGTTTTGTGCTTGCCTGTTTTTAGAAGGACATTCAGAGGGCCCTGTGTTTCTTCATCAGACTTATGTGGGCTCAGAGGGCCATCAGGACTGCTGAGCCCATTGAGACTTTGAATGCAATTGGCTAATTGAAAGGCTTAACCCAGAAACGTGTAAAAGTCCAAATTTTGTAGAATGGGTAGCATGTGGTCATCTGTGGCATAGGTGACAGGATAATCTACAAGCTTTTTAAAGTCTGCCCTTTCAGATGACATAATATTAGACCTGAAGCTTAGATGTAAGAATCTGAAAGTGAGCTGGATCCTAGGTGAGCCTAGGTACTCCCTAAATTCATGGGAGATAGTCATACTCTTACCTTACTGCTTCCACCAGAGCTGTTTCTTAAAGCTCTTTCATTCTTTGCTTCCTGATGTTATGTTTGACCAAGACTGGTGATAATAATGGTCTAAAACATGATCCGTGCTCCTTGGCTGAGTTATTTTCCATCCACAATTTCAACTGATGTTTAAGTCACAATTCAGTAATGAGTATTTGTCATTTTTGAAGTATTTCATTGTAATAATAAACACTGGAACTCCAGGAAACCCATTTTGAATTTAATAGAGCCCTCTGTTTCAACATCTTACCTGCTTTTCCATACTTGGTATTTTATCATCTGAAGAAAGGAACAAGTCACAAAAATATAATGCGAGAGATTATCTCAAGAGGCTTTTACCTCATTTGCCTCTTACACACATTCTGAGGAAACAGAAATATATTTAGACTCTTCCTAAGTGATATTTTTTGAAGCTGCTCTTTCTATACTGATTTAGAGACTGAATTCCTGTGCTTTCTCCTGCTCATCTATATGAGACAGTGCTTGTTCCTCTTATGTAGAAATATATTCACTGAAAATTAAGAATTGTGTTTTATTTTCAGTGGTTATGGAGAATATAATTGTTACATCTGTAAAACTGTATGTGTGTGTTTTAAACTATGATAATAAGCACATCTTGTAGTGGAGGGCCTTATGAAGGAAATTCTTCTAGAAACTCAGGTCTGTTTGATGTGTGTTGAAGCACATCTATGCAAACAGTTAAAGGAAATGCTAATGATACACCTATTTGTCTAGTCAGGTCACTAAGCACACTGAATTTGTAATGTTAGAAGCATGAAAAACACTTATAGTTCAATGGGCATTTCTATTGTGGGAGACAGTTCATGTGTTGTGCCACTTGGTAGAGGTGGCCTGATATTCAGAAATCAGCTGTGATTTATCTCCATCAGTAGTTTGTGGTGTGCTTGATTCCTTTATGGTCCTGCCATCTGTTTCAGGACTGGCAAATGTAACTTCAGCCTTTACGTGGCAGATATGCTGAAGCTTTGCTCTAATAAGAGCAGTTGTTTTCCTTTTTCTGGTTTTGAACTGCTGTGCCAGACTCTTCCCCCTTCAGTTGTGGATGGCCTGGTTGAATACGTTGCCCCCAAATTTGAATCTTGATATCGACAGAAATACTCTTCATAGATATGTACCAGTATAGAAGGAGTGGGAAAACAAAGCTTGACCTTTACTTTGCTCTTCACCATCGATGCCTGGCAGTAGAGTCTGTCCTTTTCTGGGCTTTTCGTACCTGTTGTATATTATCAAAAGACTGTGGCTATGGGTCACTTTTGGGAAAGATCAATACCAGTGACCAGTTTTCCCCTAGCAGCTTGCTGTCTTTTAGTCTTTGAGGCAGCTGGAGTTGGACTCTTCCAGGTAGTGAGAAATTGTATGGCAGCAGCCCCATGAGACTTCAGTGTGGGTGGTGTCACTTATGCTTGTAGAAGTGGAAGGCCTTCCAGAAGCTGCTGCTACTTCTATCAACCAACATATGTTTCATTGTCTTTATTTTTGATTGTAATTGTAAGCTACTTCTTTTCTTCCTCTGTTTAGAGGGTTTGTGAATAATTTTCTTGGGATTCACAGCAATGAGTGAGTAGCCATGGTCTGTTTAGACAGACCTGATAGCCACCATCACTCCCATCATTTAACTTCAGTATTCTCTGACCCAGCCTTTCTGCTCAAGAGGTCACAAGGTGATCTTTGCTGAAGAGCCTGAAGAACAAATAGTTCATGTGTTTCTATGAGTTAAGTCCTGGAGCTAAAGCTACACACCTCTTAACATAATGTGTTGCAGCTTTTCACAGTAGGGGAATGGCTTGTTTTTGTCCCAAGAGGTAATATTTTTTCTTCCCCCTCTTTCTTTCCCCTGTCTGCCCCATTTCTACCTGTTCTCTCTCCTCCCTGCCTTGTACATTAACTTAAAAGCCTTTGCCCAACAGCTGTCTGCGGCTCTTTGGTGGTCATGTGCTTTCATTTGCTCTAAACACGATGGCAATTGACTGTGATCCAGGATTTTCTAGTGCCCATTGGCTGAACTGAATTCTTACTTAAAATAGCTGTGAGACTCAGGACTTTCTGTTGCAGCTCTTTTTAGGAGACGCAAGCATACTTTGAAGCATCTCCAATGAGCCTGCCTGTTTGAGACAGAACTGCTGTTCTGAGGGCTAATCTGTCACAGGTTTGGGAGTTAATAAACTGTATCTTAGAGCATACGGGGGAAAATCCTTCCATTGTGTCCAGCAGAGAGAACTAAGGATGCAGAACAGCTGTAGCAGGTATTGTGCTCTGAGCTTGGAAAATCAGAATATCTGCTGAAGAGACTAGTTGTTTCATTCACTGAGGATTTTGCTTAGGGGAACTAGTTTCCTAAGAGCTATATTTCTTCCTTTACGTGCTTTGTTGTTCTTAGTAACAAATACGAAAGCTTTCACTTAAGAGGAGGTAAATAGGGCTGAATATGTGTAGTTTGTCACACAGGTTTTAAGACTTGTGTTTCCCCTCTTTTAAGCAAACAAACCCCCAAAAGTAGAACTTTTCTCATCCTAACATTTTTATTACTCTCCTGTAGATGTTTTCAAATTTGTCTTTTTTTGTTTGTTTGCTGGGCTTTTTTTTAAGGAGGGGAGGGAGAAGGAGCCAGGTGTGGTTCCTTTAGCATTTTCAACCTCTCCCAAGTTCACCATACAAGAGGCAATTTGGCAGTCAGCAGGTTTAGAGGGGTCGGATCCCCAGAGGGGAAATAACAAGAATGTAGAATCAGAAGATTTTGGAGTGCCATAAAGAACATGTATCATTGGTAGTATAAGTCTTTTATTTAAAACACATCCAACCTAAAACACTTTCAGCTCTAAAACAGAAGGCGCCATGTTGGAGCTAAATACAATATTTTACTGCTTCTGATACTTTACATGTTTTTTAATACATCGTAAGATGATGTCTGTTCTTTCTTGCTGCTGTGAACATACTATTGACTTGTCTTGAGTGTACTATAGCTGTGCTGTATTATGGCCTTTGTAGTGATGTGCAGGATGCACACAGTAATATCAGACGTTTCTGATTCAGCCCCAGGATGTGTAAAGGTCTTGTCTTCCCCTTCTATTAAATACCAGAATCTTAGGATGTCATGAAAGCATTTAGGCCCTTGAGAGGATGCATAGCATGCAAACTCAGAGTGTGGTGTTCTACATGCTAGGAATCTGTATGTTACCAGACAGGGAAAAAACAGCTTTACCTGGAGCATGGTTGTCTGCATACTAGGAGTTTTTATGTTACAAGATCAGGTAAAAACTCCAGTTGTCCTCTCTGTATAAATCATCCTCTTCCTTAATTACGTAAGTAAAATGCATAACAGAAAGTTGATCACTGTTTGTACCTGAATGTTGATTTTTTTTATTTTCTTCTATGGTTTATTTCAGTACTCCTGGATGCACAAGTTTCAGATGGTGTGCATTTTAAAAACTGAAAGATTTAGTGGGTAACTTCATGGTTTAATCAAGTTTAAAACACCTCAAATCTTTCACTGGGTACTTAATGGACTTCGTAAGTGCTAGTTTCTGACATTCAAAAATGTTTTCAAAAGGCAGGATATGTTGGAACACAAACCCACATCTAAGTCTGTATCCTCATTACAGCTGGCAGGGGAAAAACAATATGTTTAGTGTGATTAGGGTTTTGATCTGTTTTTTGACATGGAGGAGGATGTCAAAATGCTGCTTGTTCTTTGCCTAGTGCAGCAGCATGCAGTGGCTGACCTGTGCAGGAGCTGTGTGGTCTTTGTTCTTGCAGTGTCCAGCTGGGGAGAATGTGAATGTGGTCTCAGTAGGTAGTCAGACTCTCAGTGTGTCAGCCCGCTGATGAGACAATGTGGGTCTCTAAAGCTCTGACAGTCAGGCTGCATGTTCACCTTGGCTGCTTGGCCACTGGTTTCTGATCTTAAATGGGTCAAGCTTGAAGGCATTAAAAAGTGGTATAAACTAGTTCTTCCTAGACTAGGAAGAGCTGCAGTGAGGAAGAGACAAAGACAAAAGGGTGCTGTTGGCTGTGGTAGTGAGTGATTGTTACAGTTGCAAGAAAAATGGGGTGAGAGGTAGAGAATTACAGGGGGAAAAGAAATATTACAGTAAAAAAAGGTCTGGCAAATAATTAATGGCCAGCCTGCCCTTTGGAGTTGATCCTGCTTGTGTTAGAGGGTTTTATGGCAGAAAGCCACAAAAAGCATGTGTTTTTTGGTAAATAAATACAGTGGTCACTAAAATTAGGAGTTAATGGTAATTATTTGAGTGTAATGACACCTTTTTTGGTATTTCAGAGTATCACTTGTTGACTCTGTGTTTTGAAAACAGGCAACATAGCAGAATTCTGTATTTCCCACGGAAGTAAAATTACACTCTGTTGTATATAATGGGTGTGAAATTGTAAACAGAACCAGTTTATTGATTTAGGCATGCTTTATCAACAAAATTACCTCTTCTGTATTGCATCATCTTGGGAAATTCCAGCTCTGTTGCAGACACTCTCAGTGCAGGAGTGGAATAGGATCCAAGAATACCATCTCTTTGTTTATTTCCTCTTGCTTGTTTTTATTGTAAATGACAGAATTAATTAATCTTTAGTTTGTGAATGATTGACAGTGAGAGACGTGGCACGCTGGTTTCCCACTAAGGTGAAGGCTAAAGTTGTTAAGGACTTGTACCAGAGGAGTGGAATATGCATTTGTCAGTGGAATGACTGCAGCTTCTTGGGCAGGGCCAGACTGCTAAATGATCTCACCTGTACTGGTGGTCACTGTCTGCAAAGCAGTTATGTCTCAGTCTTCCTAGGAGACAGCCCACTGGCAGGTGAGCTGTTCCTGAATCATGTAGAGTGGGAAGATGACTGTGCCAGCTCCCTGGCTGGCATTAATGGTGGAAAGCAATGCATAAGCTTGTTGCTATCTTTTATCACCTTTTGCCAGCTCTACACTGCCCTTTTGTCTTGAGTTAAATCCCATCCTCACATTAGAGACTGTGTTCAGAAGAGTCATCTGAGAAGCCGTGGTGTGACTACACATTATAGCCGATGAGATGCTGTTAGTTCAGTCTCCTTTGCAGACGTAGCATTACATAAACTAAAAATACATGGGCGTGACTACACCTTAACAAAACATTATATTTTGAGCTATCCTAGTTTGAATTAAGTTTCCTTAAGAATTAAGTTTCCTTACCTGCAAGCCTTTTTGCCTTAGCCCCTTATGCTCTTATGTATACAACAGTGCTAATGGTATTTCAGACCTGTGTTTGAGACAAGTGAAATACACCACATGCCTGCTTTTGCCAATCAGGCATAACATTTCTAGTTATGAGCTGGAGAGATGCTGGTTCCTTAAGTAATAAAAGCCTCTCATCATGGAGAAGAAAGAGTTTTATTTTTAAACTCTACTTCCTATATTAATTTTCTTCATAGAATTGGCTTTGTTCGAGTTGTACTTGCTAAATAAATAATTGATGGTCTGTACTGAACAGGTTTTGTTCCCTTCTGGTTTAGATTACATGAGGTAGAAAATTAAATTAAATTAAATAATGTGTTACTCTTCTGATTGTTTTTAATTTTCCTGTTCATTTTCTATTGTGCATGTTTTTATATATTAAAATGTGTTATCCTTTTAGGAAGCTGCTCAAGAAAAACTTCCAGGAATTCACATGATAGTTGCACGTTGCAGGCTGTACAAGCTTCCTGAAGCCAGGTATCATAAGAAGTGACACGAAGGGTGGAATCAATAGCCCAGCTGAAGTGCATCTGCACCAATGCACGCAAGATGGGTAAAAAACAGGAGGAGCCAGAAGCCATGGTGGTGTGGGAAAACCATGACATAGTCGCCATCACGGAAACGTAGTGGGGTGATAGTCATGGCTGGAGTGGTGCAATGGATGGTTATAAGCTCGTCAGAAGGGATACGCAGGGAAGGAGAGGTGGTGGGGCAGCCCTCTACATTAGGGAGTATTTCAGCTGTGTAGAGCTCAGAGGTAGTGATGATAAGGCTGAGTGCTTATGAGTGAGAACCAGAGACATGGCCAACAAGGCAATCATCCTGAGGGGTGTCTCTTATGGACCACCCTGCTAGGATGAAGAGGCAGATGAAGTGTTCCGTAAGCAGCAGGGTGGTGTTTCATGGTGGCTAGTGCCTGTTCTTGTGTGAGACGTTAACTTGCTGGATATCTGCCTTCCCAGAGGTGTTTTACTCCTTTGTTTTGTTGCTCTTTGGTGAGCTAGGTGCTTTAGAGCGTAATCTTTGTGGTCCTGAAAATTGATCTCTGCTTCTGTTGCCTAATAGTGTTTTCAGCTTTATACAACATCTAACCATAATAAGTCTCTTTTCAGTTCTTTGGCTTTGTGATTCTTAAAACCATAGGAGATTCCAGACTTTTTTGTTTTATGTTGTGATTTGAGGAGCGTATTTTCAATTCCTCTAAACCAGTATTGTTTGAGAAGTGGTAAAATATCTGAGTGACCTTTCAAAATTCTCTATTTTGAAGTAATTTTTAGCTAGAACCTTTCCTGGAAATTCCTTTTTTCCACCTTTGTTTGCCATGGCAACAAACTATATATGGTTTAAGGGAGACCATCTACCTTGTAAAATATTCTGGTTCTCCAGCCTTGTATCATTTGTAGTTGCTTCTACAAGACAGCTTCTGCTGTCTTCATCCTCATCCTCCTCGGGCCTAAAGAATGTTACATATTTATTGATTGTAGCTTACTAAATTATTTCAACAATGAAATCTGTTGTAAAGAGTAGGAGAAAAGTGCCTCTGGCTAGATGGGGCTGGTAGTCTTTGCTACTGGCTAATTTTGTTTGGTTGTGGGGTGTTTGGATTCTTTTATTTTAACTCTACATATATACTACTAATGAGTGGAAACTTTTGTATCCTCCTGCCACATGCATGAGATCAAACACCGTAAAATTCTGTAAGAAGTAGGACATAATAGGAGCAGACTTGTAGAACATAATGGCTAACACTGAGGTCCTGATGTCTGCAATATTATGGTTTTGGACTAGCCATGATCTGATCCCATGGACTGAGTGGTAATTTCTGGTTTAAATGCATTGGTTTCATCTCTGCATCGTTTTTCAAAGTCTAGGTTCATCTGAAAGAATTAAGTTTCCTTACTGTACTGTGGAGTGTGAGTTACAGAAGACTGTCATGAAAAGCAGGCTCCTTGTCCAAACTAAAACATGAACACTGACACATCTGTCACAATTTAACCTTGGAGCCATAGATCTTTCGATGTAAATTGAAATTTCTCCTAATTTTAAGTGGTAAAAGTCTGCAGTGTGTATGGCTGTGTCAGCCAAGATGGTGACCACTGTATACAAACACGGTTTACAATATAAAATTCCAACTGATGATAGCTCATAAGTGGCTCTAGGTTCAAATGGCTCTGGCTTAAAGGGAAAAAATAAGACACATTAATTGCTTGTTTGTAACAGTTAAGATCTTTTAGCCAGTAATGGTGTTTGACAAATTTGCTTAGAAGTAGTAGTTTTGAAATTGTGATGGGTCAGCTTAAAGTAAAGCTTTCTGGTCTAGCATATAAGCTGTGTGCAAATAAGGTGGCACTAAATTTTTTTACTGAGCTCACTACGGAATTGTCTCTAGCAACTTCATGCAATTAATTGCAGAGTTATAAATTACTAGAGCTAAAAGAGTGAAGAGCAAAGCTATTACACTAAAAGTGTATTTGGATCTGCTTTTATGCAAATATTTAGAAATGTTTTTTGATGCTTGCAGGTGGCTCTTCATATTTCGTTATGGACCATTTTGAAGACATATCGGATGGTGAAGTGGATCATGCCTTCTTTGACAGTGACTTTGAGGAAGAGAAAAAGAAAGCTGGAGAAAATGGTGAAAATGCAGAGAAAGGAAGTACAAAGGCCACTCTTGCAGACAGTGATTTGGATTCTAATTCAAAGGATGAAAAGTGTTGTGAGGAGGAAAGTGAAGAAAAGCAGATAGATTTGCAAAAGGATCAGTCCCTAGAAAATAGCAAAGATCCTATTGAAGATGCTTCCTCTTTGACAGTTTCTCCAGTTGCAGAGAATGTGGATACATCAGGAGCAACACTTGCAGCAAATAGAGGAACAGAGGAGATTGTTCCTGCTGGAATTCCTAAAATAGTTAAAGAAGGTGAAGAAAATTACTATACAGATGAAGAAGATAGTAGTGATGATGGCAAAAAACAGGTTAGACCAAAGTCAGCTAAGCAACCAAACAACATAAAAAAGGCTAGCAAAAAATATACTATCAGCTCCTCCTCTTCTTCTTCCTCCTCCTCATCCTCCTCATCATCATCCTCAAGCTCAGATACAGATGGTTCTGACACAGATTCTGATAGCCATTTATCAGATTTATGTCATTCTTCCCCAAAAAGGAGTGCTTGTAGAAATGCTCTTCTGACTCCAAAACAAAAATTCAAGTCAGCAATGAAATTAGGAGAAGGAAAAGCAAAGCTTGGTGATGACCTGGAGGAGTCTGAAGACACAGTGACTGACGTAACACCTCTGTCAACTCCAGACATCAGTCCTATCCAGTCTTTTGAATTTGTAGCATCAAATGATAAGAAACTAAAAGTAAAGAGACAGGAAAATGTGAACCAAGAGTTATATGGTAATTTGGAGAATTTAAGTACAACACTAAATGTGCAAAACATGTGGGGCTGGGAAATTGAATCTTATGTCTGTATTTTTTTCATTAGATTCCGAGTTTGATCGCAGATACAGTCGAAAAGTATTGCATGATGCCATGGATCTGAATCAGCTTCTGAAAGGTGATTTTAAAGTTTTCTTTTTACAAAATACAACATCTGCCAGTTGTTGAGAACAGCTGTGTTCTAATAGAAGAGAGTGGTGTTTTCATATGCTATGTGTATTTTTAAAACTCGTTGCGGTTTAAGTGGTGTTGATCTAATTCTTTGAATTTTTCTCTATGTAATAGTACTGATTCTGCAGTAGAGAAAAGAAGCATGCATTGGTTTGCATATACCTAGAAGTAAGATACACAGACAGGGAATCTAAAAAGGATTTGATATATTAATAAATTGGGTAGTAAAACTGCACATGCATTTTAAGGTGTACTGGACTGGGGCACACTTGGGGCACAGTGATCATAAAATAATAGAATTCTCGATATTTGGCGAAATCAGGAGGAGCATCATTCAGACTTTTACTTTGGACTTCCGTAGAGCAGACTTTGGCCTATTTAGGAGACTTATTCAGAGAGTTCCTTGGGAAGCAGCCCTTAAAAACAAAGGACTTCAGGAATGGTAAGTGTGCTTCAAAACAGAGATCTTGCGGGCACAGGATCAGACTGTCTCTGTATGCCAAAAGACGAGTCAACAAGGCAGACATCCAGCCTGGATGGGCAAGGAGGTTTTGGAGGAACTTAGGAATAAAAGAAGAATTCATGGAAGGATGGTCAGGTCTCTCAGGAAGTATTTAAGGGGGCTGCTAGAGCATGTAGGGAAAAATTAGGGAGGCCAAAGCTCAGTTTGAACTTAAAATGGCGACTTCTGTAAAGGATTATAAAAAAATGTTTTTACAAATATATCAGTGGTAGAAGTAAGGGTAAGACCAACCTTTGTTCTTTATTAGATGAGGGAGGGAACTTAGTAACTGCAGATGAAGAGAAGGCAGAGGTGCTTAACGTCTACTTTGCCTCAGTTTTTAGTGAGAAGATGACTTGCCTTCAGGGCAGCTGTCCTCCTGGGTGGGTTGATGCTATCAGGGAGCAGAACGGTCCCCCCATTATCCAAGAGTAGGCAGTCAGTGAACTGCTGAGACGCTTGGATGTTCATAAATCCATGCGACTAGATAGGATCCATCCCAGGGTGATGAGGGAGCTGGCAGATGAGCTTGCAAAGCCACTCTCCATCATTTACCGACAGTCCTGGCTCACTGGTGAGGTTCCAGATGACTGGAAGCTGGCCAGTGTGGCACCCATTCACAAAAAGGGTGGGAAGGAGGATCCTAGTAATTATAGACCAGTCAGCCTGACCTCAGTACCCGGTAAGGTTACAGACCAATTTATACCGAGTGTAATCATGCAGCCCTTACAGGATGGCCAGGGTATCAGACCCAGCCAGCAGGGTTTAGGAGGGGTAGGTCGTGTTTGACTGGCCTGATCTCCTTTTATGACCAAGTGACCCTCCTGGTGGATGCAGGAAAGGCTGTGCATGTTGTCTATTTGGACTTCAGCAAGGCCTTTGACACTGTCTCCCGCAGCATACTCCTGGAAAAGCTGGCAGCCCACGGCTTGGCCAGGAGCACTCTTTGCTGGGTTGGGTTAGGAACTGGCTAGATGGCCCAGACAGTGGAGGTGAACAGTGCTGCATCCAGCTGGTGCTAATTCACCAGTGGTGTCCCTCAGGGGTCTGTGCTGGGGCCAGTTCTGTTCAATATTTTTATTGATGACATGCATGAGGGTATTGACTCTTTGATTAGTAAATTTGCAGACAGCACAAAGCTGGGAGTGTGTGTGGATCTATTGGAAGGGAGAAGGGCTCTGTAGAGAGACTTGGAACAGTTGGATGGATGGGCAGAGTCCAATAGGATGAGATTTAATAAGTCCAAGTGCCGAGTCTTGCGTTTTGGCCACAATAACTCCCTGCAGCGTTGTAGGCTGGGGACAGTGTGGCTGGACAGTGCCCAGGCACAAAAGGACCTGGGGGTGCTGGTCCACAGCTGCCTGAACATGAGCCAGCAGTGTGCCCTGGTGGCCAAGAAGGCCAACGGCATCCTGGCCTAGATCAGGAATAGTGTGGCCAGCAGGAGCAGGGAGGTCATTCCCCCCTGTACTCAGCACTGGTGAGGCCACACCTTGAGTGTCCAGTTCTGGGCCCCTCAGTTTGGGAAGGACATTGAGATGCTTGAGTGCGTCCAGAGGAGGCAACAAGGCTGGTGAGGGCTCTGGAACACAAGTCCTGTGAGGAACAACTGAGGGAGCTGGGAATGTTTAGCCTGGAGAAAAAGAGACTCAGAGGTGACCTTATCACTCTCTACAACTCCTGAAAGGTGGTTGTAGTCAGGTGGGGGTTGGTCTCTTTCTCCAGGCAGCAGCTGACAGAACCAGAGGACACAGTCTCAAGCTGCATCAGGGGAAATATAGGTTGGATATTAGGAAAAAGTTTTTCGCGGAAAGAGTGATAAAGTTCGGGAATAGCCTGCCTGGGGGAGATGGTGGAGTCACCATCCCTGGATGTATTTAAAAAAAGACTGGATGTGGCACTCGATGCCATGGTTTAGTTGAGGTGTTGGGGCATGGGTTGGACTCGATGATCTTGAAGGTATCTTCCAACCTAGTCATGCTGTGAATTCTGTGAATGTCTAAATTAAAACATCAACCTTTCTGTTGAAAAACTGGATTATCAACCTCCAAAACTGAAAGAGAATCCAAAATTTCATTGCGTTATGAATGGTATTCATATACTTAAACTTCTAGTACCTTTTTCATAATTAAACAGAAGTACTGAACTAGGTGTCTGCCTTCTAAAATACCATAGGTTGAGTAAAGGTATTTTAAAAAGAAAAATAGCAGTTAATCTTTACTAAAACTTGAGTGGTTACTTCTGGCTAATAGACTTTAAAAATCTTAATAATGAAGCCTAAGAAAACTCGCAATCTCTTTCTCTGCATTCATTGCACACCTTCATTATGTGGGGTGAGAATGCCCTGCATGATCTCATGTGCATATTTTAAGGTCTACATGGTGCTTTTTGCATTTGTTTTCATGGCCCAGAGTTTTCAGTACTAAAATCTGTGGATTAAGAAAAGCTTGAGTCAAGATATCTGCTGATCTCAAGTGAGGAAAGCCTCTTGCAGTTTAGGTCTGGTACATTCCAAGCCAGGTTTGCTGTGTTGAAGTAAGCCTGGCACGACTAAAACTGCGTGTGTTGTGTTTCTTCACTTCGCACCTTGCCAGACTGAGCTTCTAGTGAATAAGGATTTAGAATGTATTGTACACATGGTTTAACTTGCCTGTAAGTAAAAACTGAGGATTTTACTTGTATGGAGATTCTTCTGATGTTAAGGAAAGCAACACTAGCTGTCAAAAAAGATAGAGCTTTTTCTCATCCCTGGCAGTCCTTGTGCTTCAGTCATTCTTTCACACGAGAAACAATTCCCACCAGTTGTCAAAACATGTCAGAAGAATTGTTGCTAGGCAATTGAAATGATGATGTCCTATGTCCTTATGTGTTCCCTGTTAGCAAGAAGCTTTTTAATAACCGGTGATTGCCAATGGATTCATCTCATCCCTAAAACAAAGGGGTGTTATTGCTCAGAGTAGGTATTCTCAGAGATGAATCTCTGTTGGAGAGAGGAACTTTTTTCTCAAAACTGAAAACCAATTCTAAATAACGATAATAAAGATAGAGTAAGGAGGAGTAGGAAACATATGGTCTAGCAGCTAATGTTCCTGATTAATGTGTATATTACTCCCAAGTGCCTCTCTAAATCAGCAAGCACAACATAGCTTAATTAGTTTAGGCATTTTGAAGTTTAAATGGAGCAGAATTATTAATGGTGGAAAGTAACTAGTCTGGGAAAATAGAGCTAATCTTATTCTGAGTTATTGCTTGCAGATTTTTTTGTACACATTAGGGGAAAAAAAAGTGCAAATAGTTTTCCCCCACCCGCCAGTCTCCATTAAATGTTCATCAGAACTGCATAGGCATAAACATTGCTTCAAGTGAGAACACTGCAAGCCCATACCTGAGTGCATGAAAAAATATTTAAATAATTATGATTTGTTTCTAAAGTATAATATTCTTCCAGTACTTTATACTGATGAAGGGTTTTATTTAAATTTTTTGTAAAATACATTTGTAATATAGCTGGACCTAAGGAGTTACACAAGTTTCATTTCCCAAGGTCCCCAGACACTTGCGTGAATTTCCATGTCATCTGTTACTGTGTTGTTTCTATGGGGCACACAGTAATTAATTTTGTGTGATTATTCACATTGCCGGTGCTTACATTTGGGAAGACTGCAATCTCTTGTATTGAAAAAAGAATTGCAAGAATAAAAAAGGAAAGAAATTTGTTCAAAGAACAAGTTTTGGACTGGCACAAGAGTCTGGTTATTAGAGGCAGCAAGGTGGCTTGTATATCATAAAGCAGAATTAATTTGAAGCATTTAGAAACTGTTGTGGTTAAATTTAAAAGTAATTGAAAAAGTTTTTCCTTTTTGTGTCCTTTACCTACTTGTGTTCATATTGAAAACTATTCATTTGTAAGCATTTTAAAAATTGTATTAGACAAAAATTTATCATGCCTTTACAACTCCTAAAGCTATGCTTGTTCTTGATAAAAGCCAAATTTTCTATTATGCATTTCTTAATAAGGTAAAATCTCACAAATAACATAGTTCTAGTTGGAAATTCATAGTCTCCCTGCTCTCCCATATTGGACTTTGTTTTTAGATGGGTAGTGCTGATAGCAGGTGTGATCATAAATTTTCAGGTAGAAATACCTGGAAAAGTTTTTCTGTTGTTTCATGATCTTATATAGATCTTTGTATGTAATTGTTTTGTGATTCCATGATGTTTCCACTTTGCTATAAACCTTAAGGATATTTCAGAAAATTAATAACTGAAAGCAATATTCTAATCCCATACTAATAAAAAATGTTTGATTTATTTCCTCTGCTGTACTCTTGAGTAATCTGAACACAAAAAGAGAATTAAGTATGACAATGCAAAGAAATAGATTGTAAAAGATTGTTTCTGAAGGTAATTTCATAAATCACCATGTTAGAAAGCTGGGAATAAAATAAATTGGAAAATTTTCTGATGCTATTTTGCTTGATCCTATGTCTCGGTTATTATGCAGATAAAGAACTGGGTTAAGTATATAAGTGTGAACAAAGCACTCATCTATCTCAACCCGTTATGCTACAGATTTGCTCTTTGTCTTTGGACAGATCTTGTGATTTCTGTAGTTCAGAACAGAGTGGTCTGCTAAAATTGCTCTGTATCTCTTTATCTAAGTTTGTTTGGTATCAATACAGCAAGATAGCACAAGGTATATATGGTGCTAAAGAGTTTAGTACTTTGTGTTTTCTTCTCTGTAAAATGGGGTTGATACCTGCTTATTTTACTGAAGCATCTGTGAGAATTAGTCTGTAAATCCATGGTATTAGCTATTATTAACTTGAGGAGGCGGTGTGGTGGGATAAGTAGGGCAATTGGCCGCAGACTGAAGTTCTATCCTTGAAGCTCTCACTGACCTCTGTGCTGATAAATCTTTTTGCCTCTCCTATGCCTTAGATTTTTAAAATAGTCAGAGGTTTCTCTGTGAAAGCTCTGTAATATAAATATCATTGTTATGAAAGTAAAAGCTCTGTGTTTCTGAATAAAGTCTATTGTAGAAAATTAAATAGCAGTTTCAACTGAACATGAAGCAATCACTTCAACTATTTTTTTTTCATATCATTTGTCACTCAGGAAATAGAACAAGTTTTTGATAACTGAAACTTTCTCTTTAGGGATATGTTATCTGTGAGCTCATTCATGCTGAACTAGTATATTTGTAGGAAAGCTGCTAAGCAGTATCTAAAGTAGACTATAGTATGCACATACCCAAACTGTAGAGTTAAACTAAGCATATATAGCTTTTCTACAGAATTCCACATGGTGTGTATGTTCAGAGTTTGAAGTAATTTTCTAAATGAATGTGTGTTCATACGCTTGGTTTTCACAGGCCTAGAAACTCATGTTGAGGTAGAAAAGCAATGGCTAGCTTATTCATATAGAGATTGAAAATCTGTGAGATTATAGAGAGATGCAATCTTTCCCAACATTCATGAGAAACTTTGTAATTATGGGGAAAAAAAGTCCAGCACCTGTAAGGTATCTTTCTCATGATACCAAGAGATAACTAGCAGCCCTATTTAAGCATGTTTACATAGGGAAAATTTTTACCCGAAAAGGACATTCTCCTTTTCTTAAAAAAACCCACCAAAGCTTGGATTCTCAAAAATCCCTTTTAAAGAGCTCTGTGGCCTGCAATAATGGATGGACTAGGAAGTATTTGTTTAGAGATACCACAGGGAAATAGTTTCACTCTTAACCTACTATGTATTGATGGAGAAGTGTGATTTATTTAATCCTTTTGTACTTTTCAAATGAGATGCTTCATTTTATATTGCTACACTACCACGTGTATCAGTCAAGTGTAAGCATTGAAGCAGTTTATGTTGGGATTGCAAAAGATACACTGAAACATGCATGATTTTGATTTTAGCCTTAATAGTGTTAGGACAGCTGTACCATCCTGTCCTAATGCATTTGACTTGCTGATTGTAAGCTGTATTTTATGTAAGGTTTGGCCTTTCTCATTTTGCAAGGTTATTTCAATGCTTAGAAATTGAAAGCAATAAACAGCTTGTTTATGGCTTTAAAAATAAGTCAAGTATCTCTCCATGGAAACCAGCTTTCATAGAAATCCTGTGAATACCAGGGAATTTTCTTTTCCTGCTTACCAGCAAATGAGAAGTAGACTGCACACTGTGCAAGTCGTTATGCAAATGCTGCTGCTTATTTCTCATCTACCCCAAATTATATTTAAGGTCTGACTGACAATGAAAGTAACTAGTGGTTTAGTAAAATCACTTATTACCCACTGGTAGAATATGTATATGATAAATCATATTTCATTGTTTGAAGACTTAAACTCTTTAGAAACTTAAATCATAACATTAAACTGTAGTGTTATCTCATGTTGTCAGTGGCCTCTGCAAAAATACTCAGGTAAACCATTCAAACGCTTAGGCTTTGTGATTAAAGAGTAGTGTGGGTGCATTGATGAATAAATCATTGAAATAACTGTGAAACTCAAACACCTGAGTTATATAACATCAACTGCTACCAGTATTTAATAGCATTTGGAATCTTACTTTTTTTTTTTTGCTTATTGATGGTGAATTGTCCCAGGTTTTGTGGGCATGTGTTGACCTCACTTAGACACCTGCTGTCTTTGCCATGAAAGCAATGTTGTCAGTGAGTGGTAGTATGCATTCAGTGCATATTGGACATACATTCCTGCTGTGGGTTACCTAATTTTCTGTCACAGCAAGTGTGTGGAGAATAGGAAAGTGATGCTGTGTAAATGGTGCTTTGCAGAGGTAGGTTGGACAGATCTTCAGTCAGGTGACTGAAGCAGTCACAGCTATTACTGCTGATTTGAAATTCAGGGGTCAGAGGCGTCTTTCTGAGCCATGGAAAGAATGTCACTACTCCTTCAGGAAGACCTGCACTATTCCCCACTGCCTTCTAGATTGCTTCTGTGATTTTTTTGAACATAATGTAAGGAGTGGTGATTTCTTCTGTTTGTTTTGTTAGGAACATGCATGCTGTAGTATTAGTGATGCTCTTTCGCTAAAATGATGCAGTATGCATTGTGTTGTCTCTTTTTTTCTACTAAACTTTAGATTCTCCTTTGACACAGTTCCTATGCAGATCAGTGTTGCATTTGTGTGGTTTAAAAAGACTATCTATAGGTAGGGTCCAGTAAGTTATGATTTGCTTTGCTGTGCTGTTTGCAGATTGCATTCTTCCTGCACGTAGATCTTAACCACGTAAAACATAACTCCAATTAATTAACAGCTTGAAGAACAATAAACCAGGTACTTTTACTGTGTTACCTGATCCAGTGCTTTGGTGTATTGCAGCAGTGTTGCAGCAAAAAGCTAGTTGTGAAGTTTCAGATGGGTTCTTGGGTCATATAGAAGGCTAATAACAAAAAGATCATTTGAGGAACTGGGAGTTTTAGATTCGTATTTTCATTCCATCCCCTTGAAAAAACACTTGCTGCTGCATACGTATCTGATGCAAAATTAATGAGTCTTCTGTAATTCAGCCATCTGTCAATAGATTATTTACTGGGTTTTGGCAATTGTCCGCTAAGGCTTCATTGAATAGCTTCACAACAGAACCTTTGTGGTGTTCTTAATTCTTTCACTGTATTAATATATTTCTCTTGAGTTGTGATAAATTAAATATTATGACTATTAGCAAGCTCTCAACCTCAAAAGGTGCCAGAAAGCTGTTGGCAGTAGTAAAGTCAGTTTCTACATTAAGAATAAATAAATAATAATAAGGCTAAGAATGAATAACATACTGAAGAAAGTGGGATGGAGACTCTGCCTGACACAAGTGGGAAAGGCTGTCTTTGTGGTGAGCTGATAAAAGGTGTGGATGAGGCGCTGTGGAAGTCATATATATTCAAAGGAAAAAGGCTAAGGAAAGGAAGAAGAAAGATTAATGAAAAAGGAAAAAATCTGTGTGTTGAGGGGAGTATGTGACTGAAGGAGCTGGAAGATGAGAGTAAATTAGTAAAATTTTGTAGTAAATTAGTAAAATAAGAGGTAGTATCCAGTAGAGCAGTACATAGGTCTGTATTCACTCTAATTGCCTGAGAGCTTCTGGTAAAACAGGGAGTGTTTGATGCTACAGAAGTTGCATAGCACTATCCCCAGGAGATCTGAGTGACAAAGTAACACAGTGCTTGTTGAGCCCTGTGTGTAGCAATCGCTTCAGGGTCCTTGAATCATTGTTTCTAGTAGCATTTACTGACCAGCTTTGGGGTAAAAGGGAAAGGTCTTTGTTCCATGTCATTGCTCTGGTTTTATTTTTTCATCACACCTAACAGCAGTTTACCAGGAAAGTAAACAAGTCAGAAAATAGGTAGTAAGTCATTACTGTGAAGCATTTTTAATCTCTTTACTGGCTCTAGTTCATAGTTACATCAAAAGTACATACAGTCTCTGCCAAAGTATAGCCTGCTATCTTAATAATGAATTAAAAGTCATTGACCAGTGAAGGCATGAAACCTGTATTTCTAACTGAAAAAGTCTGTATCCAGAAGGCCACTGCTTTAAATTGATTTTGACTCGTTGGCACCTTCCACAGAGGCAAAAGAATTGTTGGAAGTTTGTGCTGACAGTCATTCAGAAATTTAAATGTCTCTTGTAATAGACTTCATCAATAGCTTTGATGCCACAAGGCTAGGTCAAGACTCACGTTTAACAACTGTTCTTTGTCACAACTGGATTTCCACTTTTGCATATAATATGCAGTCCTCTTTAACCCATGAGATGCTACGGATATAAGGCAAAAGGTAAAATTACCTTTCACAGCTCCATAATAAAACAATTATCAATTATGTAAAATGATATCTTCTCCAGATAGTTCAATTTACTTTCTTCTGGCTGTGTTCTGCAGTGCTGATTTTGCTTGTTCCAATAAAGACATTCTAAAATATTTTCTACTGAGATGTGTGCTGGACCTTGATGTGAATTGTGTGGCTCTAGTTATTTTCTTTGCATTTCTCTTTGTCCCTTGTAGGCTTACCCAGATGAGTCTCATTCCAGGTTTGTCTCCTCCAATGGTATTGATGGCTGTACTAGTTTTACCTTGAGAATAACTTACTAAAATGTAGAGATGTTTTTCAAGACATTTATATTGTATTAACCTGTTGGTTGGCACACTTAATCTGCACTACTTTGCATCGTGTCTTGGTTTTGAGGTGATTTGCATCATTTCTTGGCAAAGAAAAGCAGAATTTGCTAACATGGGCAACCTCACAGTTAGAGCTGCCTAGGGACAGTTCTTGCCTATATTGGCTAGCATGCTGATAGTACAAGTTGACTAATTTCCAGATGAATGTTGAAATTCATTAAGTGTTTGGGTTTTACATTTTGAATACTGTTCTTAAATTTCTCAAAGACAGTAGCAATATTTACTTGCATCAATTCTGAAATAAAATCAGTTGAGATACTGCAAGAAAGATTTCATTTCATTTTGAAGTAAGAAAACGCTATTCATTCTTTGACATTTTTTCACTGTTAGGCTGCCAGGCTGCCTCAGACATCTCTTACACACAGATTGCTAATGCAGAATGTTTGCTAAGGAAATACTACTGCTTGCCTCTTTTTTTTTTTTTTTTTCTTTGTGCTTTGGATGCTTGTTTGCTTGTGTGGGACTTCCAGGGGTAAGAGTGAGGGATGTCTTCTGAAGGCACTGTGATATTGGAGGAGTGTGGGGAATGGCACAAGTAAAGCTGTTTTGTCTGTGTTTCAGCTCCAAAAATCTGTCTAGTCTAGCCAGATGCTGCCATTCCTGTACCATATATAATGCAGTGGTTTGATGGGGTAACACCATGACAGCAAAACTCTTACACAGCAGTTGCCAGAAGACCTGCTGCAGAGCTTTAGGAAGCAAAGGCTTAGAAATAGGTCAACAGCGAAGCTCCAGTGGAATTGTAGTAAATATAGCTGGCTCTGGCTAAGAATGAACTTTTCCGGTTATCTTGCAATTGTGCGCATCAAGTTGCTGTGTATTTTTAAGTGTGCATTCTTTGTCTTGAAACCTGATTGTCATGGTTTGATTGTTGTTTGCTTACTGTTTTAAATTTCCATGGCCCAGTAATTGTGTTACATGTGTTCACTCATTTCTCTCCATCCATTAAATTTACTTTTCATCCTTCCCTTTGCATTTCCTCCACCAACATGATGTGGAATTATTTTAGGAATTAAGTATCAACAAAGTCACTTCAGGAAGTGTACTTTGTGTCTCTGAGTCAGGCTTCCCCAGTGTAAGTTTTCTGCTTGAAACATTGTTTCTATTCTGCCTCTCAGCTGAGATGGATACTTTAGATAAACTTGGGAGCGAAGTTTGAAACTTTTTTATGTGCAAAGATCTAAATACTAATTTATGTTTTAGTTCTTGGTTCTAGTATATGTTTAGTGCTGGGTTCCTGAAGCTGTGTTTTCTAATCTGCTTGTTTTTTTCACTTTTTGCTATTTTAAAGCTTTCTTACAATTGGATAAAAAAGAACAAAAACTAACCATCGATCAGCCATCTAAAGGAATAAGGAAAAATTACTCTTTCACAAATGAAGAAGTAAGACAGATTGATCGGGAAAACCAGAGGTTGCTGAAGGAGCTGTCCAGACAGTCTGCAAGGCCAAGGAGAAGCAGCACGTTGAAGGTGTCTGTACCACCACCTAGATTGTACCACAGTGCCCTCAACAGGCAAAAAGAGCAGCAGAGAATTGAAAGAGAAAACCTGGTAAGTTTTGCGTGTGGATGTGGATCAGTAAATTGAGAAGGACTATCTCTTGTCAGATGAGCTGTTGCTAAATACTTAGAAAATTGATGAGGCAGCGCGTGCACATTTACTGCAGTGAGTCTTCAATAAATTTCCACTCATGTGGTATTGGCATAATTGTTCATATGAGTGAGTTTCTTGGATTTTTGGGTGAGAGGTAGGTGTAATGATGGGGTTTTTTTCAGATGGGAGTAGATTTTAGTTTATGTGCATTTGCTCTACTTTGGTGTCATTTAAGAGGAACAACTGTTATTGTTAACACAGTGAAAACACTGGGTAGCACTCTGACTGTTCATTCTACTTCATGCATCATGACTACTAGTTTCTCAAAAACAGGCTTGCATAAAATAAAACAATCAATATGATAGCATCAAACCTATTATATTTGAAATACAGAGGATACAAAGTCAACGTCAGTTTTGGTTTTTGACTCATAGCCATCTCTGTCTTTGAATATCTGTAGCACTCTGATTGCCACAGTGTAATGGCAATTACAATAGCTTACTTTATTGGAAAAAGAAATTCAGACACATTTGTAGGGGTATTGCCAGAATTCTCAAATAATAGAAGTAAAACTGGTTTGAATAAGATACTTTTAGTAATTGAATTGTAATACATACATGTAATGACATTTTCTTATCTCCTATGTATTTATCAGTGTGTTTGAAAAATACATACAATTATAGTTAAAATAATTGGAAAATGTATATTGGAAGTAATTTATTACTTTTTACCTTCTGTGTAAGTATAGGTTGCAGTTTCTTTTCCTATACAAATCGAGATACAGATTCAACATGGAGAAAGTCTGATTGCCCTGTTTGGGGAAATACGTTAGGTTTCATTCTTCCAGCTTTCAGACATCTGGATTGTTAAAACTTTGCAAATTAGGAAACTTTCTCCCCAGCTCCACTAGACTGCAGTTCACATTATACTTTAAAGTCTGAAAGAATTTAGCACAAGATTTTGTTTTAGGTTTGTGATACTTGTCACTGGCTGGGGAAGAAAGGTTTTTAGGCTTTGGTGTGTTTAGATTGGTAGGAGGGTGTTGATGGTGTTTATTTCAAATGTTGAAAACAGTGTTGCTCTACCACATGAACCTTGTTAAAATATTCTTAGGTGATGGGGAGGAAGTGCTGTGCCACAGTGCCTTAGGATGTAACAGTTATATACTGTATAGCATAACAATTGATGATAACAGTAAATGAATGTATAGGATATTTTAAAATACACTTCTTTTTACTCAAAGGATGTAACAGTTATATACTGTATAGCATAACAATTGATGATAACAGTAAATGAATGTATAGGATATTTTAAAATACACTTCTTTTTACTCAAAGGATGTAACAGTTATATACTGTATAGCATAACAATTGATGATAACAGTAAATGAATGTATAGGATATTTTAAAATACACTTCTTTTTACTCAAAGCCACAACGCCTTTCTCTTATGATATCTCGCAGTGTTGGTTCAAGACTGTCTTGCCTTTGCAACCTTTGGATCAAAAATGCAGCAGACCTAAACACATAGAATCATTCCACATATCACTGCTTTAGTACACATTAGAGATGAATGGTGGTTGCATGGAGTCCAAGAAATAGTATTGTTCATCTTCTTACCCATTTATAGTTTAGTTGTTGTCGTCAGCAGTGTGGGTGGACGTGTTCGATATGAGAATTAGTGTTAAGACATTGTGCTAGTTTAGACTATAAAAGATTTGGTTTATTCTCTTCCCTAAACTCAGGATGATATATTCTGTTCTTCTTTTTGGATCAGTGATTCATCAGTGCAGCTCTTCCGTTTTGTTTAACTTTGCTATCATTTTTTAGAAATTGTGTTTATGTTTTTATTCTGTTTGAAGTGTATGTCCCCCTAGAGCATCACAGCTTTAACATACTGATTTTTGTAGCACTCCCTTTTGAAATTACAGGTGTGACATACTTTTCTCTGAGAATGTAAATGAAAGAGCAGACCTACCCTGCTCATTGATGATTTTTTTCTTTGTATTGATAAAATATGTGCTTTATGAACCTGTTTTCTTTGGGTCAGCAGCTTTCTTCACCTTCCTAAATTTAAAGAGGTGGAATTGATGGAATTCTGTAGAACTTTCTTATCAATCTTTCTTGTTTGACTTCTTGGGAATCTTTTTTTTATACAAGGCCTGAGGGTACTGCATAGAGGATATGGTGCTTGATACTCCTTTGTGAAATGTTTGTTGGAGAAGGATGCACAGTTTTGTAAATAATTCAAGAATAGAAATCTTCAACAGTAGTCTCTGCAGGGGGTTAAAGAGTTTTGATGCAAAGATTTTTTTTTTTACTGGTGTTGGCACAGCTTTTATAATTTCTTGTCATGGGGTTAACAACTTTGTCTATGGAAAATGTTAATTTGTTCCACCAGAACATTCTTGGAGTAATGCCTGTACTTACTGTTATCAGAAAGATTGATTCCTCTTGCAGGCATTTAGTATCAGAGATGATGCAGGAAAGTAAGTAAAATTTTAGGAAATTAGAGAGGAATCTGAGTGGTTTTGTGTTCCCTAGCTTTGTGAACGAGTGCCAAGAGATACAGGAAAAATCCGTCATTCCCACAGACTGTGTTAGAAAGAGCAATGACGGAATAAAAAGATGCAGTGCTCTGAGGAACAGTAGTTTTAAAGTACTTATTAGCAATTTATAGAAAAATCACAATTAGCAAAACAGATGACTGCTAAAATTAATGCCAGAATTTTGTAATTGCTGCTTTTGACTGTGCTGTCATAAATGGAACCTACTTTTGGTTGTTTTTCAGAGCTAGCAAGATCAGAGTGTGTCTCTTGCCAATAGAGGATGCTGTTGATTCAGAAAACATTCTACCCTTGTGTTTGAAATAATTTCAAATCCCTCTTCTTCAGTGGAAAGGAACTTAAGTGTGACTGATGTGTTACTTTGTTCCCCTGTCTATCTGTATTAATACAGTAATTATTTTCACCAGTGTAAATAAGACACTCAATAGCCTATATGCCATTGAAACTTTTCATCGTTTATTGTTGGTTTTTTGTTGGTTTATTATTAATGTAATGCTTGTCATATACAGGTGAGTGTTTGGGGTCGTTGAAATACTGATTTGCAGTCATTACATCATTCTTCAGTCACTTCATCAGAACTTAGAAGAAATTCATATCTCTGTGTTGTTTTCTGGTGGGTTTTTTCATCATTTTTATTAATTCTGACTAGGATTTAGGTATTAGATGACTTCAGTGAACTAAGCTGCTATGTTCAGTCAAGTTCATAGGGAGCAGTGACCTTTTGAGTTCACATTGGAATTTCGCTGGAAGATCTCAGCAGCTCTGGTAGGGGCAGTTCTCAAACCTTAGCTCAGGAGGGATAAGGGTGTTCCTTTTTTGTGGGTATTTGGTATTTCCATGCATTCCTGCACATTATTCCTATACCTCATGCTATTATGGCTCACTGCACGTAAGATTCTATGTTCTTCATTCCCTCACATCTTATTGCTGTAAAATGTACCCTACACCCTATTGATCTAGCTCTAATCCCAGTTCCAGTATAGTGACCCTTCCACACAAATGTAAAAAAAAAAATCACTTACTGTGTTTCTCTGTAAGGGCTTTCTCTTTTTACTTACTTGATTTCCTGAGTCCCCTGTGCTGCAGATTTATTATTGGTTCTGGCCACCACTTGCTGCAGTCAATGGCCTCTACCAGCACAAGGATTCTTCAGAGAGACTTTCCCTTCTCATGCAGTCAGAGCTGACTTTGTCCTGCTGGAAATCCTGAATCTCCTTTAGAAATGCGTTTATTGTACTGCTACAAATGAATGTGTATTTTTTTGACTCCGTTTGGTTTAATGGTGCAGATGTGCTGTCACAGTTAGGTGGGGAGTAAAGGGCAAGGGAGGGATAGTGCACCTGGCTGACACCATGTACAGAGAATATTCCTTTGAGCCTCTGCTGCACCATGCCTGTCCTGCTAACTGTGTCATGCTGCAACAAGGGAAATAACTTCTCGGTGTGGAAAGAAGTAGGAGGAGGGTCGCTGGTTCATCAGGGTTGCACCTGAGCACATTGTACTTTCCTCCCTAGAAGTATTCCATACTGATTTTTTTCTGCCTTCCCTTTTTCCTGTCCCCAAGAGCTATCCTCAGAGTTAGAGAGCGTCACCAGGCCTTGGACACTGCACACTTACATGGTTGTGGAAAGAATACCAAGTTTGTTGAGTCTCACTGATCTCAGTCTGGAGGAGACAGCTGTACAGAATGCAGTTGTGAAAGACAATGTAATCTCATGTATGGTCTTAGGAACTCAGAAATACTCATGTTGTGTTGATGACTCCTCGGAAACTCAAGCACAATTTTATATATTTTCACTTACTGAGTTCAAAGGTGGTATATGCCAACCCAAAACACAAAATGTTGGTAGTTCCTGAGACTAAAAAATGCAATGCCAAAAGGTTTCCATGGCCTTGTCATAACAGGAAGCTGTCAGGATGTGGGATTGGCACAGAGATGTGCATGGCTAAAATATTCTAGCGTACAGTACAAATATAGTATAATTCTGTGGTTATCATGTTTAGGGTATAGACTCTTTGTGGTCAGATTTTTATGGTCTTCAGTTTCCTCACCCAGACTTTAGATTACCATAGCACTGCTATGGTAATTATAATTAAGACTGACTAATTGGCATGTTCAAGGCAAGTTTGGAACACTTTGCAAACTGTTTAATTTTGTGGGATTTTCTTCTCTGTACTCGTAACCTACTTTCCTTGTGGTGTTGCCAGCCACACATAAACTTGATAGCTGTTCAGTTAAAAAGACTTTTCTGTAAATTGAGGACCTTTAAGAGTTTTCTGTTAGAGTTTGTCAGGTTAGAGCTAGTTAATGCAACTGGCAATTAAAGAAAATTACAAATACTTGTATTGGTAAGAACAGAAAACTGTCCTTGAATGCAGTTATCTGTTTCCCCCTAGACTCTGCAAAGGGACAGTGTGATCACTCCTCAGTGACATTAGAGGAGGTGTAATATAAATAAATTTGAACAGCTGTCAAGGCACACTAGTCAGCTGATTAGGATACACAGGAGGTGAAACTGAAGCCTTTATACTTTTAAAAAGCAAAGTAAACCAAGGGAAAGTAAAATTTTTAACCTTCTCTCTGAACTCAGTTTAAGAGTGTTACATTTTCAGTGGTTTTTCCTTCCTTTTTCAACATAGCTGCAGAAGAGTCTGTACTAATTACACTTGGGTTTTTTTCTTTTTCTGACAGAGCTTTTAGAATTACCTTCAGTGCTCTCCTGATGTGTCCAAAATTGAATTAACAGATTTTCTTTTGGCCCACTGTATAGCAGCAGTTTTTTGATTGTGTTGGGTTTCTTTGTGCTCAAATTGTTGGCATTTCTGACATTTCCGTCATTGACAATATGTATTTTAGTATCTTTATAGATACTAATCTATGTCCAGATGCCTAGATTTATAAAGGATTGTCCTATTCCTAGAAGGTAATCATGTGAGGAACAGTTTCTGTGACTTTTCTTTTTTTAATATTCTACTTTTACTGTAAACTCAGTATTAAAGTAAAAGAAGATGAGGGGAATATAAGCCAGGGAAGTCTTTTGCCAAGATGAGAGATCATCAATGATACGATACTATATATGTTTTGAGCTTGAATCAAGAGCTCTGAGCACCTGCAATGTAATTTAGAGCAGCTAATAACATTCCTGCTGCTAGTGGCTGTTCCTCTTTTTTTTTGTTTCTTAAAATTTGATTGGGAACATATATTTGGTTCTAAACACCTGAGTTATGTTCTGTAATCTGATTCTTTGATGAGGTCAATGATGAAATTTCTATTTACTTTAGTGATGCAGGATTAAGGCTCCAGAGATGTGGTACTTCAGAAGAACAAGGAAAGTGTCAGCTTTCTTCAGTTCATTTCTCACAAGGAGAACATAAAGAATTAGTAGATTTATATGTATGACTGAAAAACAACATTTGCTCAAGGTACTTGTACTATTGTACCAGGTAGTTCCTCAGATAAGGACCTCAAGATTGTAGGATGGTAATAAAACCATAAGAATCAGATTAGTTCTGGGTTACAGATTTAGTAGGTCATGACAGCCATTTCACTGTGTCAATGCATTCATTTCTGCATGCAGCAGGCTGTTTTCCAAACAGCAAAATTCACAACTGAAAATAGCAGGGAAGTTAACATGCCCTTGGTACAATCCACAGTAGAAGGCGAGGGAACCACAGGAGCTCTTTTCTCATTCTCTAGAAAAGTTTTCCTTTAGACACTGCTGTATCTGCTTTTTCTGTAGCTCTTCTTTTTTTTTCCCCTTCATTACTGGTGACTTGATACTTTTCAAAATACTGACATAAAAGCAAAAGCAGACAACTTTATTTAAACTAGAATTAAGTGGGCATACATATGTATAAAAAGCCAGTATGTTCAGAATCAAGCTTGAAATTACTGCAGTGTTAAGGTATGTAAATTCTAGGAGGCTGTTACAATTGAGTGCAGACTTGAAACATGCTCGTCTCTCACAGGAAAGTCACTTCTACAATTTACCTGATCTATTTGTGATAGAATTGAATATATTGAGAGCTTCCATTTTTAATACTGAAGGTAAAATAGGTCATCTCTGCAAGCCTAAACATATATAGTTGTATGAGGATATGTGGATGAAGTTGTGAGAAAAATGTTGGTTATAACATTTAGAGACAAGTCTACCATTTCATGTTCTGTAACTGGCTTTAGTGAAGAGCTATTTCTAGCTGAAGTCCTTCCTTTGACTTTTGCTTACTTAAGTATTCCTGCTTGACCATGAACTGGCTGGCACTTGATGCAAGCACTTGTGACATGTTATATCTGAGCCAAAGTCACTTGTCCTTTCTCTCTTGTGCACTCCATGTGGGTTTCCAGTGCCTATGCATAAACTACCAAGAGTTTGTAGATTCCTGTTATAGTTAGACAATGACAACTGACATCCTGTGAATACTACACTATTTCCTAAGTCACTTATTGTAAATTTTTTTCTTATTAAAAAAATCAGTACATTATTAAGCATATATCTAGACAATGCATCTTATAAAGACAGTTATGTTTAGTACTTTGGAGACTTATTATAAGCATAGTTTGTGTTCTCTTGTTGATAGGATGCCTGTCAGAACCGGGACCAGCAAAGGTTGTGTCTTTGCCTAACGTTTGCAGGCCATCAAATGAATTGAAATTAGTTGAAAGAGGAAATGAATAGATCTATGTGAGGCAACCACAAAAGGTGCAATATATTAAAAGTGTGAAGTTGTTAATTGGAAGTTGCATGTAGCTGGGTATTTCCCAATTTTTCCTCTTATCAGGTCCTTTTTTTAGATTATTGAAATGTCTCTAATATGTTCTGTTTCGAGTAGAAATAATTAGGCAGAATAGGAAATTGTATCTTTAAAATACTGTGTAAGTTGTTATTCCAATTATCTCATCATCATATATCACTTGCCACATGATTTCCAGGGCTAATATCAACAAGAGGAAATGGTGTCTATATAAATAATTTCAAATAGAATATCTTAAAATTGGATTATGGATAAAATGAAGTGTCATAGATGTTTGTGCTTTCCTTTTGAAGTTAGTTTCACAGAACTGGGGTCAGTAATCCTCTCTGGGCTTCATATAGAGCAATAAAAAATGGTCTGTTTGCAAAGCAAAGATTTTTTAAAAACCCCCAACTTATCATTCTTCTGGAAATTTAGAAGGGAGCACTAAGTGAAGGTAGGATTAGAATAGTGGAGCCCATTTCTTCACTACCTTTGTTGATAGTCACCAAATAGATGTATTGTTTCAAATCACCATAAAGCGTAGAGAACTGTGAGGTACTAAAGATGTACTCAATGTAAAACTGATGATGTGCAAGGGATAGTTACAATTTGTGTCATAACACTGAGGAAAAAACTGAATATGAGTTGCCTATGCTGGTCACCAGTGGAGGAGTTCCTGTTGTGCACTGCTAAATTTTCGGGGCTTTTTGCAGTTCAAATAAAAATCTATTTGTGACTGTTTGTTTTGCAGCATCTTGTTCATTCTTTCTCTTTCTTGATGACGTTTTTCTTCAATATTAAGGCTTTCCTGAAAAGACTGGAAGCAGTGAAACCAACAGCTGGTATGAAGCGTTCTGAACAACTGAGGGACTATCACCGCCAGATGAGCTACCTGAGTTCTTCGCCTTCTCTAAGAAGGGCTAGATCTCCTTTCAGCCAGCTTAGTCCTCCAAGTAAGTACTTTGATGTTGCAGATTATTGCATTTCTTTGCAGTATCTTTTTATAATTCAGAATTGTGAAGCACTTACTTGTTAAGAATAGCAAATACGTTCTTTGTCATCTTTAGATTGATCATTTATCAAATGGAAGTCATGAATTTTTTTTTTCTAGTCACCAAAAGTGATTATTATATGCATTGTTTTGTTGCCATCCTAAATTTCTAATAAATTATCTTGTCAATCATCTTTTCCAAGAAGAAAAAATCCCTGTAGTAAAGTGTTTCTCATTTTGCCAGTACCCTTTATTGAAAGAAGAAGGGGGGAAAAACACACCCAACCAAAAACCCCAAAATAACATCAATGAATGTTCAAATTCTCATTCAGAAAATTTAGATCTGCTGATAGTAGCCTTTTTTTTTCTCAGAAACTCAGTGTGTAAGATTTGGAAGTAGACATTGTGTCTCTATAGAACCATATGTGTCAAGTTAAAGAATCAAAGGCTTGAATTCTTTTCCTGATAATTTGTAAACAACTCCTAATCGAGTCTTTTGTGGTTGTATTCAGTTTATTGTGATTTGGTTTGGTTTATTTGGTTTATTCTGAGAGCTAGGGTAATGAGTGTTGCAGTACTAACGTAGCATGAAGTTTTCTCTTGAGCATAAGCATTCTCCCTTTGTGTGTTTGTGTGTAACAGGAGCTTCAAGATCATCCACTGTACAAAGTGCACTGAGCCAGAGGAACGAAAAGCCTATGTCTGATTCAGCCAGTGGGGCATTACAGAGACCTAATTCTACTAATGTTCGTGCTGCTTGGTTATAAGTGTGTTCTTTGCCTCGTGTACTGAGATGATACTCAAACTTCTATTTTTAGTGCTTTTGTATATTCTATGTGCAAAAATATTTTCTGCATCGTTCAGTGATTTAAAATACATTGCATTTAGAGTAATTGCTTATAAAATGGTCGTAAAATGGTATAAAACATTTCTGTCAGTGTTTTCCGTGACAGGAAGAACTTATGAAAGAGAAGGAGGTATTTAAATCGACACATTAAATAGAAATTTAACTATTATTTTAGTCTCAGATCGTAAGTGGAATTTGTATCCATAACATGGAAGGACAGAATTGCTGCACTAGAGGTGCAAAATGTAAATAAATTTTTTAAAAAAATAATAATACTTTAAAATAATGCATTACACTTTTCAGCATATACTTAATTCCTGTATTGCCCTTGCTTTGCATCCTGGCTTTATGTAACAGCCTTCTGAATTTTGTGGGTCATGTTCTGGTGTCTGAAAGAATCTTTAACAGCAGCGTGAAGAGGTGAAAAGCAGATTGTGCATTCTTCCGTGGTGAGCTAGAATACTGAGGTGCAGAAGATGATGTTTTGCCATGTTAAACATTCAGCACCTGGAGTGTGTTTTGTATGCAAGGCTGCATCTCTTCCAGATCAAAAGGATTTTGGAAGTTGTACCGGACTTTGGAAGACATACTGGGATCTTTGCATAGGAAAAAAGCATCTGATATTATCTGAACAACAATAACAACTGAAGTAAAAAGCAGTTTCAGATTTAGTGTAAGCAAGTAAGTTCTGGTTACTTCTCAAACTAGAGAATACTACTAAGTAAGGGAAATCGTTCATGGCCCTGCTTTGCAGGTGTGTGTTCTTCTTAATGGAGAGATGTAAACTTGAGCTGCAGAAAACATCTTGAACATTAATTTTGAGTAACTACTAACCAGGATTTAGGGGGGAAAAAAGACAATAGAAAACAAAGTCTTTTTACTTTTCTTGACCTGTTTTTAAATGTCATGTTCATATCTAATATTTGTAGTAATGTCAGATAAGCTCCAATAGCAATATCCATTTACAAGAGGAGTAAAATTTAATGGTATTGGTAATCACAGTAGTAGGTGGTGTGGTTTATTTCTGTACGTTAAAGGCAAACTTTTGATGAGCTTGTTTTGTAGGACTGTAGCCTTATAAACAGCACAAACTGTGATGCCACTATCTGTGGATATTGCTGAAACTTTGCTTGCTTCCCCAACTTCTTCCCAGAAGGAAATCTCTGTATTATGGATAAAGAAAAAAAGCTGTATTTGGTAATGCTGGATCTTTGACATGAAAAGTGTATTATTCTTTGCTAGTGCTTGCATGAGGGCTTAGGCTTTCAGGTATTCTGCATTGTAACACACTTTCTACTTGGTCCTTGTGATGGTTTGGCAGAGCTTCTTCACTTGGTGACCTGCAGATCAAATTTAGCTGTTTGACAATACTTGGAACTTTTAACTTTAAGCAGCGTTCTGGCAAACAGATTTGTATTGCAATTATTATTTGTGGTTAAGAACTGTTAACAATTTCTTTGTATACTGCTGCTGTATTTATTTCTATTATTGTGCTAATGAAAATTATTCTCTATTTAAACATTTTTGTCCATGAATGTGAATATCAGAATATCAGTTTAAATACTTCTGAATGTTCATATTATAATTTTTTTCTGTGAAGAAACTCACACAAATGGATTACTTTTAAATGCTTCATCTTATTTAACTTTGTTTTAAAGAGTGTCAATTTTGTATGTCATTTGTAAATCATAAGAAATAAAATATTTAACATGAAGTGTCATTGCTGATTTTTATAATTGTTATTAACGTGCAGAGAAGATTGAATAGCTTGGTATGTAGAAAAGCATAGAAAAAATGCAGGTTTTCCATTGTCCAAGTGTTAGATGTAAGGGAGTAATGGTTTTGTCATTGGCTTTAGTCTGCCTGTGACCAGCTCTTGCAAAGGTACAAAAGAAGTAGTATCAATTGACTGTGACAGTGAGAGTTCAAGTAGCAGTTGCAGACCATCTGCAAAGTCTTCTAATCTCTCAGAGCTGATGGCTGCATTTTAGGTTACACTTTCAGCAAGTGTTGTGCTGAGTGCCACAGACCCAGGGCAGAGCTTTTTTCAGAAGAATGGTTAATTCCCTGACAGTTTTGAATTCTGACCACAGGTATCTTTATGGAGAACACTGCCTGCAATATTCCACACTGTGCATTGGCTTTTAAGCAGAAAGGAGCCATTGACCTGTGTTTTCCATATGCTTTATTTCATGTACTTTCTCTTAGCCCAGTGGCATTTTTCTGCATTGATACTCCTTGCTCTCTTTTTTAATAGTCCTTAGTCTCTGTATTTTGCCTTCTTCTCTGAATATAACTTCTTTAATTTACACTTACTTGAAGTTTTTTTGCTTCCTCTTAATTATCTTATTCAGATATACATTTCGCCCAAGTTTTTGTACTCTGCCTAGTACAGTGTCTTTGTAGCCAACTTAGATCTTCTCCAGCACATCCAAATGCCACTTGCAGCTTTACCAGTGAGCTAAATGAGAACTGGATAGCTGATTTTGTTAGCAAGCTTCTTATGACAAACCATTAGGAAAGGGCAGAGGAAAGAGAAAAAGAGAAGGAGCAGAAACTGGCAGAGTTTTTAAGGAAAAGTAATGCGCTTTGAAAACCAGCAGAAATATCTTCTTCATAAATTTACGGTTTGATAGATTGCATCCCTGGTTGTTTACTATGGAAAAGAAAACAGACCGGGTATCTAAAAAAGCAAATATTTAAGAGAGCAACCATGAAAAAGGGAGATGAAACTATCAGGCCAGGTTTTGTCCTGGGACAAAAAAAAAAAACCCAAAACTGTATTTGACTAATTTAAAAACAGTCTGTCATTTTTTGGACCAGTATTTCCCAAATGCTTTTTTTTTTTCAAGTGGATAGATGTTGCTTCCAGACACTGGTTAGTGGCTGGTACCTGCCTTCAGGGAGAACAGAGCTGCTGGTCTGAATATGTGGCAGACAACCACAGCTTCTCATGCCAAGTGACAGTGAGCTAGGACTTACCTGCATCTGACAAATGTTTCAAATATAGGAAAAGGATAACTGCAAGCCATACATATGAAGCAGTAAAAGATGAAGGTGAGATAAAAGTTTATTTGATTATTACTTGCTTAGTCTTACCCCATTGCCCAGGTTGCCCAGAGAAGTTGTGGACACCCCAACATGGAAGTGTCCAAGGCCAGGAACTGAGGCTAGCAGTGTCCCTGCCAGGGGGCTGGATCTAGATGGACTCTAAGTAATCCCTTCCAACATAAACTATGCTCTGATCCTATGGTTTTTAACCTAGGTGGATACATAGCAAATGCTTGTCTACATGTAGTCTTAACTGAACAACTGCAATGGCCACATCTCACTTTCCTCCTTTGCCTAATCAGACAGCCTGTTGTTCCATACATTCACAATCCTGCAGCATCTGAAGTTTAAAAAGTGTATTGAGCATGTTCTGATTTCACTGGTAATTAACAGTGCAATGTATTCATAATGGTTCAACATGTAGTTAAACCAATAACTCTTGAATGTTCAATTTTAGAATATTTTTTCAAGTAAAATAAGCAGTAATAACTTCACTATTCAATGAGGAGATACTTCAAAGTTAAGGTAATATAAACAAATTATACAAGCAGTTAAAACTAAGTGGAAGCTTATCTCTAAGATCTCTGGCTGCAGTACCCTTAAACTGAATCCACTTGGTTTTGCAGTTGTAGAAGTATCACTAACTTCAGTAACTTCACCTATCTAAAGCTCTGTTGAAAAAACTTTCAAGAGAGAGCCCCTAACAGTGTCTTGATTAGCACATCACCTTGGAGGACATGCTTGTGATGTGTTCAGTGTACTGAAAACAACAGGAAAAAGTTCATTAATATATTAATTTATTTCATTTCAGGTTTAGTTCAATTGAACAGAGCAGACAACTTTTTCCTTTGTGACAACACAGGGAATTTTTGAAACATTGTATTTCCATCTTCTACAAAGTATGTCTGAAAAATCAGATCATGGTTTCAAGCGTATTACTGTAAAGTTTGTTAGGGAAGAGGCTGCAGTTATGAACTCAGCCTAGGGCTTTAGTGTAGTTTATTATTTCAGACATACTTTTCACTTAATATTACATTAAAAAAGGGAGCTTTAGAAGAAAACATGATTTTAAGTCATGTCATCACAGTGTTGGATAGCTAGAGACATTACTTAGTATAATAAATATTTATGACAATCTATTAAGAATTCACAATATTAGATTTTAAACTAGGTATAGACCACTTATATTTTGTCTTTAGACAAAATCTATTACCTGCAATTTGAAGTATAATATATACACAGGTTCCAATACAAATGGTGGAAGAATTCTCATAGAAAATGTTAACTGTGATGTTGTGGACAATTTTTAAATTAATGCGTCTTTACCAGATGTGTTACTCAAATTTTATTCTGTTTCCCTAGGAAATATTTTGTTGTCCATTACATCACAAGTTCGTATTTTTAAAAAAGTTGATTGAGAACAATTGAACTACTGCATTATGACATTAAGTCTTAGACATACTTCTTGATTTCATCATAAAGTACTAGTACAAAAGCTCCGCCCATGCCTCTCAACACATTCGACCAGGCACCTTTGAAGAATGCTTTGGATCCTTCGTCTTTAGCTATCTTCCTCCAGCAATCAATTGTGCCCTTATACATAATATCAGCTGTGGAAACAAACATAAACGTTAGAAGGCTTGAAGTTATACAGCAAGTATGTTTCAACTGTTGTATCTTTAAAACAAGGAGTAAGGAAAATACACTTGAGGATTTAAAATTTAGCAATCAATTAAAGCAAATTAATTCTCCATAGGAAATCAAGTAATTTCTCAGTCCTTTAGATCAGCATGACAGAAATAACCAGCAATGTGTTCCCCATAGGTTTTTTAAACACTCCGATGAGAAGGTTATTAATTTTCCACAAGACAAAAAAAAAATATCCACTGTCTCTTATCTTATTCGGAGGAAGAGAAATTTTCTGCAGTCAGAACACCAGAGGAGCACTTATTCTTACCTCCCTTTCGGCCAGACTGCATCATCATCCTACGCCGCACAGTATCAAAAGGATAAGAAACCAGCCCTGCCACTGCAGTGACACTCTGGGCAATCATCCAGCTCACTATGATGTGCACGTTCTTTGGATCAGGCAACATACCTGTCATCAAGAACAAATGAACAGAATCAGTACAGAGGGAAAGGGCTGAGGGAAACATGGCTATGGAAGGAATAATCACCCACCAACCCCAGAGTCAATCCAAACCCAAACCCAGCAAGTAAACAGAGGCAGGAATGCACGTCAGAAACACCTGTGCACATTTCTAGCACCGCACTCAACTGGTGCTGAGCCAAGCCCTGCTTGTCCTTGTATTGCCAAGTGCCCTAGAGTGCCTTTACTGAATGGATCTTCCCTTGCAGTCACTCCTCCATGCACTTCTTACCCTTGGCCGTATCGTATACCCCAAAATAGGCTGCTCTGTAGATGATGATGCCCTGGACAGACACACTAAATCCTTGGTACAAGCCCTTCAAGCCATCAGACTTAAAGATCTTCACAATGCAGTCGCCCAGGCCAGAGAACTCCCTCTCAGCAGCTCCTTTGCCCACATCAGCCGCCAGCCGGGTCCTGGCAAAATCCAGCGGGTAGACGAAGCAGAGGGAGGTGGCTCCCGCGGCACCCCCGGACGCAAGGTTCCCTGCGAAGTAGCGCCAGAACTGCTTGTGCTTGTCCACTCCGCCTAGGAAGATCTGCTTGTACTTGTCCTTGAAGGCGAAGTTAAGGGCCTGGGTGGGGAAGTACCGGATGACATTGGCCAAGTTGCCTCTCCAGAAGGAGGCGATGCCCTGCTCCTTGGGGATGCGGACTATGCAGTCCACGATGCCCTTGTACTGCTTATCGGCCGTGATCTGTTTGCTGGCATGCTGGACCTGCAGGGAGGAAGGAGGAGGACGGCACGGTGAGAGACGGGCACCGCAGGGTGACCCCGCACGCTGAAGGGCACGGACGCGCCCGGTCCTGCTCCCGCCACCACGAGGCGGTGCTGAATGTCCCGGGCAGCTCCCGCGTAACCGGAGCCGGCCGAGCTCCTTCCCATATTTAGTCACGCCGGGCAGCGCCCGCCGAGCCGGCACCACCTGCGGCGCGGCACCGCCGCCCCTCGTCGCCCCCTCACCTGCAGCAACAACTTCACTCTCTCGATGGGGGCGACAGCCGTCTTGGAGACGGCGGCGGCGATCCCGCCGGCCAGAAAGTCCTTGACGAAGCTGAGCGCTTGGTCACCCATGCCGCGAGCCGGTCCGACAGCCCCGCCCGGAGAGAGGCAACGAGCGGACACTTCCCCACCCCGCCGGACAAATGTCACCGCGGCCCGCGCCGCCCCGCTTATAGCCCGCGGCCTCTCGCGATAGGAGGAGGCGCCCCCCCGGGCCGCGGGCATTGGCTGCGGCCCGCCGGGCCCGNGCCCCGCCGGCCCCGCCCCGCCATGTTCCCCGAGCGGCGGCCGCGAGGGCCGCGGGGCCCGGGACGTTTAAAGGGCAAATTAAAGTTATCTGCTGCCTGCTGGGGAACGCGGTGTCAGAGCATGTGCCTGCTGTATTTATAGCTCCCGGGAGGCACCGGAGGGAAGATGGGGAGCTGGCAGGAGCGCTTCAGGCCGTGTTAACCGTGCCGTGCAGGCGAGGGGCGGCGGCTGAGGGCTAAAAGCCCGTCCGGAGCGGTCTGAGGGTGCGAGCAGCCAGCTGAGAGTGCTTAAAGCCTTGCCCTCATGCGCCTGGATTCACGCAGAGAGGGGCGCCATGGGTTTCATGCCCAACAACAAAGTTCCCCAGGGATGCACGGCCAGCCTGGAAGGTGGTGCTGTGTTCACAGGCGTCAGTGACCAGGACTGGACTGGACCTCTCTCGAGTCAAGGCCGGAGAGCTGCTTCATGCTGTACGCAATGTGTGGAACTTGCAGGCATCAGGGTCTTTAAATACCCCAGCATGCTCTGGGACTCGGCTTTCCCGAGGAGGAGACAGCATGCCTTTCTGCATTGTACCCTCATTTCACCCCTGCAAGGTCAGACCCTCGCAAGACCCACAGGCAATCCCCTCTTCAGAGAGAGAGAGAGAGAGAGAGGGAGGGAAGGAAGGGAGGAGACTGTGGGAAGCACATGCCCAGGCATGCTGAAGTTGCTTGACTGGCACCAAGTGAGAAAGAAGAGTAAAGGCTGTGGTGAAGTTCTGCCTTCATGCAGCACCTGGTTCTTAGAAAAATGTTTGAGTCTAAAATGAAGATGAAATAGCTCCCCCATTAGTTTCTCATCCACATCTGTTTCTCATCTCTTCTTTCTGGCTGACCCCCATAAGAAAACAGGGCTTAAGATTCATTGTTAGGTGAGTTAGTTGTGTGGAATAGTTATATAAAGGGCAATGCAGCAAAGTATAGATGCATACCATAGTTTGCCCTACAGAGCTATTAAGACAGAAAAATGTTATACCATGGAACTCATAAGGGTCTTTTTTGATTTGATAATATCAGTAATCAGTAATGAAAACAGAATTCATCTTAATGTAGATGCTAAAATCTTGGCTGTTCCACAAAGAGACATTCTTTATGGGGCAGTGCATCTCTTCTCACCAGTGTGTTTGTTAGCATGAGTCAATGGGATGGTACATTTGATCCCGTCTCTCTTGCCCTCTACTGCTCTTAGGTCTTTTGAGGTCTCTTCTCGTGAGCCTCAAATGTGAGAAGTGGATGCCAGCTGTGATTTCCAGAAGCACTCTTTGTACCTTGGCCTCCTGAGATGATGGAGCCTTTCCCCAGCTTCTAAGAAAGGGGACGGGAGCCCCCCCAAAAAGATATTTCTCCAAGCAAGGGCCAAAAGCAGGTGCATGGGGGAAGTATAGGGAATCCCTAGAATTAGACTGAGTTGAAGGGAGTTTTGTTTAACATGTATGGCTGCCTGCCACCTTTGACCTTTCCTTTTTTTCCTCATACTTCACTCACCAGGTCTGGTGTCTCCTCTTTTCACAGGAAAGCAAACACCCCTTTAACATTTCGAGGCTTCTGCTGCTGGTTTCACACAGACCCCCGAGATAGTGATGGTCACAGGTGTGCACTCAGGTGTCAGTCCTGCCGACTGGGATATGGTGAGTGGGAGATTGGAGAGTGGCAGTGGGATGCTGCTGGGGAGGAAAGGCAGTGGAGGGTCTGAAGTAAGGCTGGAATGGGGGTCTAGCCAGAAAAGATTGTTTGCTAGCCCCTTCCCCACCATCTTTGATTTAGATTGGTGAGGGAGTTTTAATTTTTTTTTTAGGCCATTTAAATTGTTGGGACTTTTAAAATGACATTTTAATAAAGTCTTTATCACAAGAATTCTAGTTAGTTTTTGAAGTTATTGTTGGGTATCATCATCACATTCGCAGAGATTGTTTGATCTGATATTCCTGTAGCACTAGTATTGTTCACCCATAACTGCCAGTATTTAAAGAAAGGACTGCATAGCAAGTGAGTTGCCACTTTTCTTGCTTCTGCTCTCCCTTCTCTGAGCCCAGATATTTATTTCCAGGAGAGCCTTTGCTTCCAAACAGTTTTAACAAAAGCAGGGCTGGACCAGGACATGTGTTGGCTACTTTGAGAGTTTTTCTTAATTTGTTTGATTTTTGCTCCAAATGCCTGATTTGGATCTTTCCTGTGTATGATGATGAGAGGCAGTTTGCTACTTAGTGTAGAAGTTCAAACATATCCTGTAAGGAATTTACCGCTAACTCTACCAGTAGTTTAGGCATAAACATTTCCAGGACTAGCTGGAAATGTCATTAAAAAAAGCTAAAGAACCTTTGGTTTTCATACAGTTAGTTTGTGTTTGTTATTCAATATTCTGATACTTTCCTAGAGAAATTGTTAAAACAGTTCTGAAAATGCGATCTCTCTGAATTATTGAAAGCAATCTTTGCAGCTTTATCTTCCTTAGATCTTTGCAGCTTTGGATGGATTATTTTTCTTTCTAGGCTGAGTTTGTGGGTGCTCTGCACTGCTGACATAGCATAAAGACACTACGTTTTGTTCTTTAAAATTCTGAGCTAAAAATAACCTAGATCTACATTTTTGAGATATATTAGTGACTGACTGCATTGTACTTTGGTGTGTGAATAGCCAGCTTGAAACACTACAGGAGATCAACTTTTCCAAAGTAGTGCATACACTTGTTTGCTTACATATCCAAGACGCTGGAAACCCTGGCACTGAGGCTAGGCCAGACACAAAACAAAAAAGCTTTTCATCAAAAGTCAGCAGTCCGAGCCTGATGGCAGACACAAGAGGGAGCACAAGGAATCAGTCAGAACATCCTGACTCCCAGCCTCGACAGTGGTGAGTAGACAGTGTGTTGGGAAGGTGCCAAGAAGAAATATGTTGGTTTTTTTCAGGAACGACTTGTGGGGTTGTAGTAAATTCTCATTTTTAAGATTGGTGCATATTTGAAGTCAAGAAGATGAGAGTAAGAGAGCCAGAACAGAGCTAATTGAGGATAAGAGTTGAAGAGGAATAATGAGGTTGGTGATGACAAAGATGATCAAGAAGGAGAAAATAGTGTGAGCTTTGAATTTGTTTTGGGCAGGTATTAGTGAGGGTTATTTTAGCTGGGTGTTGGTGTTACCTGTCTTAGGAGCATATATTGAGCTGGAGAGAGGGAAAATTGGACAGTAAGTGTAAGCAGCACATTGAGGAGTGCTAGTGCTGGAAATAGCACTAAGAATCAACATAAGGTGTGTTTGTTTATTAGAGCATGTCTTTAATGTGAGGATGAGGAGTTGGAGGAGGGTCAACATTTTGGAAGAAAACTGAAGAAGTGGATAAAAATTAATATGAAACAGACCAGGAGTTCTGTTGTAACAGGACAAGTATGGAACATAGAAGTAGGAGGGAAAAAATACCCAACCTGTGACACAAGCAATGAATTTGTAGGAAATGAGCATATTAATATTTCTTTTGGCAAGGATTTGTGCAGAAGTTGTTCAGGAAGAGAGCCCTTGAAAAGTGCTTCATTTAACTTGGAAAAGTAGGAAGAAAATTTATAAGAATGGCACAGCTGGAAGGGGAGACAATTAAATGGTTGTGAATGAAGTAAACCTGATCACAGATCAGCCAGGAATTTGAAGCTGGGCAGACTGAGTTATGTGTTTGGCAATCATACTTCATAATTCATGAGATAGGAGTGGAGAGTAAGAAACAGAGCAAGTCTACAATCAGTTTGTGCTAGAAAAGAAAGATAAAGAAGGAGGAAGTGGGCTGAGATTGGATGGGATATTCTCAATCTGATGAGATGAAAATAATGGAAAGAGCAAGTGAGATGTTATGAGGAAGGACATGACAGGCAAGGAAAAAGATCAGAGAGAAAGGATGGGATAACAGAGGTCAGGGGAAAAGCAATTCTTTCTGCAGACCATGTCAAAGGAATGGCTCTTTCAGGGAGCAGAGCACTGAGTGAGAGGTGCAGGGGAAATAAGTGGGCCAAGGCAAGGAGACATACAGGTAACTGCTGCAGAGTGCCACCAAGGACATCAGCGTGAAGCTTGGAAGCCTCCTGAGGATGAATGTGAGAAATTGTGAAGAAGGGAAGAAAGTCAGTTGAAATCACAGAAGGCTGATCAGGAGGAGCTGGCTGACTGGCTGGCAGCTCTTCAGAGGGGAAAATAGCTGAGATATTGTTCAAATGCAGACAAAATGTGATGGGGATGGTGAGGGTAGCCTCAGTACGAGAGTAACTGGGATAGGATGGAGAGAATAGAGGTCTGTAAGAGACTGAATCTGGAGAGGGTCAGGCAATGGCATGCAGAATGTGTGGACACTGGGATTTAACAGGCATGTGGGAAATATTTAAAGTGTATCTCCCAGCTGCAGCAAGTGAAGAGGCTAAAGAGGCGTGGACCAGGCAGAAGGACAGAACAGGAATACAAGAAGGGCCAATTGAGCAATGGTAAAGTCTTGAGCATTGGGATAGGGAAGTGTAGGTGTGGAAAATAGCACCAAGGAGGGAGAGTAAAGGGTAAGGCTCATTGCCTCAGGTAGATTGTTTAAGAAACAAGAAACAGCAGCTGAAGGAATAAAAAGGGAGAAAGGAAACCAGGCTAGGTGGGGAGGGAAAACTAGAGGAGTACCAAAGTAAGTTGCAGCAAGAGAGCATGTGAGAGATGTGGAGAAATAGCCCACAAGCAAGGTTAACCAAGATAGACAGAGTCTCCCTAGTCTGCAGTGGTGGTTTCCTCTTGTGCATGTGTGTGGCCAGGCATGTTATACTTTTGACATTCCCTGTTGACTGAACTAATAATGAAAGTGCGTGTGTTAACTGAATGTCTTCTACCACATTAAAAATTGCCCTGGTGAAGGCAACTCACCTAAGGTTAATATGTTTTTTCAATTTTCAATGCTTCATTGACTTCACTAGTGGCCACTCTGAGGTACTGGAGAAGGCAAAGATCACTGGGAAAGAGTGGGGTGTGAGGAACCAGGGAGAAGGAAAACAAATCAAGCACCAATACTGCTGGCTTTGGTTCCTCATCAGAGATTTGTTTCTTTCACACAGGTTTCAGATCCTTAGAGCAACAGAACCAAACCAGAAACTATCTGGTACTCAAATCAGTCAAGCACTAATTTCTGCTGCTCTAGTTGTTTGAAGAATTGCAATCACAGTCTTTACTCTGAATTTAATTTCACTTCTCTATGGGACTGTACTGTAAATAACCTGGTATGCTGTGGACAGAATAACAGTTTTGCTAAGATTCAGAACTCCAGTGGTTTTTCCTCATAGGTCTCAACATACCTTGAGAACACAAATAATCTTTTATGTCACAAGTGTGCATTCCAATGGATAATCAATGTATTCTACAGTCTGTCGTAAACATTTACAGTACTCTAGAATATCTATTAATTGTTTGATTGTTAATGCAGTCATGACACAAACATAACAGTACACATTACAGGTTTTGGTAAACTCATAAAGCAGCGGTATTGTAGACAGTTTGCAAGCCATGTATATAAGCAAATTAATGACATGTTAGACACCGTAATAGTTAATTTACTATTTACTAGCTCTTCTTTGGTAAATATATTTTGATATAAAGCACAACTCATTGTCCTCAAACTGCATTTTGGAAGAAAAGACAACGAAAAATGAAGTGACTTTCTCAAGGTCATTTTGTCAGTGTGTGGTAGAGCAAGGCATGAATAGAGCTTTCCAAGTTTTGCCAGATCTCTTTTGCGTGTGCCATTATGTTAAAAGTCAAGATTATATTTGTTCCAATAATACCATTAGAACTTACTCAGAGCAACCATAAAGCAAAATTTGAAAGCCTATTTTGCAGCTGAAAGGAATGTTGTACTTTTTATTTTGGTGTAGATCTCTGCAGAAAATAATTTCTTTAGTAATTTCCAAACATGTTTCATTACATGGTGGAACATATATCCCTTCTTGGATTCAGTGATTTTCAGGTTTTGGGCTTCCAGGAAAAAAATACATGCTGAGAGGATCTCTGATGTTTATGTATTCATTATTTTTTTAAATTCTAGTTTAAACTAATTTTGCATGGAAGAAATGAGATCTGGAGAGTGTTGTGTTCTGTGCAAAAACTTGATATTCAGGGCGAGGTTTGCCTCTCAAGAAAAGTCTATAGTTCCAGGGTCTTAATTTTTATGTTTGATAGATACGGGAAGCTTCATTTTCCTAGTTCTACCTTGAAATATTCTATTTGCTATAATTTTTTGTCTTATTTTCCTGAGACAGAAGTTGTGCTAAGAGATAATTAGCATCGTGCTTTGCTTTTCTGCACGTTCCAGTTCATTGCCAGGGATATGCTTCTCACAGTGCTCACCAGATCTCTTGGAAGGTGTGACAGCTGCCAACAGTATCAGCAATGCCTGGGCAGGTGTGTTATCAGAGCAAAGCCAAGCTATGGCTGAAGCCCTCTCTATTTTCCATAAGACACAATTTTCTCTTGCTGCTAGTGAGTAACATCTCTTAGCAGTAACATTTCAAATGTGTTTTATGTCCTGATCAGGAAATAAAGTTCTTCACCAAGTTCTCCTGCTTACCTAGTGGGTTTTTTAAAAATGTTTGTTTCCAAAATGGAGAAATACTAGGTTCTGTGAATGCAGAATTCAGATGCACCTGCTGATGTTACATGACCTAGAAAATAGGTCTGATTTGTTTTCAGAGCTTGGCAAAACAAAGCTTAAAGTGAAAGTATTAATATAGACTCTTCTGACCTGAAGTTTACAACATGCTCTTCTTCAGAAAATCTTCTGGGTTGGAAGAATGTCTAGTGTGACACCCAGCCCTCTTTGCTGGGTGCAACATTCTTTACATCATTCGTGCAATACCCTGTGTGATAACTCTCATGTTCAGCTTTTCATAGCTCTGGCGACTCTTGCGTAGTTTTCAACTGTCTGCCTCTTCTTTGAGTTGTAGGGACTTGTTCTTTCTTCTCAGATCCACATAAACCAGTAATTACCATTTTAAATCATTGAGACAACGTTGGTGCAAGTCAGAGTATATGAGGAAATCTCATGTAGCGTTTTAAGTAGGGTTTTATTTTCTATTTTGCTCAAGCTTTTTCTTCTAAATATTGTCTTAGTATAAATCTTAATGGGATGATGCAAGTCTTTGCTCTATTCAATTCAAGTTGGTCTTTGCTTATTTTAATACATCTTTTTATCATCCTTCATGTTGTAGTAATTTTGGAGTATCAAAAATTTTTTAAGCTGATATTTTTATATAATGTTTGTTTTGTTAATCTTCTGGTTTCAATTTTCTAAGTTGTTTCTGTGTGTGATTTTACTGTTCTAGGTATTTCTAAAATCATTGTTTCAGGCAGACAGATTTGAATTTTTAAATTATTTAAGTGATTTATTTGTTTTCCATCTGCTATTTCTGACAACACATATGATTATAATATTATCATTTTCTTTTAAATCAAAGTTTCGATATGTTTTCCATCTGCTATTTCTGACAACACATATGATTATAATATTATAATTTTCTTTTAAATCAAAGTTTCAATATTGTTAGCCCTTGCTCAGGTTGTTACCTCTTCATTTTCAGATATTTTGTAGAGGTTCTCATGCTGTGATTTTACTCTAGACTAGTCTTTCTTCTGTGAAATAGTTCATAACAGTTCATAATTTTCTTGCTGACAGTAATTTTATTTTCATTTGTTGTAGGAAAAACTGAAACAATTTCTGACAGTAGTATATATTTAATGGAATCACAGCTTTGTGCATAGTCAGATAACTGCACTGCAATAGCAAAACAAGGTAATAATATTTTTATAATATAGAAGCAACTTCGTGCATTAAATGTAGATGTAATTTTTACACATACTTGCAATAGCTATTAACACAACAGTTTTAATAGAATTTCAAGCTTATTTTCAAGTAAGTGAGAAATAAATAAATTGTATTATTTAGCAAATGAATCATCAATTTTTGTCACCCTACATGCTGGTTGAATAGGCCAAAATTACATTGTTGTTGTAATTCAAATTGAATTTATTATAATGCTAGAAATGTTTTTTAATAAATTTAAATATTAATCTTTCTATATCTTGCAAGAAAATGTCAAATTAAGGTAAGTTCCATGCCACACATTATTAAAATGCATGAAGAAAAAAAAAGGTCTGCTGAAAAGCCAAAATCCCAGCAAGTGGGATGCTGATATTGAAGATGACAACTGCCCTGCTAAAGAGTGAGAAAATTGGGTGAGAAAGTCTTTAGATGCCAGAGTTTATCGTTTTTGTGGTATCAAGACTCATGTCCCTTCATGGGGTATTTCAGTGCTTCAGAATTCACTGGGGAAAAAATCTAGTTTGAGTCTCAGGTCCAAAAATTCCTTTGAATTTGAATTTTTCTAGCTGAGCTGATATATGGGATATGAAAGGAAACAAATTATGGGGACAAAAGCAGAAGTCAGGGAACAATTAGATTATGTGGTATATTACCTCAGATTGATGAAAAAAACAATCTGTATTTCATTCATTCCTGGAGAATGACTGCCACTTTCTGATTCACTGGGAATTCAGTTTAATACTTTCTTATAAATCTTGATAAATAAATGAAGATACTGTATTAACATATATTCCTAAATGTTGCTGTATTATTTCAAATTGACATATATGTATGTACAGTTATATTATAGATAGGTATGAATGAATATATGCTGTAAAAGTGGCTTGCAGTTCAACACTGTAAAAGGAATTGTCCTACTGCTCCATTTAATTCCTTTTCCTTTGTAGTAATGTACAGTAATGGAAGAAGTTGAGATTGAGCTATTTTCTATTTTACAGACAACTATAAAGGGATAAAAGAGAGGGGATGTTCTGAGTATATATAGTGAGGAAAATTGAGATGTTAGTTTCATGTCTGCACCATTGTTCTTATCTTGAAATAGTCAGCCAGGGATACATTATCTGGACCTGGTCAGTTGCTTCCAAGATCATAGTTATGGAGGGGTCACCCAGAAGCTGTGTGAGTCTGCTGCTTGTTTGTGATTTGCCTTTCAGATGTTACAATGTTGTCGGTTGGCACCCTTTTTTTCTACATAGAACTAGACCAGTGATTCAGGTCAGAAGAAACAGTTCAAATGAAATAGATCTTTATCCAATTTAAAATATCTCTCTGGGTTCCATACATTTTCATCAATGCCATGCTTCATTTTTTGAGGTGTTTTTGCAGTTGCGGGCTTTCTTGTTCACTGCTAATAATCCACAGACAGAAAGAGCTATACGGGTGGAAAACTGTGAGACAGCAGTGTTGCAGGAACCCAGCCACTTATTCTATAATTTTGTCTCCTGTCCTGCCCCTCACCTCTGCAAAATTAGATTAAAAAACCCAAACCACCATAAGCAGAGCAGTTGTCTTCCCCTTAGTCCTCCACTTCTGAAACATCTTCAGCTGGAGAGAAGAAGAGACCCCATTGATGTAGTTCTGGGAAAGTTATCCTCAAGCCAGCCGTGCACTTTCTCCTACTGGGCATAGCTCGGCCGGGGAGGTTGTTCTCAGTTTCAAGCAGCAGTGATGTGGATGGGAGGAGGTTGATTACAGCAAGGGATGAGAAGCATGCATTTACATAGTCTCCTTTTCCCTGCCATCTCTCCACTCTCCAGCAAGCATGGGTTTATTTTAGCATTGGCCTTCTGAAGCAGGATTAATTTTCCCCTGAATAGGTCATGCTGGAGCAGAGCCAGGAAACATGGCCTTTCATAGCTGGGGTGACTCAGGAAGGCAGAGATACCTACTAAGTAGACAAGGCCTATAACTGCTGGGCCAATGCCCAGTGCAAGAGAAGTATCCTGGAATAACCTTTCTGATAAACAGCAGAAAAGTCTGTATGGAGTCTTTTTCCAGAAGCTGATGCCAGGCCGAACCAGGCTGTAGTGCTGCCCTCTGCTGTTTGGATTCGGGGAAAAACGTAAGTCAGTGATGAAATCCCTCAAATCCAAAACAGAGTATAACTAGGAAAGCAGTAGCAGGTGAACACGTGCTTTCAGCCTCGCGTTTCAGGCAGTGCTTCAGCCAGTTGAAATGTGCCCTTGTATCTTCACTAGCAGTTCTGTTCATAGTAAAAGAACATAACTAATAGGTTTTTTGGGGTTTAGTACTGGTAGGGCCCTTGTGGCTCTGCAAAGCAACTTGTGACAGAAATCATGCTTTTTAACATGCTTGTTTGTGTTTCAGTGTGCAGGGGAGATGCAGAGTAAGAAATTTCCATCAGTTAATCGATGTTAAAAACTTTGCTATACTTATTATTATTATGTAGAATTATTAAATTCCCTACTTACACATATTTGATACAAACTTGTGTAGAAAGACACAGCCATTTTGTCTAAATAAATGACACCTGGAGGTGTCTAGGACCTTTTTACCATAGCTAATCTGTCAAGCAGCATGGAAGCAAAATGGAAGTAATCTCATATTTCATCGGAACTAGAGGGAATTGCCATTAAGGGATATTTCCTGGCCCTGATACAGTATGCTCCTGATAGACTTGGAGCCTGTGTAGCCCTGAACACTTGCACATCTGCAGATGTGCAGCAGCTGTAAGAGCTGTGTTTAGGGTTCTGCTCTGGAACATAACAGCTGGGCTGATTTCATGGCCCTAATGAAGTAAATGAGCTTGTGGTGTATGATTTGGGAAACTCACTACTTCGCTTCACAAAACAGGTGTTAATGTTAGGCTTTGATTCCATCTTAATGCTTGTATCTTTAAATGTGATATGCATGTTTCATGCTTTGATACTGTTTTTAAAACACTTGCCTTCAATTTCTTTGTCAGAAATATCCAGTCCCAACTGCACTGGATTTTGACTTAGCTATCAATGTGCCTGTAACTCCCTTTCAAAGGAAAAAAACTTGTCATTTTATGACTAATTAAAAAAAAAAAACTATAAAATCTCAATAAATGCAGACCTAATCAGAACCTTGCGACTCAGCTAATGTTCTACAGTGATAAATATAAACAACTGTAGTAATTTATCCTGCCAACCACTCAACAAATTGTTGTACAATATGCAGAGGCTTGTGATGACTTGTTTATGTAGGCAGTTAATGAATAATAAAATAAATAAAAGCTTCTTTCAAAATAGGTGAGTAAATTAATGATTTTTAGAGGTATGATTTCACTTTGGGAAGTGACTGTAACAGTGGAGCTGTGAAACTGTTTATTGGCTTCCCCTGCCTTCAGGTGTGAATACTTTTCATTCTGCTGAAGCAACCATTCTCTAACATTGAAGCCTGCAACCTCAAACTGCACTCTAAGGTGAGGACTTTCCTGTTTGTGTTGTAAACCATAATCAGGCCATAACTCTGGGCTGTTTGGGGGAAGACAGAGAACCAGTATAACCAGGATGTTTAACCTTCCACTTGGTTTACTCTTCATTTTTGCGATCATTTGGCTTCACTTCCCAGGCTCCCAATAGCAGAAGAGCAAGACTACACCAGTCTGACTGGGAAGCAATATTCACAGCTCAGCCAAGCTGGCAGGAGGACCTTGTTGAGTAGAAGTGATCATATTGCTTCCTATAGAGCCCAGGTGTTTGGTTGGTCAGTATTTGATTCCATCACATTAGCATTTACAGCAGGAAACAGTTCTAACAGAAGATAAAAACCAGACCAGTTTTACTTGTAGTCTCAGAACTTGAGGATATGGGTTGAAAAAAGTGGGAACAGGTAGAATCTGATTGTGTCTTTCCTTTCATAGATTTCACAGAGAGATGGGAGAATCAGTCCACCATCTGGTGTGACTGCAACAGAAGCAAAGTTGGCAAATTTGGTTCAGTCTGATTTTATTTCACTCTTTATTACATTCTGGTAAACATCCATCCAGTCACATTTATTTCATTTAATTTGTGACCCCTTTGTGAGTGTAAACTTTTGAAGTTGCAGAAGTCAAAGAAGTCTGTGAAATTTGAAACACAGAAAAATCACCTGTGATAGAAGAGAGGGAGCCACAATTTGATGCTACTATATGAGCACCTTCTGAGATGTGTCAAGAAATCATGTATTAAACATGTGTGTATCCTTCATTTTATAGTTAGTGAGTTGACATGTAGATAAAGGCTCTGTGAATATCTGCATTGGGACAGGTGAATTCTGGCCTGCACCAATCCTGCAGTGAAAGATTTGCTGAGAATTTGTGGGCTCCATTGCTTGGAAAGTGGCAGCATCAGTAAGTTCATTTCAGGAAGGGACATTTGCAAAGACTTGCAAAGACCATCCTCCTTCTTTCATTAGGTGGCTTTTATAGTTCCCAGGTATTTGGGTACTAGGGTGGATTGATCTTTTTCGTTTGGTTGGTTTGTCTGTTCGTTACTTTCAGTAGCTGTGCAGAGCCTCTTCCATCAGTGTGCTCTCAGTCCCTTACAGAGGCAGAGAAGCCACAAGCAGTGACGAATGGAGAAATCCTCAGTGTTTAGCACTTTTGCACTCCTCTTGAAGCTGCTGGATAAATGGTTTAAGGAACCAGTTTAGGTAACCAGGTAGATTGTGCTTGGGGTTTGATAGCATTGGCAAAAACTGTCATGTGGCTCTCAGG
>VWZV01004001.1:196368-216368 GCA_013397155.1 Irena cyanogastra
TTTTTTTTTTAATACTTCTAGCTAGACTTGTGTGTTTCTCAAAGTGTCCTGAATAATTCATTACTGTGCTTAGTTGGTTGTTTGAGATCTCTGATATGTTGTTTATATAGGGCAGTATTTTTGTAAACTCCGTTAAGTCTTATGCCGTTCCTGAACAGTGTAGGCTGAACTTGTATGCCAGGAGGGGGAAGGGAGAAAATTTTTCACTTACCAGATAGGGTGGACAACTTTCTTGAACTGGAATTGGACCCTTTCTCCAAGTGGAAGATGACTCTCTGGTTAAAGTAGTTAAATCTTTTCACTAACCTAGGCCTCATTTGCTTTCAGTGTGTATGAAAGTATGTTTTCTTAGTATTGTTTTGTCTTTTTTACATTTTTCTCAGAAATAGCTGACAATTTAAAGAGAAAGGTGAATAAGGAGCAAGAATTTCAGAAAGCACTTGTATACTGGTGAGAATGATTTTCTTTATCCAAAACAATTTCTCTGTGGGGTCATAGAATTTTAACTTCCTAAGGGTGTTTTCTTCAGCACCCTGTTTCATAGTGCCTACAGCTGAATGTATTCAGGGCATTTGTGGTTTTGTATAAGGGAAGCTGTGTTAAGTAACTGGATTATTTAAGGGGCATCGAAATAATGGGATTTTTCAGATTTTTTTTTCATTTTCAAGCCATGAATGGACAATCCTCTGCTACCTTGGCCATCCTCAGTGTGCCCAACATACTGATGACCTGAAGACTAAAAATCTGAAAATCTTCCCATTATTCTTAGTTCGGTCATGTTGGAGATTGTTGTCCTTTGTTCAGGATGGTGCCGTAGCTGTAGCTTCAAATATCCTGTATCTTTAGGGGCAATATTGCATTGCCACATTTTATTTGTGCTTTGTTCTGAGTTCAGAGAGCAGTTTCTGCAATCTGTGTCTTAGAGGGAGATCTCAACACTGCAGGAATGAGTTTGACAGCTTCTGATTATGCTTTGATTGCAGTCTGTCTGAATGTGTGGAGGCATCAGCTTCATGGTGGTTATTAGTCACCAGCTGATATTGCTTCAGCACAGATTTTCTTCCTTTCCTGCACTTTCCTGTAAGTTGCATTTATTTCAGATATGGAGGGTTTTATTGCTGTCAGTGTTTTCACAGCAACAGATAGCTTTACATCAGGGTCCTCTTAATCCTTTCAGCTAGAAGTCCAGCTGCACCCATCTTCTGGTTTTTCTAGCTAAGGTATGCCTGTGGATGGCTTGCACTAAGTGTCTGAGATTCTTTAGTCATTTCACCCATTTCACTAGTGGACATTTCTGGGTGTTGTCCTGAACAGAGGGGAGTCACTCTGAGTGGAAAGTAACAGATGATGGTTGTAAGAGATGCACTCCCTGCTACCACAGATATAACTGAAGTCTCTTCAAGACTGTGGGGGATGTGAAGCTGTCCTGTCAAAAGCTTAGAAACTGATGTTCGCAGAGAGCTTTTTTCTGTGTTCACCTCTGCAAATAAATTCCTTTTTTTGCATTGCTTATTCCAGGCTGGGAACAGGAGGCTCTGCTGCACCTCCTACAGTCTACTTTCAACAAGGAAGTAAGCAGCTGTCTTGGTTGTCACCAGTAGCTATAATTCTTCATTGCTTCCTTCTACCTCACTTTTCCTTTGGGTATATTTAAAGACCTGCTTGTCTTGGTGGTGCCTTTTCAGTACATTGGTGCATTATCAGTGGAGCAAAAGAGAGGCATTGGACTGTCTGTTCTGAAATGTCTGTCTGGTATCTGCTATGATAAGCTACTTGGATGGATGTGACGGGTTGGCACTGACCAGCATCTAAATATCCACACAGCGACTCAGTCATTCCCAGGCAGAATAGGGGAGAGAATAGGAAGAGCAAAAGTTATAAGACACTTGGGTTCAAGTAATGATTTTAATAAGTGAAAGAAAAAATGCAAAGGGATGCAAAGCCAGTCATTCACCACCTTCCGCAAGCTGTTTTTGAGCAACAGCTACAATATCTACCTTGGGAGACAACCCTACATCTAATTTTTAACACCAAGCATGATACTATGTGCTATGGAATAATCCTTTGGCCAGTGTGAATCAGCTGTTCTGGCACTGTTCCCTCCCATCTTCTTGAGAGGACAAGATGCAATAGCTTTAAATTGAAAGAGGACAGGTTTACATTAGACATTGGGAGGTAATTCTTTACTGTGAAGGTCATGAGGCACTGGCAGAGGATGCCCAGAGAAGTTGTGGATTCCCCACCCTTGAGACTGTTCAAGACCAAGTTGAATGGGCCTTTAAGCAATGTAGTATTGTGGCAGGTGTCCCTGCTCATGCCAGGGAGGGTGGAACTGGATGATCTTTAAGGCTCTTCCAACCCAAACTATTCTATGGTTCTTGTGCTTGCCCTTCCCAGCCTATTCACTGGAAGGGATCAGCATGAGAAAAAGAGAAAACCTTGATGCTATGCTGTGCAAGCACTGTTCAGCAATAGCCAAAAGACTAGTGTGTTATCAACTACACTGTTTTAGTCACAAATCCAAAACACATTGGATTTCTTGAAGTTAATTCCAGCCAGACATGGTAGAACACAGCTTCTTTACACTAATTCATAGTAGATCAGGAGAGTTTCATGGATGGCATAAGGATCCTGATGACTCAGTGACAGCTCAACTCTTTCTCCCTTCCCATCATATGTTCCCCATCTCCTCTCATGTCAACACTAGCAATTGAGTTTTCAGCATGTCCTCAGTAGTGAGTCAAAGCTGTTACATAGGCAGGGAGCAGGGAAAAGTGACAGAAGTGACCTTTCTGGAATAGATGTGTCAGTTTGTGACATAGCTGGATGGTTGCTTTACAGTGGTTGTACTTCTTCATTCTTATATATTAATCTCCCCCACCTCCACTTTGCTCCTTCTCAATGTTTGCTATCACCATGAGGTCTGTAGCACCTACTTCAGCTTTAGAGCATTTAGCTAGAGAAAACTATGCAAAAAAGGATCCAATGGCTTGGTTCTCTGAAGCTATAATGCATGGATTTCTCACTAGCAGTTAACTAGAAAAAGAAACGTAATATTTAATGTATGGTATAGAAGTAGATATAAAAGTCACTCATATACATTATGTATGCCAGTGCAAGACAGACAGAGGAGATTAATGTTTAACTTTGTGTGGTTTTTCTTAGGGAGTCTCTACACAGGTCATTAGAATAGATGTGGACTATTACTGTGTTTTTCAACTTTTTTTTTCTTTAAATCTGAAACGTGCAATGTATGTGGGAGGGTTTCCGTATAAAGCTCCTCTGCTGAAAAGGCGGAGTGGTATTTTTGGAATGTCGTGGCCGCTAGATGGCAGGGTGGACTTTGGATAAAGGAAGAATTACGCTGTGTTGGACACTAATTTGCTCTCAGTGTCTAAACCTCTTAGTGTGATTATCAAGAGTTTTGCTGGGGTGACGAGTGCCTGCAGCTCTGGAGAGAACTCTAGTTATGTTATGGCCCTTCAATAGAACTAACATACGTTTTTAAATTTTCCCCCGTAAAATAGAGACCTAATTGAATTCTGCCAAGCTTGACAAAATAAAATAATAAAGAAAAGCTGCGATTTAACCACAATTAAACCATATGTTAGTGAATGTGTTGGAGAAATCTCTGCCTCTTGTGCACGTGCTGTTTTTACTGTGCCAAGTTCTGAAGTACTCAGTCCTTGAAGTGAATTTGAAAGGGGAGACTAGCCCAAGTTGTGACCTTGGAATCTGGCTTTAAATAGTTTAGGCTGACAGTTTGCTGCAGGTGGAAGATCTAGTTAGCATTTAGAAACGTTAAGGGCTTTAATTTTCACTCTTTCACTCCAATTTCATCTTGTATTAGATCTTCATCTAATAAATTCAACTGAATGAAACTTGTGTAATGGTGCTATGAAACCATGGGGATACTTATGTTTAGAGTGGAATTATTATAGTATTCAGAATATTAAGATGAGGAATTTGTGCACATTTACTATCCCAAATAAATCTGTATCTGGGGAAGTTGTGTGTAACACCCCTCTATTCTGAAATGAAGCCCTAAACATTTCTAAATTAAAATGACCTCACTGAGATCAGGTCCACATCAGTGAGTCTGTGAGCTAATGAAGGGGAAGGTAAAAGATATAGCAAACTAGGTGCTTTGTCATGATTTTTGTGCCATTACACTTCTTTACTAACACATCTAGAAATTTATAGGTAAATTCTCAAAATTTTGACTTTTTATCTTTTTAATGGATAACTGTTATTGCTAATTTTTAAATTAGTTGACTCATTTAATAACGACAAGTTAACATGGACTTTAACAGGATATATGATCCTATTAACAAAGTTCCTCAAAACTAAGTAAACTATTTAACAAAAATGACAGGATTTTCAAGTTTATATTTTGTGGTGTTTGGAATTGATTGATTTTTCTTTTTCTAGAATAGTTTTTTATATTTTATTAGAAAAAAGTGAAAATATTTTAAATTAGTTGAATTATAAAAGGAATGTGGTTGACAAAAAGAAAAGTATAAGTTCAGGGAAACAAATATTTTGTGAAAAGCTGTTTCAGACAGGACATTTCAACTTGTGCAAAAGATTTTTTTCAAGTGGTGCATGGTGTGACATATTGTGCAATTTTTTAATCATATTTTCAAAAGTTACTTGCTTGTAGTACTTGCCACTGGCTAAGCTTTGTTACAAATGACACTTCTTAAGCTTGTTAAATCATGACTTGGAGCCTTTGGCTATAGTGAAATATGGGAATTTTTTTTTTTTTTTTTTGCNNTTTTTTTGCCAAGTTTTGCCCACATTCAGTTTGGGAACAATCTGCATCTGTTTTCACAGGAAAAAAAAGGTATTCCTAGTCTGTTACACAAGAGTGTCTCTCTTTTGAGGCTGCCTGCATTGCACATACACTATTCATACATTACTAAGCTTGCACTTAGCCTTTTTATCTGTCTTATCTGCACACAAGGGCAGATTCAGAGCAGAGTGACCTAGCTGGTGGGCTTCCAGTCACATCTGAACTGGAGTTGAATGTGTTTTTCCAGGGTATCAGACATGAGGTATCTCCTGTGCTCCAGTGGGAGATGCTATATTTTTAGTGTCCTTGTGGGCATGCAGGAGCAGCTGCTGTGTGCAGATCCCAGCTGTGAGGAGAGCAGGCTGTGCTGGCAAAGCTGCAGCTGGTACACTGCTTCTGGCTGAGAGGTGCCTGGTGGAATTGCCCAGGCAGCCTCAGTTAAAATGAATGGAGTAGCAACTGCTTTATTCCATATAATGTAAGACTTCTGGTTTGCTGTAGCAAAAATGCCTCCAAGTTATCTGGGATATTTTTAAAGTCCTTTTTGAGAGAAAACATCCTGTGTGGGTGAAAAGCTCTTCTTCTTTCAAAAATAACACGCTTTTTTGTTTGTTTTGTTTTGGTTTTTTAATAATAAAAACTCTCTTTTGCCACCTGCACTGTCTAAATGGCTTCCTTTTGGTGTGCCTACATTTCACTCCAGAAATCTGCAGTAACATCTTCATCTGTTCGAACTTCAGAGCTGAGAAATGGCAACTTCTGTACCCCCCAGGTACCAAACACTGCAGTTCTTGGATCAGGAATCTGCCTCTGAAAAAAGTCCATTTCAGTGAGAAATAATCCTTTATTTTGTCTGGTAGTCTGTTACCCAGCCTGGATTTTTCACCCTTGCTTTACAGTCCTGAATGGTCTCCCTGCTTTATGACACCATCTCTGAGTTTAGCACCCAAAGAAAAATAACTCTGATAATGCTTGATCAGATGTTCTGATGGAATCTCCATGAGGCCTCTCAAGGTATTTTTCCACTTTTTACCTACTGTTAAAGCAGTGGTAAGGAGGTGCAAAGGTCTTGTACTTCCCATAACTGATAAGAAATGCTTGCAGCAGCAGCAGATCCTTACAATGCTGATGTGGGTGTCTGTTTTACTATGGAAAGATATTTAGTAGTCTAGCACAATTACTTTTTTCCATTTCAATTTTCTCCCACTTCCTGTTGTTTCTGCTACTAATTCAGCCACCAGGGAGATGCTGCTGTGGCACATTTAGTATCAATAGGTGGTGACAGCTTGCATGCAGCCTTTTAGCCACTACTTAGCTTAAGCCTCCTTTAAGTGTGAGTTTTACAGTGACACCAGAAACATATGGTATCACTGAAATAGCTTTGCCTGAGGGGAAGACACGTAGAGCTCGGATCTGGGGGATTTCTTTGGTAGGGGTAGAAAGGTGTTGTATTAAGGGGTGGTTTAAGAGGCATACCATGAGAGTTCGCAACACCTGGTTTTATTTCCTACCATTGTGTGGCACGGGACAATGCATCCCTTGCCCCTTCTATGTCAGTAACTCTAAAATCCATCAGTTTGTGAAGGGCACAGGTGTTGGGGATGACAGAAAATCATCTAGGCATGCTAGATGCAACCTGGTTAATGCATACAAGGAGTAGAAGAATCCAAGATACAGGAGGGAAAGACACAACACACTGGACATTTCAACAAAATACTGTACTCATGCCACATGCTGCATTGCTAGCTCTTTATAATAGCCAGTTTGGCATGGTATGGACTTGCTTACAGTTTCTCACAATATATATGGGGATTTTAACAGGGGGAGTATTTTCTCTTTGCTTCTTGGTTTTTTTACATTAGCAACATGAGAGCCTTTTCCTTGAGGTGTTATTGACAGGGTGGATAAGAGAGTTGCAGTGATAGTGAAACTCTAGGGATCTTGGCTTACCAGTGATCCAGAGCCTGAAACATCATGCCAACCCTCTTGCCAATCTTTGTCCCCTCCCATCAGCACCCTGGTGCTGTTGTGTGCTTACTGAAGTGTTTGACCTCTTTAGTTTTTATAGGGAAACGAAAGGGAGACAAGCACTCCTGGTGCTAGCTTTCCTTTTCACACTGCTCTCATGGAACAAATTTTTGTTGCTTTGATTGTATTTAAATAACAAGAGACTTTTGGGCCAAATTTTGGAAGACATTTAAGTAACTCGCTCCGGTTAGGAGATCAGGCTCTGAATAGCCTGTGCCATGATCCAATAACCCTGGCAGATTGTTGCCTACTAGCTGGGTCTGAATGGCAGGATAAAATGTGGCTGTAGGAGCGCCATGTTGTCTGGAGCACTAGGTTAAGCCCTACTTTGCTGCTGAAGCATGCATCATCCTGGCTGATGCTTTGATGGAGAAATTGTGATTAAATGAGAAAACATTTGTGTTGTACTGCTGCTTGCCTAAGTGGCTGAAGGATCTGGCTTTTGAATTAAGCATGCTCTGAAACAGCGTTCCAGTATGTAAATATAAATGCCAAGAATGGAAGGGCCTGCTTTATGTTAAATGTTGGGGATTAGTTGGAAAAATGTCCTGCAATAAAGATATTGTTGCAAAATCATGAACTAATGATGACCTGGAATTGAATTGCAGTAGCTGTGTTATTTGAAGCATTACAATCCAGAGGGGCAACAGCATATAAGCAAAGAATTAATAGCAAGCTGGTTAATTTTCCTTTTCCTGCCTCTAAATCTTACATGTCAGTTTTCCCAGCCAGTGTTTTACACAGAGATTGTAGCCTAGTTTTTCCAAGCCTAGTTTTTATATATTAGGTGTCTCCCCTTCAAAAAAGTTGCCTCACAGGTGTAGACTAGTTGAGTTACATTTGGTGTTTTCCTTGAGATCTATGAGAGGATTGAAGTTCCAAATAGACATCCAACACCACAGATAAGGATACGCCAATACTTTCAATGTTTGTGTCATGAGAGGTGGGAAAAGGAAGGTTTTCTGGAGGGAAGTGGAACTGGTGATTTATGCCAATACAATATAATTCCATATTTTTTGAAGTCCATTGTTAAAATCACTTTTCATAAATGTTTAAGTGCTTGCCCAAATTGTTGTTGCTGAATCCTTAAAAATTGCCGGATGAGAGAGATTGCTTCTGTTTCCTTTGTGACACTGATTTGTTAATGTTGCTTTCACAGGCGAAATACCAGGTGATCCCTTAGAAAATGCGCAAGAGGTGCTGACAGAGGCCTTGTTTTTTGTAAGCAAATGCCGCATGTAGTTAATTCATCCTCTTCCTGGCAGCAGAAACCATGGTTTCTTTGCATGTGTTTGCCCATGAGAACTGTAGGGTTGTGCACCCCACAACTGCCTGCAGTTTCTCAACAACTGCAAGTATCACTGCCTTGCCCTTATTCCTGGGACAGATCTGAGGTCACACTGCTGGAATAATCCCCTTAGCTTATCTTTCTAGATATATCATGCCCTGTTTGAAAATTCCTCCCACTTACTTCTTCTTACAACCAGGTCAGTGTAAATGCCTCATTCTTGCTTCAAATGACCATCAGAATTTTAGACTGCTTATCCCTCTGACATGGTCTGCAATCTTATTTGCCTTGCCATCTCTGCTCCTGTAGCATGCTAGTCTTGACACCTATTAAGTTCTTTGCCTCTGCTTTCTGTGCTTCTTCCCAATTGCTTTCTCCCAGAGGGTCTCTTTTCCAGTAATGAGCTTTTAAAAACATGCTGTTGCATAGGTATCCAGTAGTAGTGTCTTTATAGATGATGAAAAGCACTTCAGTAACTGACTGAAACAGTTGCTGAATTTCCCAATGTACCTTAACTACTCTATCTCCTGGATGTAAGATATGAGAGGTAAGAACTTCTATATGGGGATATTGCTGATATTAAATGTAGGATAAAGTGGAAATAAAAATTTCTTAGTTTGCATGTGCAAATGTAGGTATTGGTACAATAAACCACATGTGACTTTTTGCAGGTGTTCCCTTTGCCAGGGTTCTGGGCTTCTTGCCAAAGCATTTTCTCTCAATCTCACTCTTAACCAGTCCCTTGTGTTTTGCACCAGCTTCTGTCTAAATAGGCTTAACCCTCCAGTTAATAGATATCTTTTTCTCAAGCCCTGCCCATTGCACCTGCTTTTGAAAATGTGCCCCGGAGAACCCAGTGATTCATCTGTTGTGTGCTGTTGTTGTTTGATTAAATCATTGCTTAGTTTCAGGTGGCTGCATTTGTGTGCTGGAACACTTGATTCTCCTGTTTACTGCTTTTGTACATCGTGGAAGTGTTTGTAAAGCTTGAGGGGAAGTTCAGAATGAGAGGTATAATATCAGTGTTTGGGATAACAAATGGTATGGGCCATACACTCTCTTCATTCAATGCTTTTTCAGTTTACACATCAGTGAGCACGATGGATGTAATGTAGTCACAGCATGTTTCCAGAAATCCTGAGATCAGTAATGTAAAATAGGTCTTTGGAATTTTAATAATGGAGAAAATGTCAGTATGCAAAGTTGGTGCAGCCTTGTTCCTCCCTTCCCCCAGCTTCACTCCCTTAGGCCAGCCTATGTATTTTCTGACCTTGCAGACACAATGTATGGCAGGGAGAGAAAACCCTGCCATACCGTACATTCATTCTTCTCCTATACAATCAGGATTGACCACCTAAAAAAGTAAATATACACAGACATGCTTTCAGGTCACACCTTCAGGATCAGCTTCTGTCTCCTGGATGCATTTGGGAAGCTTGGGGACCTTCAACACTGAAATTAATTCTGACATCTCGTAAAAGGGACTGTGGCACCCAGAAATCACCGAGTTCTTTCCAGGCTGCTGTTTTCCCCAGCCACGTTCAGGGATGGGTTGTGTGTCAGTAGCAATGCTTCAGTTATAACTGTTTGAAGGCGGATGAACAGCAAAGTGTTGAAGAGAACATGATTCTGACCCACCCTCCTTATAGAAATGACATTATTTATTTAGCTTTTTAAATGATTGTGGTATTGTCCTCATAAAATGTATTGTACAGTGTCAAGTGCATGACTGGGGTTTCAGAGATCAGCTGTCCTGATTGGGTATTACAGATCACAGTTATAGGCTAATGCTGGGAATGGGAAATTATTTACAGGAAAGAGATAGTTAACTTCTTCATGTCAGTATAAATTTATCCATATTGGTAGTTTACAGTTCATTAACTTTCTTAGAGCATTAGACATAGACAGACCTTTTGTTTTGTGGTCTCCTAATCTGGCTGGATATGGAGAGCAGTTTAAGACACTGTTCTTAAAAAAGCAGTCTGATCAGAAGCCCTTGTGATTGCTTCAGTGGCCTGGTTTACTCCAAGGTAGACAGCTGCCTCTCTAGTTCAGGCTACCAGCTAATAATGAATTATCATTATTATTTCCTTAAGTGAAATTAAATGAGCAGCTATTCAGAGCTATACTGAACCTATAGAATAAGAAACAGTCTCAGTAACATATCAGATTGGGTCCAACACCAAGAAAAGCCTTATTCATTTGCTTGTTAAGGCACTTTGTCTTTTGGGGTTTTTTTCCATTTGGTTACCATAAGGGAAGATTTTTCTCTCATTTTGCATCAAGTATCTCTTTTGCTAAAAAAAAAAATACATTTTCTGTTGTTTTTTTCATAGAATTTTATTGGAACTTATATAAGAGAACCTATCTTTTGCTATGGAGAGGAAAAAATAGTATAAGCCAGAGCCTGGAGACAACTGAATCTAATGAATGATTGAAATATTGTTTCTTTGCAACTAAAGGTGCTAAATCATCTGTATGTGAATTTCTGTCTTCTTCTATGCTTTACAGAAATTGTTGTTCTGAGGCAAATGACATTGTGAGAGAAGTAGGGCCTCCCTTTGGTAATTATTTAGTCTCACTCTAAGAGAGAACAAATTGGGTAATAAACATTAAGACAAACTTCAAACCGTATGAGCCTATGTTTCTTTCCTTATTCCCAGTTTTTAGATCACAATTCTTTGTCTTTAAATCCAGAACACTATTCAAGGAGCTTCATTTTGCTTTTTGAACAGTTTGTGGCTTTGTTGCTCCCCTTCCTTTTTGAAGATGCTAATGATGAATATTAAAAGGCATTTTCTTGAAATGTTGCAGTGTTATTCTTTTTCTTCCATGAATCTCTTGTGTTACTTTATGTAGAACCTTTTTAGCTTTTTTTGTGACTATGGTTACATACAGAGAAGTAATATAATGATTAAACAATCTATCTGTTCTAATTTCAGAGCTAGAACTTGGCCAATTTACCTAACTTTTTGGTTTTCAACATAGATTTCCCAGTGCTTATGCCTTATATACAACCTAAACTCCTTTCTGGTATGACACTCCTTGATGCAAATGATAAAGGGAAGGATTAGGAGATAGGAACAATCCGCAGATTTTGTTTAACTGATTATATAAGCAAATAGATTTTGCCCATTGATCACACGTGCAAATAGCTAGTCTTCAAATGACCTGTGCAACAGTGTGTAACCCCAAAATAGTTATGGGTTCCTGGAAAATTGTTTGCACTGACAGTCCCTGCCCAATTTAGGTTTTATGTTCTTCAGCAGGTAAAAAATGCTGCAGGTATGCATTATTTCTGTGTAGGTTTATATGTGTTGACTGAACGAAAGCTTCTCTAAATGTGCGTGTCTAAATAATAAGTGAGTCTGTAGATGAGTGAAGTTGAAAGCTAGTACTGTCAGCTGAGGGCAAATGCAAAAACAATTGTACCTGCCCTCCTCAGCAGACTTCCTCAGAAATAAAGCACAGTAAAGGATTCTACAGAATGAGCTGTTCTCCATGTGCCAAGCTTCTCAATCAGAAATCCCCAAAAGGAGTTAAGGACAAATTACACTCTCACAGGAAGATTTCTTGAGTTATGTAAAATGGGAAAGCATGATGATGAAACTAAAACAACAAATAAATACTTTATTTTGTATACATTTCAATTGCTTGTCAAAAAGAAAATATATCCCTCCAAAAGTCAGCTGAGTTTATCAGCTTTGCAAAATGATGAATGAATGCCTTGTTCTTTATTATTGCTTAAGTCATTCCTGTTTATGCCAGTATTTGAAGGATTATGTTTTGATTGTTCTGAAGAGGTGAAAACACTTTCTTGCTGATGAATAAACACTGCCACTTTTAAATATTTGTATGTAAAATGTCTTTAAAGCCATTATGAAATGCTTTCCAAAAGCACTAAGAAGCTGTTTCCCAAAAAGACAGTTTTTCTCTACATTTTCTTTCATGCTAAACAGTCCAAATGAAAAGCCTTTCAGAGTTAACTAGTTAAAGCAATACCAGTGTTTTAGTGTAATGAATAACTTTTTATAGAAGACAATTGCACACAGTTCAATATGCTAGTATTTCTATTTCTGTGCCCCACCAATGCCGGGATTCTAGGGTAGAATTTCTTTCTTTGAGAAAGCTGAAGCGATCAAAACCCTGATTAACCTCTGATATTCACGTGGTGCTCTTGATCTTGAGGGCCAAAGCAGTAACAAAGAGTTAATGGCAGCCATATGCTCAGGATATTGTGGGTACTGTTGACCCAAATGTGAACTCCGCAAGCAAGTGCTGCTAACTCCTGTTTGTTTCAGGTTTGGTGTGGAGATTACTGATGAAGAGTTTGAGCTGCTACTTGACAGAATCCCCCTTGATGAAGATGGAAATGTCAGATACCCCCAGTTCATGCTCAGATTTGATTCCTGGTATGCAGCATATGCATTTTATTTCTCATTTGTGAGTAGAATTATTTTTAATCTAAAAAGCTCACATAACATTTCCAGACTGAATCTCACTTCTTAACTGTGCTCCTTTATGATATATTTCTTGCACAGAGTGTGCTGTTTACATTTAAAATCAGCTGATGTCGTGGGTGTATGCTGTTTGTAATTTAGTTGCTCTTTACATGCTATTTACGTATTTTAGAAGAAAGAATTCAAAGTTATATAACAAATCTTTGTGTTTTCTGAAGGCTGGGAAATATGTCAGACTTCTAAATAAAAGCTAATTATTTCCAGGAAATGGTAATAAATGTACTCAGTATATCTTTGAGGACCTGAAGCATTTACGGGCCCTACATATAGTCTGAAGTACTTCTGAGATGCTGATACTGGTTAATAGAAGCTCTACACACCCTCCAAGGCCTAACTGTGAATTAGTTTAATTAAAATAAAAAAGCACAGGACCAGATAAAGTAATTATGTTATTTTCCAAAAATTAAAACTCTATCCCCAAAACTATCATGCCAGTAGCAGGGCAGAAGCCAGTGTAATTTCTGCGGTGAATGAAGGACTTGTGGAATCGAGTTTGGAGAAAACCATTCTAACCATGAAATCCAAATAAGTAAATTCCAGCACTTTCCCAATCTTTTGTATGTGCACGTAAGAGTTAGATTGCTCAGTTATTTATCATGAGTTACTTAGCAGGTAAGGGTGTATCCAGTCTGCATGCACACAAGGGTAGGTAGAAGTCTGAGTTCACTGTACAGAAGCCACATGGGTCACCTTCCTGAACTTCAGGTAGCAAACCAACTAAGTAGTGCAGACCTGATGAGATTGCATCTTCCTTCCCATTCCATTCAATCATCTTTCACTCTTTCTTTTCCTCTGTCTCTTTCTTCCTGCTTCAGGAAGCTTTGGGGCTGAATTCATCTATCCACACATTTGCACAGGAGGCGGTTGGATATGACACTGGATTAATGAGATATGTGTGACCTTCTGAATGGTATCTCCAAGGTGATCTCCAAACGTGTTCCAAATAACCCTTGAATGCGTTTGGGCGGGCTCTTGTTCCTCGCTTACTTTTATGCCAACGCCTCCACTCCATTTCTTTACTTTGTAGCCCTCTGACTGGGTTGCAGTTGTCATGGGTTCAGTAGCGCATGAATTTCTGTGGCATATCTTAGCTCCAGGAGTGTTCTCTGATTGTCCTATGGTAAGGGTGCAAAGAGGAGAGACAGAAGATAAAGGCCATCTGGCGAAGCTCATGAATCTTTGAGAAACCAAAAGAATAAAAAATAAAACACACAGAGATGCACAACACTGGGCTCTACCTCCTTCCTCTTGCTGTGCACTCAGCTGTGCTCTATCTTGCAGGAAAAAGAGATGAATCTGTTAGATCAGAAACTCATAATAAGGGAGGAGGGGGCTTTAGGAACTAAAGTTAAAGCCTGGCTTTTGTCACAATAGAAAGAATAGAACCTGATCACTCAGTGGTGAAATGCTTTCTTTATAGCACTTTTTTTTTTGACTGGAGTCAACCTTCAGAATTCACTAAATCTTGTAATTTCAAAGACTGTTATCAAGTTTACATGTGTCTTATAGAAGTAATAAATGTTTATACAGGAATCTTTTGACCTTCAGTGGCATAATTCTGTACTTGAATGTGATCCAAACAAATAATTATATAGTACTATATATATCAACTATTTTTTTCCCAGGTTAAGTGGGAGAGATTCCATAGGCCTCACAGCATAGCTTAAGTAACAGTCTTTTATTTGTCTTATCGTGAGAACCAGAGGCCAGATGCTTCCCTTGGATTACTTGTATATTAATATGGAGTAATTTTGTTCACTCTTGTGCAAAACTAGAGTGTAACTGGGAACGCAATGTAGGACTGAGATGTAATTTTCACTTTCATCAGCCACTCCCCCGTGTTTCCTCCCATAAAACCAAATCTTGCTTGCAGGCATTGTCCCAGATTCCCAGCTGTATGTAATGGGTTGGCCCCAGCCAGCAGCCAAACTCTCATCCAACACTCAGTGAGGTGCCAGGAGAAAGTAGGAGGAATAGGAAAGAGAAAGCTCATGGATTGAACTAAACACAGGGAGATCGCTTACCAGTTTCAATTGTGGGTGAAACAGGCTTGGCTTGGGGAAATTTAATGTAATTTATTGCATATATATGTGTGTGTCTGTGCGTGTGTGTGTGTATTTTTTTACTAATTTAGGAAGAAAAAAGACAAACATTAAGATACATAGGGAAAAGAACTCTCTCCCCTACCTTTCCCAGGATCAACTTCACTCCTCCACTCTGGACTCCTCTCTTTGCTACCACCACCAGTTACACTCAGTTCCTTCAGCAAGGAAGCCGCTGGAGCAGTGTGTAGTGGGGAGGGGGCTACGTTTAGGGTGTAGTGTTTTTTCTCTGCTGTTCCTTCCATCTTCTGTATTCTTCTGTTCTGTCCAAGGCCTTCCATGGGCTGCTGTCCCCTGGAGGGTGGAGGGTGGCCTGTCCTGGAAGGCAGCAGGGTAGGAATGTGTCTGCAGTAGCTGAGTTGCTTTATGTCCTGAAGCTCTCTGCTAATGGGCTGAGAGGACCTGACCAGAGACAGCCACCATGCACTCCTGCAGAGTTATTCTTGTGAGTGTGCCTGACTACGCATGGAGAGAGGGCTCCTTCTCCACTGAGTTTTGGCATCTAGTTTACCTGGGGAGAAATCAAGAAACCTTCATTGGGATGAGTTGAAGCCACATCTAAATCACAGAGTTTGCAGGAGTTTCAGCATGCCCTGGAGTCACAGTTCCAGCTTCTCCATATCAAGTATGAGTCTGAAATATATTGTGGTTCCTTTCTGGTCTTCCTGCTGACAGCACAGTGTGCAGGAAGGAGATGCATTGATAGATCTATTGACATATGATGTAACCAGGCAAGCCAGGACACAGCCAGGAAAGGAGTCTGGACCTGCACCTACGTGTCTCAGTTCAGACATAATTTCAGAGTGTTTTGAACATTCCTGGACCTTTCTCACCCATTTTCTCTTAGGAAAACAAAAATCTTGCTTCTTCATTTTTTTTTTCATACAGGTTCATCTATAAATAATGTCTACAGAAATGGAAGTTAAGAAAAAAATTTAGGAAAATCTATGATCTGTCATTAGAATGACAATGAAGAGGTTTAATTTACTGAATTAACATTTTAATTGGGACTTCATTGAGCTATAAATGAAATGTATTCTATGTCTTCAAATATGACGTTACTTTGGTTGGAAAGGAATATTCTTGAAGGTCTAAACCTGGCTGAAACTGGCTCTGCATTGGCTTGTGATGGTTTTCTCTTTTCCACAGTCATCTGTTTCCCTCATCCCTCATGCATTATCCAGCCAGGTAGGACTGAGACATATCATAAAAGTATAGGAGACTCATGTGTTCATTCCCAGTCCCATAAGTACTAACCAGAGGATAACATAATGTCCTGGTTTCAGCTGTCCTGGAGTTAATTTGTTTTCTGGTAGCTGGTGCAGTGCTGTGTTTTGGATTCAGTATGAAAATGATGTTGATAACACAAGTGTTTGGTTGTTGCCAAGCAGTGCTTGCCCCAAGTCGAGGACTTCTCAGTTTCCCTAAAGCCTTTTCAGGCTTACCTAAAAACAGAGGCCAGACAAAATTAAGGGAATAAAAAGTTTAAATAATAAATAAAATAAATAAAAATAATAATAAATAAAAATATTTATTGAAGGGCCTTTAGGTCCATTTCAGGCAGACAAAGTTCCCCCAGGGACTTCACCCAAAATGGACAACGAGTCACAAGTTTTCGCACTTTTGTAAGTTTGGTCCATTTGCATATTTGAGATTAACCTTCCAATTACTGCTTTAGGTAATGAAGTCATTTTACCCCAAGTTTGCTCCTTCCCACCAACTCACTTTTGTACACTTCNTCCTGAGACAATAAGGTGTCCTTGACAGCCAGACCTAGAGAGGAATTGTTTTGTCTGACCAAAATGTGAAGACAGTAGCTAGCACTGTATATTGAGTTTAGAGCTATACACCAAAGAATTACAGGATTACAAATGTATGAAAAATATACATGTTAAAATCCTAAGGCATTAGCCAGGTTCTGCCAGTGATGAAGTGCACAAGAAACTGTGAGGGAGAATGGCGAGGACAGTTGGCCTGAACTGGCCAAAGGGATATTCCATACCATGGAATGCCACACTCAGGACATAAACTGGGGAAATGTTGGCCAAGAGCTTCTGATGGCTGGTCAGGGGCAGACTGGGCATTGGTCAGCAAGTGGGGTTTATTCCTCTCCCGCTCTTTTTGTTGTCTTCCTCTTCACTGCACTGTTCTTATCTCAACTCACAGGTTTTTCTTTTTTTTTCCTCCTCCCCCTCCTAATGTAGTATGGGCTGGTGTTGTTCTTACTTGCTGGCTGGACTTAAACTGGGATACTTAAAGAATTGCATTGACTAGAAGCAGAAGATAGTTTGTGAGCCTGAGGAATATAACTAGTAAGGATAACATGGGAACTTTTGTCCCCATCAAAGATAAACTATACAGAGGTTTAGTGTAGCAGGAATGGTAAAATCTAACTTGTTATTCTATAATGGCATTTCATATTAGCAAGGATGGTAAGTAAGTGGCTTAGTGAAGAAAAAAGTTATTAAGAATCCGCCACAGGGATATTAGCCATAAGTGGGACAAGGTTTCTAGGAAAAGGTAGAATTCTGTACGTTATTTTTGAGACAATAGAATTGATGTATGTGCTCAAAGCTGTTCTGTTACCTCCAGTTTTATCAGCTGACCTAATGAGAGATGTCCACAGACCATATAATGGTTAACTTCATGCTGTAGTATGTGTGCATCTGGTATTAATCATGGATACTTTAGACTCTAATTAGCCATGTTATAGTGGCATTTCTTGCTCATAGACTCAAAAAGGAGGATACTTCTTAGAAAGGGTAGTACATCAGTACATCAGTTCCTGGGTAGCTTGGCTCCTACTGCAGACTGTGAATTTCTGACTACTGTGGTAGCACACTGTTTGCATACACTAAATAAAAAGGAAATGTTATGGCAGAATTAAGGCACTGGTTACAATGTTTCTGCCTGCAACCTCTTTCCCCTTACAGAATATTCATAGAAGGAAAAGTTTCGACCAGTTCAGTTTTCTTGGTTTATTTTTAATGATGGTAGTTTTCATCCCTTGCCTCTTACAGTGGAACTTTGTTGTCACTCTTGCCTTGTGAGTAGCACAACTGGAACTGACTTTTTCAGTATTCGAAAGAATATTATGCTGTGCTTGTTCCTCATACACTACATGTAGGAATAAATTATATATGCCAATTTTGTAGGATAGGGTTTGAGAAGTGTTCAATAGATACCCTAATGTCAGTGAAATCTGTAGTTAAACTCTCTCCCAAACTTCATCTTGTCAGATTGAGCACTACATAAGAAATGTTTTTGAAAATCCTAAGTGACTTGCCTTGGCAAATTTATTTATTGCTGTTCTATAAGAAGAGGAAATTAGAGTGCTAAAATACTGTGTGAGCTGTTGTCCCAGCTGACAGCTTTGTTAGGGATCACTGACAACAAGTCACTTGTGTGAAAAGTGACAGCCATATGACTCTGCAGAAAAGTTATTTTTCCTGCACACAACCTTTTTACAAGCTGCATGTTTTTGATGATGCTGATTGTGAAGTATAGTGTCACCTACAGGAAAGTGAGCTGGGCATGTTTCAAACCTACAAAGGTGTAATAGTCTGTACTGCAGAGCAAATACATGTTAGCTACGCCCATTTAGTTTGCTGTATCATTTGTAGAGTTACATTGATAGCTACGACCTGGGCTTGATTTCAGAGAGTTTGTGACAACAGACAGGAGTGACTAGGATGAAAGATGAATGTCACCTTTCAGTGCTGCATCTGATAAGAAGCTAAGGCAAGAGGTCAGCTACAAGTTAAAACATCTTGCCAAACCCCTATGTGCCCTTCAATCTCCCATCCTTTAAAAATAACTTTTCTTTTCCCTGTTGTCCCTTCAAATCCAAACTGTATGTAGGAGATGAGTGTTCTGATCTTATGATTGCCAGTCATTGTCTCACAAACAGATCTTTCATTCCTGCCCAGCTGTCAGTCATAGCCCCCTAACACAGTACCCAGTGGGTTTGTATGCCCTGCTGCACACCTTGCTGGATCTGTAGGTCAGCCGGCCTCAATACAGCCTCATTTTGTTTCTTAATTTTTTAGCTTTAGGGCCCTTTATTCACAGTAATTGGCTGCCAACAGTCTTCGTAAATAAATATTATAGTCACAAGGTTAATTTGGAAACAAGTTGGAGAAGGAAAAGGAATATTTAAAGGGTTACTTTTTCAGATGTTATTTGAATGTTGTGGAGCTTCAGTAGAGCAGAAAAGGTCTGGCAGAAAGCCAGATAGTAAGGAGGCTCTCCTACTCACAGGAGAGATTAACTGGAAGGAATAGGAGAGAAAAATGACAGGTGATGTGAAGAACAGAGAGGTAGGTAGAAAGAACAGGTCAGAGCAATGCTGTGTTACTGTCCAAGAAGAGTTTTTATTAGAATCTTAAAGGCATTTGGGGATGAACCTGCAGATCTTTATTGCCATGAGTTTGAACAGCAGCTCACTCACCAGTTAGCCGTTCAGGCATGCCTTATCCAGGTCCATCCCTGAATGGCACAAAACTTTTCTTTAGTGTGAGAAGTACAGTCAAGCTTCTGTTTGCCTGGGCTATATTTGTCGGGAGATGGAGATATGTCCCTTAGGGATGGTTCTAAGTGTAGCATATGAGGTCTAATGGCCGATTTCCTACACATGGCAGAAAGCTGTGAACGTCCTGGTGGGATATCAGATCTTGCAGTCTTGCTGCTCTCCAGTTAAGTAATTGTGCTACTGAACTGTAGAGGGAAGAGCAACTGCAGTGATCTGAGGTGCTCTGTCAGTGAAGGATTGCAGGACAGGAGACCATAAATAATAAGGTTCAGCAATGCATGCCAGTGTCTTCTATTTTTCTTTTTGTGTTCTTTCCTGTCTCTGGCTCATCATGTCCATCTGAAGTTTATCTTTCCTGCATTAGCTTTTCTGCTGCTTACTTTTACCTACTTTTATGTCCTTATTTTCTATCCCTATGGTTTTTCTTATCTGTGAATGGTCTTTTCCTCTTATTTGCCTGTATGCAAGCTCTCTTCTAGTAAATGGCACATAATCCACCTTTTCCCACTCTGCTCTTCTTTCTCCATCATCAGATTTTCGTTTGTATCATGGTGTCTGTCACACCCTTTCTTTCAGGGATCTCATGTCTCTTGATATCTCTCCTGAAGACTGTCTCTGCTTCCTCACTGGAATTCATGCCATTTTTCCACTCTTTTCCCTGTTTCTGCTTCTCTTCCCTCACTGTTTTTTTGTCTGCCTTAAATGCATCTCCCTCCACCATTGATATAGGCAGCTG
>VWZV01004001.1:221368-244451 GCA_013397155.1 Irena cyanogastra
AAGTAGCAGAAGTGTCCCAAATGCAGCTCAACCCCAGGCATTAGACTACTTATTTTGTGGCCCATGGGATTTTTCAATGCACATAAATTTACCCTCTGACTATTTATAAACTGACTGTGGAGACATTTGGCAACTTTTTCATTTGTTAAAAACAAACCAAAAGTGTACTGGTAATGTTCATCACCAGACTGATTCTTGCAAGTTTTATGTGATTTGATGGGATATTTATTGCTGTGGTAGTAATATCTTGGGGTCTAATTTTGCCAGTTTTAATATTGTTATGGACCATTTATGAAGATGGAAGACATTATGCAAAGTAAGAAAATATGGCAAAATCTGAAGGCACTATGGGAGTATTTTTTGCCTCAAATGAACATGTTGATGAGGTAGCATCAGGAAACAGCGATGACACAGGAAGTCATCCTTGCTTAAGTGGAAGTTTACATTAAGTTGTTTACATGTTTATTACCTGAAGTATCTCTTTTCAGTTTACAAAGGAACTAAAATAAAACCCCATCACTGCATTATATAGCTCATGGATATCAGTGCAAAACTTAGGTGAGAAAAAAAGTTGCTGGATTTTGGGAAAAAGTCTTTGAAGACCAAAGGAGGAAAAAATCCAGAACACCAGGATCCACAAGAAATCCAACTGCAGTTTTAGAACTTCTCTCTTTGGCTGCTCCTTTCTTCTCCCGTCACCTCTGGCAGCATTTTAAAAGCTGACACTGGCTTTTTTGTGGTGTCAGGGTTGTTGCCACTGTAATGGGATGAGCATGAAGCTGAAGTTAAAGTTGTATAAAGCAATATAGGAACTTTATCAGACGTTATTGATAAGGTTGGAGGGAAGCCATCTTCAGTGAAGAGAAACTCACAGCCAAAAGCCCTCACCAAGGCCAATGTGCCTTTACACAGATCCTTCCTTCATTACCTGCTTTTCCTTCGCTCATTCAATGACCCTCTGCTCAGAAAATAGGCCAGCACCCATCTGTTATGAAAGGACCATGTGTATTGCAGGGTATTAGCCTATTTGTGGATACATCCTAAAATGCCTACTGCCTTTTTTAGGTCACCTTAGAGCATTGTCATTTTTAAGAAATAAACATTCTTTTGAGTTTTCAAGGAAAGGTCTCTGCAAGGGACAAATCTCTACAAGATTTAGCAGGTTTTGGTGGATTTAGTACGTGTTTTACCAAAAAAGTTCAGTCAGAAGATTTTTTTTTATTATTTTGCCCTTATCCTTTCTTGGATAAGGGCAGTAATAAATTAATAAAAGTAATAAAGTAATAAAAGATAAAGTAATCCATATTTTCTCGGGCTACTTCACAAACATGTTTTTTATAGACCATTTCAAACATAAGGAGCAGGACAGGAGGCACGAAGTGATTGATACTTCTGCAAGAAGCCCAGAGAGACCAGGAGAGTCTTAAAAAACAAGGGGAATGACAGTATGGCATGAATTCACATATAATGATGAAGGTATCATATTTTATCTACATCTGCTGATGTCAACTTTGTCCCATCTTGAGATTTCAAAAGAGGAGTTCCGTTTAGTCTTCCCAGCTTTATCTTTGCTTTTTTTCCCAGGTTTTCCTCACAGAATCAGGACATTTAGTCACATTCCTACACCATTCTAAACTTCTACACTCCTTCTAAACCTCAAGCAAGTTTCTAGTGAGACCTGAGCTATTTCTGGGTCTTGTGATGGTCTTTTTCTAAATAGCTGGAATATTTCTTTCCTATTAAGATGAAAAAATTATAAAGGGGTGCTGTTATGTATTTGATTTCACTTAAAAGTCATGTTTACTCTGCACATGCAAGATTTCTAGAAGGAAATTTCTGTTATTTTGATGACATTAGTAAAGAAATATGGTAAGACCACAGCATTAAGCATTTTTATTTTTTTTTTCTGTGTTGTGCATAACTGAATGACCATTTCAGAAACACTTTATATTTATTACCTGTATATATATATATATATATATATATATATATATACTGAAAGCAATGGCTAACAAACAAGACAGAGAAAGTTATATTCAAGTTACTTTGTGCCCTCTGTCCTGCTGAGCCAGTAGTATCCTGTCCATTTTATTTACTACTGGAGGATAAAAACCCAAATCCTTTAGAATTCTTGGAATGGTTCCAAAACAGAGCACATATTGCCTCCTTAAGGTGACCTGTTTTAGAGGTGTTTACCCTTGCTAGATTCTGGTTTGCCATTATTAAAATGCCACAGTGAAGCATTTACTAGCTTTGTCCCTATATTTACAATACCTTTTGACAGAGATGTCTAAGAGCTTTAAACATATGCTTTAAACAGTGGATGGTTGGCTCTGACATTTGTTACAAATCTTTTCAGAGGGCCTTGTGGAACTGTTCTAATCCGGGAAGAGCCACTGACTCGCTGTGTGATCTGACAGAGTGACATATCACTTGACCTCAGTCACAGCAGCTGTAAAATGGAGTGAAAATACAAGCAGAAAAACGGAGGATGCCTTCTGGCACAGCTTTCCGGAGCAAATAGGGTTCAAACCTGTGGCTTGGCTTCTTTCTTATTCCCCCAAAAGTTTGTGATTAGTTTTAGATCCGAATTCGGTTTTCCAACATTTATTTTGAATTCCTTTTGACAGTGGCAGGATTCCTTATGCAGCCACGTCATCTGAGTAGTCGGGGTGGGAAGAGAACGCTGGAGCCTGGGGTGTACGGATGGTCTAATAAAGGCCTCTCCCGGTCAGCCAGTTTTACAGGGCACAAGCAGAAACGTTTCACACAGAAATGTTCCTCCGTTCCTGCCGCTCTGCGAGCCGGGGCACAGCGGCGACACGGGGCGCGCTGACCGCCGCCGGCGCCTCGGGACGGCANAGACCCCGAGATCCCGCGCCCCAGCACCCCCGGGACACCCCACCCCCGCACTGTCAGGCCCCCCGGGACCACCAGCCTCCGCAATCCCGAATCCCCGACTCCCGCACCTCCGGGTACCCGGGACCCCTCCCCTCTGTACCTCGGGGACTGAGGAGCGACAGGAGGAAGGAAATAGTTTTGCTCCCGGTGATAAGCTCTTCTTGAAATCAGAAAGAAACACTCCAGCTTTCCCCCTGAATTTTGCGTGGGAATACAGCGTTTGGTTTGGGGGTTTTGTGCGTCAGTGGGAGTTATTTTGTTTGTGGGAGTTATTGTTTGATTGGATATTGGTTTGGTTCATGTTTTTGTTTTTATTTCATGTTTTTGTTAGTTGGTTATTGTGAGAGTGCTGGAAAAGTTTTAAAATCCTGCCAGATGCAGAAGGCCTGGTTTTCTGTGAGATAGCTGCGGATGCTTTAAACAGCAGCTGAAACTCGATCCCGTTCAGACGACTCCAAGTATGGGAGCTCAGTAGAAATCCCACACTTGGGGCAACAAGGCGTTTCCCTAGCCAACTTTGTGACCAGCATTCAGATCTCATCTAGCACATGTCTGAGGATAACCTTAAGCCAGAGTCTATGTTGCTGCCTGTTCAGTACATTTACTTTTAAGCTTGGGTAGATCTTGAATTAACAAACATCTGGAAAGGTACACTAGTTTGCATCTGGATGTCCCTCCTCTGCAAAGAAATTGTTGGGCAGAATGCTTATGCTGGTGCAACTCTTCCTAGGGAGAACTGGGCTCTAGTGAACCTTGTTTTGAAGTGTGACCTGGCAAAGTTGGGAGGTGGAAAAGGAGGAGGGATAGTTTTTCCAGATGATGGAACTTTAAAACAGACTTAGGGCTGCTGTCAAATCTTTCAAACCCCAAGCTGGTTTAAATCCCATTTTAACAGGAGACTAAGGGACAGACAGAAGGGCCCAGCCTCTGTCCTCAGGCATGTTATATGCACAGATGACATAAGGCAAGCTAAGCTGGAAATCAGTGCACTAAAGGAGCCTCCTTGCAGCCTATATCACAGTTGCTGTAGCACAGCCTCTGCTGGAGCTGCTTGGCACAGCCACTGGAGCTGACATCCTGCTTGAACTGCTCTGTCCCAATTACATTCCTGAGCCGTCAGACAACAGCACGTGGATGTGCAGACAGCGTCAGCAGTGCATGCCTAGCAAGCCTGTTACAAAAATAGAAACACAATAGATCTTTCCACTTGCCAGCGCATCTTTCCCAGTCCTTACCATTTTTTACTGCCAGTGAAATATAGAGGCATGTGAGGTGCTGTGTCCCAGCTGGACCTGACCTGTGCACATCTCAGGGTGTTCTGACCTAGTTTTAGTCCAGGCAAAAGCAAATAATTTTGGTTTGAGTCTACCCAAAGGTTTAAAACAGTCATACTGTAAATGGGATGTTGGAATGGGACTTTCTCATAATTCTTTTATTCATAATTTGCTTCATCTTATTCTGATATAAATCAGACTAGGTCAGTTTGAAAGGCTGAAGCAATTACAAACCAAGGAACCTTAGCATGGGAAGACAAGGCTGCTACTTCACCCAGCCATCTTACTAGTGCTCTCATTGCCATTAGTGACCTGGCACTCTTGGGGGCCTGATCTACTGATTGCACCTCCATCAGCAGTTGATGCGTGACCACAAGAATCACTCCGGGCCAGGAGTATGCAGTGTACATCTCTTGCATGAGGCCATCACTCCCTTGGGATGGTTGCACCAACTCATACAGTTTAAAATTTCATCTGTAGGAATTGCTTCAATTTCTCTGTGAGTGGTAACAGTTAGGTGATTATTATTGGATGCTTCATCAGCAAACTGTAATTTAATGTGCCTTGTATGCAGAAATAAGCTAGTTTATTTACAAAAATAAACTAGTTTATTTATAGATACTTGCACAAGAATTGCCAATAGACCAAGAGCAGCTGAGGTCTATAAAATCTGGTTTTCACTTTTAGTTCATAATTTCTTGCTGCTTTTTTAATGTGACTTTGAATTATCACTGTAACCTCCTGTGTTTCTGTAAAGAAGGAGAAAGAACTGTTCTCCATCCCAGGGATGAATGTTCTTCTAAACAATAATATATTTGATTGTATATAAATTGTAGTTTCATATGCTTATTCCAGATCAAACTATAAGAAACAATATATAGATTGTCTCTGGAAGGGGCAGAGTTTCTCTGTAATAATACTCCTACTTTTGTAGACCTTTTAAGGGCTCTGTTCTGATGCTATCCAGCAAAATAATTTGCTTCTTTAATTTCTTTTCCTCCATGTCTTCCCTTTAAATTAAGCCAAAGCAAATTTTGCCACACTGCTTCCTTTGAGAGGAAGGCTACAGTATGCATCTCTGCCAGCCAAACAGCTAATTCCCTGTTTCATTTCCTGAAAACACCTAAATAGGGCTGAGCTGCTGGGTGCCTGGACTTCTCCCTGCTGTCTGTATTGTGTATGTTATCTCAGACCCTGTTCAGAAGACTGTATAAAAGAGCAACAGCAGCTGTGGCCAGCCACACAGTAAGTATATTAAAAGTTCATCCTTCCTCCCACAAACATATTTAAGTTTATTTAATATTATAATATTTGAAAGAAGGCCAGTCTTGTTTAATATTGTAATATTTGAAGGAAATCCAGTCTGTATTTTTTTATGACTAAGCAGAGTTTGAAGGAATGAATATGTTGCTAGTTCACAATGCTCCTAGGGTCTTGGACCCTTTGACTTTTGATGCTGGGAACTAACATGGTGTTTCAGTTTCAGAACTTGCACATTTTGAGTGGTAGGGAAATATAAAGGGGTCTTGAAAACACTTGTGTGGTAGCAGCCGTCATCATAGACCAGATGCCAAAGGGCAGATTTGCATTGCACTTGCCACCTTAGTCTTTGTGTTGCTGAATGTCTGATCAGCAAAGTCAAAGTTCCCATTCTCTAAGAAGGGTTCTTTGGGTCACTTACTGGTATATTTATTAATGCAAACTATCTGTTCCACTCTGACTAGAATTTTATAGTAATGTCTTTCTTAACATTGTTCTACTTTTGCACATCTTTTTATGATCTTGTGCATTTTTCCCCCTTTATCTTTAGTCTTTATGCTGAAAAATGCTAAAACAATAGTTATCATACATCTAAATGGACTTTGTCTGCTTCTTATTAAGAAGAAATCTTTGTTTTTCAGTAAAATCTGTGGATCTGTTTGGAAAAGTCTTTTTTCAAGGAGACAAAATTTTCATTGGAAAGGTGACATAATATTCTGGTTTGTCTCACTTAGAAGTTACTCTTCCTTGAAGGTTAATCCAGCTGAGAAAATCTCTGGTACCATCCTTTACCTCAGTGTTGTGAAAGTGCAAGGGATTTCAACACCTTGGCTGCCTGAACTAGGATGGTGCTGAAAAGTTCTAGGCAGAATGGTTCTGTGGGTCTACATCTTAAACCAAAGGCAGAATAATAATAATAATAATAATAATAATAATAATAATAATAATAATAATAATAATAGATTCATCTTAAATACAAAAACAGTAGTTGTTCAGGTCTCTGATTTGCATACATGAAAATTTGCACTGTGCCTGCCTGCATCCTTCAGTGCCATGGACAGATGGTACCAGAGCACAGCCTTACTAATTCTGAGCTTAACATCCCATACTTGTCCACAGCATCTCTGAAGGAAAGAGTTCTTTTAAACACAAAATCTTAGAGAAGCTAGAATTTAATAATAGTAAGCAATATAAGGTATTTCTATACTTTCACTTCAGTGTTATACTCTACATTAAAGGCTGTTAATAACTCTAATAATTTTATTTCCTGTAATTTGCAACCATTTCTGGTAGGACTTGGTAGTTAATGACAACGGCACTAGCTGATGGGATCCTATTCAAGGCTAAGCTTCTGAGTCTGGTGGTTCCTGGAAAGATCTTCTTTTGGGGTTGGGTTGTGTGAATTCAGCTCCTTGCCCATTTAACTGTGCAGAGCTCCAGAAGCAGCAAGGTGTCCCTGTTTTAGTTTGCCCATATTCCATTTATTAGCCCTATGAATCTAGAGTCTTTGTAATCTACTGTAGTGCTGCTCCCTTTTGGAGTCTGGGCTACCAGCTGCCAGAAAACATTAATGAATGGCAGCTGTGCATACTGCAGGGAATAGATGGAGTAAAGGGGAAGGTCTCCTGGGCATCCCTGAGCAAAGTGTGCTGATGAGTGATAGGACACCTTCAATCACCTTTTCCTTTGTCTTCCCTCTGGTCCTGCATAAGCTGTGCCTACAGAAGGTCATATTTCCATTCTGGCTTGAGGCAGCTCTTTCCACTTATGGTAGTAGCCAGTTTGTTTCTCCAACAGAAGGACTCACAGCCAGTTTGACTTTTCTGTGTAAAACATCAGTAAGACATTAAACAAAACTTCTTAATTAGCAGCAAAAAAGGAATTTTTATTCCACACAATTTTGGAAGTGAACACCACACCAAAGGTGGAAAAATTAGAACATAATACTGAAAGTATTCTACTTCCAATATTAATAATACTCATGGAAATACTAATATTTTATCTAATGACTATGACACCAAAAGTAGGCAGGTAGCAATGAAGTTTGCCTATGAGATAAAGCTGTAAAACATTGTCAATATAATGAAGTCAGAGACAACATAGAAGGTGAATTGGATAGTCTTGGAGACAAGAATAACACTAGATCATGTCCTTGCATACTGATAGTAAGTATTTCTCTTATGAGCTGGAACTCAATCCATTTGAAATGATGATCCAGAAGAGACCTGGCCTGTGCTGCTTGTTCCTGACGCAGCTGAACTCTCAATGCTATTTAACTCTGCTTTTGGCTCTTGCCATTTTAAAAGGCACCCTGATAGCTGATAGACTAAGAGCGTAGGTCAGCAGGCTCCCTGCTTACTGTGTGTCACAGCTCTCAGTGGGCTGCAGAAGGCAAGTGGCAATGTATTAGTGACCTGCTGGCATCCATTGTCACTGAATTCATCCTCACACATTGCATTCAGCAGAGAAAGGAGGACTTTATCATTCCAGGGAGGAAGCAGACTTTCTACATGGCCTGTGTTGTTTCTGTTTTGCATGGCTTGAGAAATTGGCTCATTGAACTTTTAATCTGAGGTATTGTTTTCGATTTAGTAATATTAAAGATATCTCTTCTTTAAAATGCCCTCTATTTTTTCTTTAGTAGCCCCTTCTCCAATAGGACATGATAAAGACTGGTTTTGAGAAGAGAGCCTAAGTGTGGCCAAGGGGAGGGAAATACCATGTGCAAAAGAGAAGTCGACAAACCTTACTGTCTGGTTCCAAGATGTGTCTCATGGGGCAGTTTTATGATCCCTAGCATAGCTACTGATGCTTGTCCTGAAGAAAGATAATCCATTATGATCTTTCCTTTCTGGAGTTAGTAAAAAAATCTTCCTTACCAGCCAGCCTTTAAGTGTATCTCTGCAGAAGGACATAAACCTCAGCAGGACTCCCTTATCACATGGCATTAACTGATGTGATGCTGTCATTTTCGATATGTGTGACTTCTTGCCTCCAACCCCCATGCTGAGATCTCGTGTTCCTTTTTTCCCTAGGGTCATGTCGTACACAGAGTCCCCACTGTGGCTTTGCTCTGCTGGGTCAAGGGAAACATGAGATGACAATTTACCCTTTCCTATAAATGGTTAAATGTTGAGAAGAAAAAAATGAGAGGTGTTTGTGGATTTCATCTTCAAGGCAGAATTTATAAATCGGAGAAAAAATGTAAAGATGGACCCTCTCCAGGGCTTTTGATGTCCTGTACCTTTAAGAGCAAAGTGACAGGGTGGCATCTTAGAGGCTCTGTAACTGTCCCAGATTTTAACTGTTTTCTTCTGAATAGCAAATATGTGATTCAAAGAGTGCAAATGATTCTTGTATTTTTCCAGTAGCAGCACTGGAAAAATTTCATGTACATATAAGATCCAGCATCCATGTAGGTTGTTGGCGTTTTCTGCAACTTTTTGTAAGTTTGGGGAAAACTTAATAAGTACTGTTTCTCTTTCTTTTTTTAAAAAAGACAGGGAGAGAAAGCCTGCATTTTCTGCCATTTCCCAAGAGGCTTTTTATCTGTTTAAACCAACTAGGGATTTTTCACATATTGACATAAGCATTCATTTGCTAATTTGCTGGACATTAAACTGCACAGCATTCTTGAATGAGACTGGAATACTTGGGTACTTAGTGCTGCTCAGACCCCGCATCATTCTCAGTACACATATGGTTTTCCTCCTCTATCTCCTAGATAAAAGTCACTGTTTGATCGCCTTAAGGAAAAGAATGAGTTAAATGGACCAATATTCTAGCCTTGGCTCTAAAACTGGGCCTTTTCAGAAACTCCTCAGCACCTGCAGCAGCTAGGTCATTTGCACATACATAAATAAATAAATTAACAATGAATAAATAATTTAATCCCACCACACAATGCCACCTTGCAGATCTGATCCTTTGCTCCCAGTGAATTTGTCCATTCCTAATTCTTTTTGATAAAGTCCTCAGATACTTGCTGACTGTCAGTCTAATTTTCTTATTGTTTTCGCTTGATTAGTTCTGTATGACCTAAGGTCGCCCTTAAAATCCACATCTCTCGTGAAGACTCCGAAAGGCCTTCTTTTTTTCAAAGGGATGGAAAGTGCCTGCCATTTCTCCGGACAAAAGCCTGGAAGGTTTTCAGTTATTAGGCTCCTGAAGCAGCCCTTTCGCTCACCCAAGCGCAAAAAAAACTCATTAGGGGGCACCTTTCTTTCTGGCTTCTTTATCTGACGCATGTAGGGTTTACGTGTTTCAAGATTTGCAGGTCTTGGATGAATTTGGATAGCCTCGCTTTTAACCCTGCTGGACTGTGGCTATGCCCACCACAGACATTTGCCTCAGCTTCGTCTTTCTGAAAGCTGCTCTGCACTCGCTTTGTGGTGCTGCGGCACTGGGAAGGCACGCTCGTGCAGGGGCTGGGTGGAAAGGCAGGCACGCCTGCCAACACGTTTGAGCTGGGCATCTTGCCCTTCAGAGGGCATGTGCAAAGCTGCCAGCTCCTGCATTCACTTGAGCTGCCAGAGGTTATCAATCAGAGCAGCATTTGATCTGCTGTCCTTAAATAGTGCTGCCCAGCAACGTCACACCTCTGGTGTTACCACAGGTTACCTTTTAAGAATTAACATCACTGGAAATTGTACTGGCAGGTATTACAGTGACAGATGTTGCTCACTTGCCTAGGCTCTGGTATTTTGTTAAGGAGAGACCTCATGACTGAAGAAAGAGGAGCAAACTCAATTTTCTCTTTCAGAAAAGGGCTGCCTAGTGTCTCTGATGAGAGATCTCAGTTCAGACTGGGATCTGAGTCTAAAGAGGAGAATGAGTCACAGAATTAGAAGGAAAATAAGCAGATCATTGAAATGTAGACGTCAAGAAGATAAGCCAGGTCAGGTACAGAAAAACAGGTGTCTTGCTCCTGCAATGCTACTTCATTTGGTCCTGAAGAACAGCTTGTCTTCCACTGGATTAGAATTGACTAATTCTTCCGGGTTAAAATTCAGTAGAAAAGCTCAGGGCTGCAGCTGAGGTCCTACTTCCAAGCATGCAGGGTGGCAGCTTTGTAGCCAATAATCTTTGTCCTGGCTATTTTCAGGGACAGAGTCCTTGTTAGGTTGGAAGAATGTACCATTATGACCACTATTTTTTCCCAGGCCTGCCAAGTCCTATGATATTTCTGCGGTATCAACACTTTAACTCAGTCTAGTTTTCCTCTGCAATCTGGTTCCTCTGAAATCTGAATGAGGCAGCACTCAGTAAAGGAAGCCATGTGCCTAAGGCTGAGCTTATAAGGAAATCCTTGCAGGATCAACACTGTGTTATCAACAATGCGTAATATGCATTCTTTTTTCCACTGGTGTAAATTTTGAGCAGTGATTAGTTGGATATAGTGTCAAATAGCATGGAAACCATGAGATCTACTCCATAGTTCAAAGTAATAGTTACATTATGGTCTGAAGAAACAAGGAGAAATGAGAAATTAGAAAATAATTTGGGACTGCAAGCTGGCAGTAATAATGAAATCATGAAATGGTTTTGTTTGAAAGGGACATTAAAGATCATCTAGTTAATCTTGACTTGGGAACCTCTGTAAGTAGGGTCCTGCTTGCTCTTTCTAATCTGTCAACTGGTTAATCTCATCTCCTAGAAAACTTCAGGATGATAGTGGGTCCTGGAATACATCATTGGGACTACATAGAAATTGTGATATTTTGATATATTGAGTCTGTAGAGGCCTCTGAAGGCACCAGAAGACAACCCACAAGGAGAAATTGTACCAGCATGATAACAGGAAGAGTCTTTTTAATAGTTTTTTTGCATTGGTTTCTTTTTCTGCCTCAAGCTATGCAGGAGCATTTTAAGCTTACAGAAGAAACACTGTGCAGTGATAAAGAAGAAATTTGGAGACTGAGATGAAGTTAACTCTCTGTGTCTCCCTCAGGAGACCATATATCTTATGGTGAAGTAGTAAGACAATATAGCCTTGGAAATCATGGTGACAATAAGGCTGAACCATGATGAGTGGTGATATCCCTGGAGATCCATTAATTTCCCTCATTTATAGGATCTGAGCAAGCATCATTTAGCCATCTGGTGTCTGCTAGCATGTTAACTAGGATCCATGGAAAAATTTCTGAAGTCATCAATTACTTTGCTGGGAGTTTTCTGAATAAGTACACCATTATTTGGCTAATAATTAGAATAACTTCTTGTTTTCTCCAAAATGGTCATTATCTGTTGTTGGGGCTGTCTTGTGCAGGGCCAGGAGCTGGACTTTGATGATCCTTGTATGTCCCTTCCAATTCAGGATGTTTTGTGATTCTATAAGTTAGTGTCCTTGCACTCTGTTTAAAGTCTGATTATAATCATGACACATTCTTTTAGGGTATGGAGGGAAGGTTTGACAACCAGTCTGAAATAGCCCTGGAAATCTAGTTATAGGGACAACACATTGGGTTTTCAGGAGTTTGTGAGACATTTGGCTACTCCTTGAGCTCGGCATATTTTCCCAATGCCAGGCATTGTCCACTCTGAAAAGGAGCCAATAATTTAAGATTATGAAGAAGCTCAGCTGTGATTCTGACATGCTGGTAGTCAGGTGTGGGCAAATATAATTTCTTTCAGTAGGGAAAAAATAGTGGTTGTGAAACTCTGTTCTAACATGGTGCACTGTTCCAAAAATGGAAAGAAACTGGATGAGTAAGGTGTTCAGCACCAAAATATCACCTTGTCTAAGCATAATCTTTCTTTTTTAAATGTACAAAACACAAGCTTCAGCATCAAAACTGGCTGCTGAAGAATTCTAAATAATAATAAATTCTTTTTCTAAAGATAGGTTTAAAGATTGGCTATGCTGTGATATTCCTATTTGTAATTAAATGCCAGCTCCTAAGTACACTAACAAGAACATAGCATTATTCACTTCATTCGTGTTAGCAGCCAGAGCTGGTAAAATTTGAGTGACTGTAATGAAGGGGAAAAAAAGAGAAGAGAGGAGAAAATAATTTATTTCCATTTAAAGCAATGGAAAGCAAAATTCTCCCCTAGTATGCATATGCTTAATTATATCAATTTTCTTATTTTACATGTAGATGTTTTATACATAGAGTCCTTGAAGCCCTTTGCTTCATGGTGGCAAAGGTGGCAGGGAATAACATGGCTGTAATTATGCAGACATTTTGGAGCTAAACTAGTGCTGTGGAGGGGCTGAAGCTTCTGAGCTTGATATTTTGACAACCAGATTATGGAGGAAGGACACTGGCCTTCAGTGGATGGCTAACAATTTTGTCTGAAACAGTGCTTGTTGGAGGGAAATGGTAAATAACCCGTTCTACCCTACATAAAATTCTTTCCATCTGGTCTGTAGTACATCCAACTAGTATGTTAAAAGTATTTGTCAACTGCACAGCTGTTTCAGTTCAGTGATTGAACTTGTTACACCTTCTGAATGTGTAACAAGGCAGACACAAGAAACAGGATCTTTTTTTTGTTGTTGTTAAATGCAATATTTTAGCATGGAGATGTCTAGCCCCATTTGAAATATCTGGGCAGATAAATTAGGCTACTTGCCAGGCAACAATGTGGGTGTGATCCAGCTGCCCTAATTTTTTTCCCTACTTGTATATCTGAATCTGACCTATTGATCTCACGTTCTCTCAAAATTAAGAGGGGAAATATATATATTCCAAGGAAAATGTACTTATTTTTTAAGGGAGAAAATAAAATCAGTCTGACAAATTCTCCTCGGGAGCTACCTGTTTATCCCTCTTGACTAGAAAGATTGTTTAGAATGATTAATTCACCTTCAGACCTTTTCCTTTGAGACAGCTAACAGTTTTTGTCAGATGGTCATAAATTTCAGTATGTTCTTCTATTATCACGCCACTCAAAAGATTTTTCCTTTGTGGTATGGCCTTGTTCTATAACAAAGTAATTTTTCCAAGTACATGAGTGAAAAAGTCCAGTTGGTCCCATCCCATCCTTCTGTTTTAGTGTGGTAAGGAGTGAAACCTGCCAGCACTTTGCCTATGCATCTGTGGACCTATGTCCTCATCTTATGTCCTGGCCAGCTATGGTTGGATGCTCAAAGGCATTCTGTGCCCTACGAAATTGTTGTCATTTTCCTGAAATAAGGAAATCTTTAGGTTTTTTCTGCTTGCAGTTACAATGCCTGGAAAACTTTTTGAAAGGCCTTTAGGAAGCTGGATGCTGGCAGCAGGAGTTACCTCTCTTTCCAGGACTCTAATCTCAAAATCCCTGTATCTTCCTGCTAACAAACAGGTAGAAGTTTAGCATTCTCTCTCTGTATTTGATCTTAATCTGAAAAGGCAAATTGATTATAAACCTTCTTTGGAAGAGCTTCATAAAAAGGCTGGCCCAATATAGCCACAAAACCCCTTTCCAAAACTGCTATAAATTAATATAGATATTCCCATGACTAGCAGAACAGCACTTGTGTTCTCCCAGTTGCCTGTCCTTCTAGCTACGTCATACACTTCTCCTAGGGATGCACATATTTTACCTACTTGTTGCTTGCCATATCCAATAGTGTAAGTTGCATTATGGAGGGATGGTAGAAGCTCTTTCTGGGAATGTAAAGCAAAGCTGACTGTAGCATAGTTGCTAACTGTGTGTAACATACAACAAACTGAGAAAATCAGGGAAAATTCTGCCCCTCTGCTCTGGTGAGACACCACCTAGAGTGCTACATCCAGTTCTGGGGTCCTTAGCACAGGAAGGAGATGAACCTGTTGCAGCAAGTCCAGAGTGGGTACACCTAGTTAGGTAGAGAAATGGAGCACCTCTCTTATGGGGAAAGGCTGAGAATTGGAATTTTTCAGCCTGGGAAACAGAAGGCTTTGGGGTGACCTAATTGTGGCCTTCCAATACCTGAAGGGAGCCCACAAAAAAGATGGAGAGAGACTATTTACAAGGGCATGTGGTGACAGGACAAGGAGGAATAGCTTCAAGGTGAATGTAGGTTTCGATTAGATATTTGGAAGAAACTCTTTACTGAGAGGGTCATGAGGCACTGAAACAGGTTGCCCAGAGTTGTGGATGCTACACATCATTGAGGTCTTCAACACCAGGCTGGCTGGGGGTCTGAGCACCGTGCTCTTCTAGTGGAAGGTGTTCCTGCCCATGACAGGGAGGTTGGAACTACATGATTTTTAAGGTCCCTTCCAACCCAAATCATTCTATGATTCTGTATTAATTTCCTGGAAAGAAGATGCAAAGCTGCAGCATGGAGAGTTGCAAATAGCTTTTGAGAAGATGTAATATTTGGTGAAGAACAGCATGCCATGTTGCTTCTTGGAACCTCCTCACCCTGGAGAGATCATTTGACCTCACAGAGCTGGATTAGCTCCTCCATATGCACACAGAGGGAGGCTGGCCTTTCCTTTAAGTGTGGATTGTTGTGCCTAGTTGTGGCACTTTTTCTTGGAGGAATATTTTACACACTGAGTACCAGAGGCGAAAGGACCTGTTCTGTACATGACTTTACTTTGATGATCAATGTAATTGTGTGTTTAAGACAGGATTAGGTTATTTTCTTCCCATACATCTTTATAAATGTGTGAATGCAGGGTTGACCTAATAAAATGAGCATGAGAAGCACTGAAATATGTAGCACTTACCTATTTGGCAAGTTCTCGAATGATGCAACTCCACTATGTCTTCTTCTATAGCTTCATGGATGTCCAGGAATCTGCCACCTGCACTAGCTAAGGATATATGTACACAATATGCATATAGGCAACAAGCATATAGGAGTCTCTTGTTTGCTTTAACATACTCTCTTTTCTGTAAATGGTGCCTTATAAACAGTGGCACCTGTATCATAATTGTATTCGTTTTCCTAGATCTTTGCTGTCTAGCAGGTTTTGACATTATGCAGTAAATTATATACTTTTGCTTATACTTTTTCCCAATTATTTTATTGCCTTTTCCAGACATCAAAGATAATTTACAATAATAATTACAATTACTGTTATTACAGCAATAATTATTGCAATTATTTCAGTAATAGAACTCCAAAAATATTTTTTCTCTCATTTCTTTAAGAGAGGAGAAAGTACTGTATCAAAAAAAGTTTGTGGCATAGAAAAATTACTACTACATCCTATGATAAAATGGCATTTTGTGATGGAATAGGAAAGACTCGAGTTATATTGATTCCCTTTGAACATTCCAATATATAATTGTGTTGAATGGGATACATACTGTCTCAGGGTTTCCTGAGGTTCTTGAAGTTTGACAATCTGTTCTCAGCGAGTGTCAGTGATCCCTGTTACACTTTTCTCAGTTTGAAGCCATGTGGGGTTTGTTTAATAGGTTTTGTTGTTATTCTTCCTTCTACATATTCCAGTCCTGAAACCCCAGCAGCAATTTCATAGTATGGGTAAATTATTTCCATACTACTTTAGGGGAGAACTCTATACCCTAACCTTTACTCGTGGCTGTAGTGGTGTCACCTCTTGTAGTGAGTAAGGCTGTACAGGTGTATCAAAAACCTGTTAGGTATATCAAACTTTGAGGTTGCCCTAGGATACATTAAAGGACATTTTAATTTGGGAGAAAAAGTAGAAAAGACCAATCTTATATCTTAGTCATAAAAGACTGACCTTTAAGGCTAAATCTCTGTGAATTCTTCCCCTGGACTGGCACTAATGTAGCATGCATGGGAAGCTATGAGGATTGAATAAAGCCACATTTAAAAAAATAGCAGCCAAACCAGACTAGGAATTACTGAGAAAAACTAAACTGAATCCAGGTGTACTATGGAAGAGGGCTTGTATAAGCTTTTTGTGTGTATAGTACACAATGGTATACACATGATCACATATACCTCCAGAGGAGGAGAATGGAAGGAAATGCAAAAGCCACAGTCTCCACTCCTCCCTAGCAGTGAGAAAGCACTGAAACCATGTCACCGCTTCCTGCTAGTGACTGAACTGAACATCTCCTTCAAGCTGACTTCTTGAGATCAAACCCTCTCCTGGCTGACTACCATCTGATCCCTCCTTTGAAAGGTTGAACCAGTGCTCAGTGGTTCCTTCAAAGAACACAGAAATTGCTTTGTAGGAGCAGAGTGGTTATGAGAAGGTGCCCCCAAATGAGGAACAGTTTTTAGCATTCATCCTTGGGACTTCAGCTAAGGGCAGGGAGTTGGAGGTACAGGCTGTTGAATCACAATGAAGGCACTTTCTGCTATGATCCTGGACTTAAGGGTTCCAGTTGGACTGTGTCCTGCTCTAAACACCTGCACTCTTTGTGGGACTGAAAGCATAATTTTGGTGCTGGAATTCACAAGAGATGGAGAGCTCAGGCACTGCCTGGTTTTCACAAAGCTAGTAGGAGACCAAGATTCTCTAAACAAATTACTACAGGGTGAGCTGGTGTAGCTATTTCTACATGCTCTGAGTTAAGCCCTCAGCAGGGGTAAAAATAACTTCATAATGTTCACCAAAAGCAGAAGAACTGAGTCACAGACCCTGTAATGAATTGCCTGTTGCCTTGAAGGACTCATTTGTTTGAAGGGCCTCATTTTTTTTAATTACACGATCATTACATAGGCTAGAATGCACTTGGAGGTGTGCTATTCTTTCAGTAATTAAAAATTAAATTGCCTTTAACTTTTCAGAGCATACATGCTAAAGTTTAGATTTCCTGTTAGCAAAAGTGGGTTTTTTCAGCCTAATTAATTGTATTACTTCTGTTGAAGCATAATGCACATTTCAGTTGCTGTACCTTGAAGATGAATGTTAAACAATCTCTTTCCTAAGTTTAATATTTTTTTTATTTAATAGATTTCCTAATTTAATATTTTGAGTTTGAATCTTACAAACTACTCCTCTTTCTTCCCATGTGATGTTTCATCCAATAGTCTTCAATGTTGCTTTTTCTCATCTTTTAAAATGAGTTTTATTTGTTTTAATATGCAGTATGTTACGTGGGTAGGTATCTGAGTTCTAACCTTACATACACATTAAAATTACTTTTGTTGTACTTCTTTCTATAATCACTTTTCTCTTCAAGAGAATTCGGTGTTCTTTTCCTAAAACAGCCTTTATGCACTATGTGGGAAAGTTTGCTAGAAATGGGCGTGATGATGTGAGACTCACCCAAGGCAGGAGGCAAGTCTGTGAGATCAGATGCTACATCTCAGCAAATATGAAACTGTTGGCTGGAGGGTTTCCTTCCAAAAGTCTGCCTTGCAAAAGGGTTGCTGGACAAGCCTGCAGCTGCTTCAGTAGCATGTGTCTAATATGCAGACTGTTCCACAGACAAACAGAAGGTTTCCTCCTCCTTATAACTGATTCAATTTATAATGGAAAAAAATCCCCCTGGACTTCTAGGCACTATTTAATTCTCTCCAAGAATGTGGCAGAAGGGCAAGAAGCTGGTCTGACAGGAATGGTCATTGTACCCTGGCACCTAAGACTCTCTGCTCTCCTAAGCACTTCTGGCATGATGCTGGTCAAATCATGCAGGCTACCCTGGGGTACCTTTGAGCCTGAGGAATAGCAGCAGCAGTCCATGGAGCAGTGGGACCACAAGACTTATAAACTGGCAGGGTCTTCACCACAGGAAAGGGATCATATCCAGTTATTGTGTGCATCTCTACTGGAACAGATCTGTAATTAAGAGCCTTCATTGGTGTGGTTCCTCCTCTTTCCCTCAATTGCTCCTTTCGAGCTCATGGCTCAGTCCCTATAGGTGTGCTGATGCAGCTCTTTGTAGTCCAGTGCTGCAAGCAGGATTGTGCACCCCGAGTACAATAAAAATACTCTTTTCTGGTTAGCTACTGACCTGATTGATGAGATGCCCCAGGAATGACTGTGTTGTCCTGAATTTGGGGAATTTGTTCAGTAGCATTGGCTCTGTTTCCAAGGCTGGAAACTCCACAGTGTGGCACTACCAGCAGAGCCCCTAAGTCTTTGAATAATGCATTCAGACTGGTGTAAAACTGTGGGAAGAAAGAAGAGTTCTGATCTGTGTTATATATGCTTGAAGTCCATAAACATTTTTTACTTATTTAAATAGTAAAAGTGAGACAGTAGAATTTCCTCCAGGCTTTGCCTGTTACCTATTGAAAACATAAAGCTTTAAGATGGAGAGTTTATGCACGACCTACTTATGTCCCTTTGATCTAATTGGTGATGTTTTATTTAAATAATAATGCAAATAAATCCTTGAGATAAATTAGGGAGTTGGAGATGTTTTCAGTAATGCAATATTACAAACATCAACATAAACTCTTCTACTGTCTGAGCAAATAGCAAGCGAGACTCAGTATCAGATGCAGAACTGTAAACTCACATTTTGCTGTCCTTTGATCCCAACATGATTATTTGCTCTCAACATAAAGAAATTACTGAGGTGTGACCACGCTGTACAACTGTTTTCTGGGGCGAGGAGAATTCAGTACACATAGGACATGGAACGTGAAGGGAGAGAGGAATTCCGATAACAGGGAGAAGAGGTGGAAAAGAGGACATTAAAGGCACGGGAAAGGAAGGCAAGTTGCTAGCCCTGGGAAGAGATGTGAAAGTCTAAGAAGGAGAAAGATCTAGCTGAAGGAAAGGAATAGAACATGACAGAGCAAATCATTCACCATTAAGACTTTTAGCCAAGCAGGTGCATAACACAGAATCTAGTGTTTCGGGGGCTTTGGGAATTAAAGTAGTTTATTTTCAGGAACAACCCCTCTCTATTCATTCCTTATGCTAGATGCCAGTAAATGGCACTCCTATGCCAGATGATGAGCATTGCTAGCCCAGACATTGCTAGCCCTGGGAGCAGGTACAGCCTTTAACAGGCCCAGCACAGGTGTCATCCAGCTCCTACCTGCTCCCAGCAAGGCTGGAAGATGATGCTCAGGGCAGAGCTAAAATAAGTCCAAGGGGGAAAAAAGGCTAAAAGTCTCTGTCCTGCAGGCACAGAAATGTAGCATAAAATCATGATGAATGAGCTGAACCTCTGTCAAAAGACAGGGGATGCCTGTCCCAAGGGAGCTGTGCACCCCACTGCCTATGCTGACCCACCTGTGTGCACAGAGTATGGTGCGCAGGTGTGGATCTGAGCTGGGAAGGCAGCTCAGCTCCCAGGCCTGGTACAGCTGACTTAAGCAAATTCCAAAATAATTTCGGGGCCAAAAGCAGGAGGGTGAGCTCAGAGCCCTGAAAGAGTGGAGGGAGGGAGACTTTTATCCTAAAGTCATTGTAAAGCCAAAGAGGGGTTTATCCTCCACAGCTAAATGAAAATGAAAAGAAGAAAAAAAAAAAGAAAAAGAAAAAAGAAAAAAAATGCAGGATAGCAACACTGGAGAGACAAAGACTGTCATGGACCAGTGCAAGTTTGCAAAATTATATGCAAATGACCCCAGTTTTGACCATGGTGGCCCTCTGCTAATCCCACAGAGAAAATCTACTTAGCAAAAGAAAGTTTTGTTTAATTTGGTTAACAGGGACCAAAATGCTGAATATATTTCTATTTTCAGGAAAATGCTGTATCTTTAATGCTTCAGTGACAAAGTGGGATCACAAGAGCTTAAAGCACACAGAACAAAAGTCATGTAGCATTTTGACCGTATTCGGCACCTAGTGCTGATCGAAATGAGTGTTGGACATGTGTTTTCATAATAGGCACCAGTCATTCCTGCTGCTGAATGTGTTTGGCCGAGTCCATATTGCTCTGCGTACACTGACCAAAAGAGAGGTTCCCTCTGGATTTACCATCCTAAGGGTGTCCCGCGGAAATGAGAGTGTTTTTCTCCCCTCCCTAGCTGATTCCTCACCATCATCCCGCCGCGTGACCTTTTCCCCGCTAATCTGGGATAGGAGCTTTTCCTGTATTTACAGGTTAAATGGAAGATACACATTCCACTTTTTACTTATTGTAATGAAGATCTTTTTGTCTGTCTCCGAATAAAAGGTCGGGTTGGTTTACAAATTGCGGGTCAGCCCATTCCGCGACCTGGGCAAACAGCCGAGGTCAAATCTCCTCAAAGCCTCCCCACCCAACTGGAATAAGTTAATTTACCCCTCGACGGCTCCGACCCCGCCGGGCATGGCCGGGCTGCCCTGCTTCCAGGGGCTATAGAGACAGCCGGGACGCTTGGTTCAGGCGGGGCTGGAGTTGCCCCGTGGGGAGGGAACCCTGTCGCGGTTCCGCGCCAGCGGCGAGGCTGGAAGGACTCGCTCCCGGAGCTTCCGTTGGTTTTATTCTCAGCGCCCCGCACCTCCGCGGCGGCCGCCTGCCCTCCCCGCCCTGTCCTCCGCCTTCACCATTATTCATCCTCCTCTGAACAAGCTGCGCCGCAGAGAAATTCGCTGGCAAAGCACACGGGAGATGCCATTCGGACAGGTGGCCCTGGAGCACCCCTCCACGGGCGCGTGGGAGGGCAATATCCGCGAGGTTTGCGGGGGAGTGGGGCATCCGCCGCCTCCGGGGTACCCCGGGACTCCCTCCCAGCCTGGGAGCAGAAGCCGGGCGACACCGACACCCGGCCCGTCGCGCCCGCCCCGCCTGGCCGAATCGCCAACCACGGCCGGTGCGTGCAGCAAGCTCCGTGGCTGTCGCTGACCACGTCTCGCTCGTGGGTCTTTTTCCCCTGGGTGGGTGCGTGGGAGACTCCCACGGCCACTCGAGGAAGCTCCCTCACGGAAACAAAAAGCAGCGGCGGATATAAACGTTTATTCCAAGGCATCACTTGTACAGGCACTGAACCCGGAGGTGGGAAGACGAGCGGGTGGGGGCAGCTTCGGGCCCTTGGCGAGGGCGGGAGGGGGCAGATCTGGGCCCCCGGGGGCTCCTCGCCATCCGGGACCCCTGCGCATCTCCCTGCCCCCGGCAGCCTCCCCGTGCGCCCGGGTGTAACCCGCAGTGTCCGCGGTCATAAATAGGTGTTTTTTCAGGCGGGACGAGTCTCTATAGCATGGAGGGGTGCTGGCCCGGGGGCAGCCCGAAGGCGTTGGGGTGGGAATGGCCGAGGAGGTTGAGGTAGTGGCGGTCCAGCCCCTGCACGGATGAGAGGAAAGTGCTGCGCTGCTGGCCGGGGCTGGCGAGGGGTACGGTGGCGCTGGGCAAGTGGTAGGGCAGGGAGGGGCTGCGGGCGGCGCCGTGCCAGGGGAATGGCCCCCCCGAGGGCGGCTGGAGCACGCCCTCGGCGGGGCTGTGGACGTGCCCGGGGCACTCGGGGCCAGGATGCAGCGGGTAGGAAAAGTCCGGCTCCGGGAGAGAGCCCAGGGACGTGAAGAGAGGCTCAGTGACGAAGCGTGCTTTAGACTGGAGAAAGGCCAGGATGCGGGCGTACTTGGTGTCTTTGGTCTCCATCCTCTCCACCGTCGTCAGGTAGTGGACCAGGTTCTTCATGCACTCGTGGTAGCCATAGTGGAAGTAATTGGCGAACTCTGAGAGCAGCTCTGCTGGAAAGGAAAGGGAAGGGAATCGAACTGCTCAGGGTCTGGCCGGGAGAGGAGCGGGGAAAGCCGCCCCCACGCCGCGAGTGACCCAGCGAGGGCCGCGGGAGGTCGCTCCCGACCACCTACCCTTCTCCCGGCCGCGGGGAAAGTCCGCCGAGTGCAGGGCCCGCAGGTACTGCACCGTCATCTCCAGAATCTCCGCTTTCTCCAGCTTCCCCGAGCTCTGCAACGGGCAGGGCAGGTGGGCATCACCTCTCCTCTGAGATTGCTCTGCGTTCCACTGGGCCGCCCCCTAACCCCGCCGTATCGGGGGGGATATCGCGGCGCACCGGGGAGAAAAGGGCGTAGGGGCTGCTCCCCCTCGCCTACCTGCTTGGCCAGAGCCATGGGTACCGTCTTCCCCAGCTCGGTGAGGCAGCGGTTGATGCGGTCCCTCCTCCGCTTCTCAATCACTTTGTGGGAAACCGGCGTCCTCTGCAAAACATATGGGGCGCGTTAGTGGGGGAAGAGAAAGCAGATGGATCCAGTATCGCCGTGACAGACGCCCCCGGGTTCGGTCTCGACCCCTTCAGGGAAGCCAGTCCCCAACCCCGCTCCGAGCAGCGGTGCCGGGCGCGACGCGGCCTCGGGAAGGATGATGCTCCGGTGGCCGGTCCTCTCCGCGCGGCCACGGTGGCTCCCCGACTGCGCGGACAGCCCTGGCAGGGCAGCCTTGTTTTTGTGCGGGAGGTGTGGTTGCTTTATGTAGGGGGGCTTTTCGAAGGGAAAGACGGCGAAGGGCTCGGGGCCGGGCCGGCTTGGGGGCCCCGCAGACCCGTGCGCGCAAGGCGGGAGATGACTCACTCTCCGCTCCTTGAGCTTGGAGGCCATGGTGGGCTCTGCATCCCCTCTCTCTCCGGCCCCCTTATAAAGCCATCACTTCTTGGGGGGGACCCCGGGGGGCCTCCACGGGCCCGCTGATCCCATAGGATTATGGGCGAGCGGCGCCGAGGGAGTGTATGCATTAAAGATCAGGGTGGAAGGGGGCGAGGGGATGAGGGGCTTTTTTTTTCTTCTCTCTTCTTCCTTTCTCCCCCTCCTCGCCCCCGTCCACGCAGCCGGGGGCGGCCCAGCTGTGTCGCCCCACGTGGACCTCGGGGACACACGTGACTGTCCCACAATAGCGGTGGGGACGGGGCCTGGAATGTGGCGAGCGGGGCGCAGGGCGCGGTA
>VWZV01004002.1:1919-62631 GCA_013397155.1 Irena cyanogastra
TCGAGTATTACTGGTCACTATACTAAAAAGTCACATTAGCAAATGGAATTTAAAAGAGGGTGATTTTACTTCTTACTTTAACCCTTGATTAGGAAGGAAATTTACTGACAAAAAAGGTACACATGTTCAAACAGTCACTAAAAGCATTCAGATATCTAGTGCAGCTGATCAGTCAGACAATTTTTTGCCAATAAAACCATGTTCAGAACATATTGAAAATGCTTTCAAATTACTTACGCTTCTCAAAAGTGAAAGACCATCCACTCAAAAACATTTGAATTTGAAATTAATTGACCATTTCATTATAATGTGTTCATATAGTTAGAGTTAAAATTAGCAATGTCACTTTTTTCGTCTTCCTTTTTTTTCTATCTATGAATGACACATTTTTCTGAAGCAGAGACTTTTCTTGCATAATTCTTTCTCATTCTTTCTTTTAAATCAGACCTAAACAGGGACTCAAGTATAAAGTATAGTGCTCAAGTATATTTAATGCTGGACTCATCAGAACTCAGTATTATGTCAATTGATGTCTGCTAATTCTACCACATCATGGAAGCTCAGACTGATAAATTCTGTTTCAAACTGTGAGGCTTGGTATATATGCTTCCAGTCTCCAGTGAAGGCTAGGGATGAGTCCCTAGGGCAATGGGGAATGGATCTTGCCAGTGTAACATGATGAGACCAAGACAAAAGATGTTAGCCATGAGACTTACTTTCCTGTTTATGATATTTTATTTTTTATTTTAATATGAAGTTCAATTGTATTCTGAAACACAGAGATAAACATCTAAGAGAGAACAAAATCTACTAACATCCCTCCAAAACACCTTTTTCCTTTGTGTTTATTTTGACATAATGCATTTTGCTTTTCTGTTTTGTTTAAATTTTACAAACAAAATGAAGCAATAATTTAGCCAGAAGCAAAATATTTACAGTGCAAACAACTCTCTTGTCAACCTGTACAATTCTCTAGAGAATTACATGGGATTTGTATAAGAAAACTACCTCCCTAAGAAGAAAGATCTCACAGGCAACTGAAGACTCACCATGGGAAAAAACCCTATAAACTAGTAAATGATAAATTAGAGTATGAGAAGTTTTTCATGAAAAATCATCTTGACAAACCATACAGTAAGCATATAGCGTTAACCCATTTAAAGGTAACATCTTAAAGTAGAATCAAGACTAAATTTTCATTGAGATCCTTCTGGAAATTAAATGGGATGATTTTTTTTTAAAAGTCACAATAAGTATTTTGAGGATATGTTTACCAATTATGAACAAGAACCGTAAGCTTTAAAAATAACCAGAACATGTTGAGTAGTTCTGTATTGTTTGTCATGATTTGAACAGTCAGAAATAGCTTTAGTATGTCATTATAGACTTGTAGGGTTAAAATAAGACTGTACCAGCTTAGCCCTAAATTAGCAACTTAGGGACAATCAAGAATTTCAGAAGCCTTCACAAGGGCAGGCAGAAAGCTCTTCATGTTAATCCTTTGCATATGCTGAGGTACAGAATACTTTTATACCTACCATTTTCCAAGGCTAAAATGCTTTCTTCTTGTGACTCAAAGAAAGATCTCTTTCATGTCAAGGGATCACAATCTTTATGGAATTATAATTGTCTTTTAAAATTTTTTACTTACTGCAAAATTGGATCAGCACATCTTTTGGAAAAGGTCAAGGCTTCTTTTCAAAACACTTCTCCTATTTGGTCGCTGTTTAAAAAATTCACCTGATATGAAATTTCTGGGCTCACATCCAGATTTCTTTAGGGACATTTAAACCCATATATCCCATGACAGTGTTCTAAATGACAGCCTGGCCTGAGGCTTTATTTTTACATACTTCTTCTCATTATTTTACATAAAAACTTCTTCCTGTTAGAAAAAGTTGGCTCTTGCCTGTTTGTACATATATGACTATATAGTGATATGTCTGTACAAGCAGTATATATAATGGATTTTGGTTGTATCATTTATGCAACTGTAAGAACATTTATTAACACTCAGTGTACAATATAATCTGATCTATTGCATACTGCTATGCACAACAGTGAGAGTCTACCTTCCTGAGGAGTGCTGAAGCTCTCAGAAGAGTCAAAGGGAACATTGCCACTCAGAAATTCTGGGAAGGTTTGTTCCTATAAAATGCATTACTATGCATTACAAATGGACACCAAATAGAAACAAAGACCTGAACCCGACGTCACGTAGGCACTTCAAGGACAACATAATGGTAAGATCAAGCGAGAAGAGTAAAAAATTGATTTAGTTAAATCTCCATTGCTACTACAGAAATCATTCTTCCAGTGCTTGAAAGTTTGGAAAAAACCCAACAGAAACCAAACCAAACCAATAAAAAACAACCAAACAAATAAACAAAATAAAACACACAAACAAACAAAAACAACAAAAAGAAAAAAAAGAAAAAAATGAGGACAGTTAAGGGAAATTTCTAGTTTTTAAATCTGTAGAAAGTATTTATTTGGTGAAAAAAAGAGAAAAAAAGAACAATGATAGCACCTTGAAAGAACCATAGGAAGCTGAAAATATGAAAACCCTTGGAGAGCAACTCTAATGTATGTTAATTGTTTTATCACAATTGTATCATCCAAAACTCATTTTTTATGTGTAAAGGTAGAGTTACTTTATTGTTACCAGTGCATTCAAAGTTGTAATAATTTCTCTAATTACAAAGCGAGGTTTTTATTCTTTCCGTGTGTGATAAGGATGAAGGTGGTGTGCTGTGATATATTGGACCATAGAAGGAAAGAAAACAAAAAAAACTTCCCTGAGACATCGCCCCAGGATAGGGATACAGGGATTTTATTTCCAACTGAAAACAGAGGATGAAACAATTAAATATCACAGTAGTCCCTGCCATATTCTTTGTGGAACTTCACTCTTGGTGTGATCTTTTTCCTGGCCCAGTCACCTTTGAATTCTTTAAACATCCATTTATTCGTTCAAAGGATATCATTGTCCCTCCATTACCTAAAGAACACCTGATGTGTAATGGAAACTTTACAAGTATATACTATGTTGTCCCCATTCTTGCCTAGAACACTGAAGAAATCTTCTTTTGGTTATTTATATTTAGTGTGAGCAAACTATGACTAGAAGAGAGTCCACAAAAGTTATGCAATCAGACCTGCATATTTGTTTTTGAAAATGCTGTCTATTGTGACTTCAGGTACTAAAGGTTCAGAAATATATACCCACATGCACAGACACACAAAAATGTTTTGGTCAATACCACTTTTAGCCAGCAAGCAGTTTTATGCAACCTCGGTAAATATGTATTAAACTCCATGCTATCAGTGCTGTACAAACCCCATTGGATTATATAACATCAAGCCTGACATTAGAAAGCACATCAATCAATTTTCATGCCTGAATCTCATAAAGGAAGTGACACTTCTGAATGGCATTTCAGATAAATTCCTTTATATTTTGTTAATAAAGAGAAATCTTATTAGTGGGAGATTCGAGATGGTGTAAACAAGTTTTTGAGCTCAATATACCATATGCTATAGCTGCCAATTATGTTCTTGTTGACATTTTCTGCATGTGGGAATATTATCATCTCAAATTCATTATGCTTCTGTTCACATGTACTGCGTTAATTGGCATGTGACACTTTTGAAAATCTGTTCCCAGGCAATATTCATAAATAGTTCTTTTTTATATGAGCAATGTATTCAGTGCACCCAATACTTAAAAGAATGTAGCAATATAATTTTTTTTATTCCCCACTGATTTATTTAAAAATAAGTTACTTTTAGTTTGTTTAATATTTTTTAAACCATGATTTATTCCACTTTACTGTGATATGTCTTGTTTAGTGATTTATTGTCCAAAAGAGCAGGGGCTTTATATATCACTTAATTTTACTGTGATCCTTGCAATTAGTATTTAGAAATTAACCAAATAATCCAAAATGCCGTATTCCATTTAGCATTTTCAACAAAAAGCATAAAGTAGTAGAGGACAAGAGAGTATGTGCAAGCTGTGTTCCACAGAAAGGTGAGATTTCATATATTTCAAAGATGACATCTTAATTACAGCACTACAAGTGCAGAGTGCAGAAAATGAGTAGGATATATCTGAAGATCCTAGGATGTAAACAATAATAGCTCTGTCACCAGAAAAGACAGTAAGGGCTTTGTCACCAGCACCCTCTAGAGAAGAATTGAGTGAAGAGTTCAGGATGCATCTCATCTAAAAATGACATCAAAATGAGGCTTCTGGGTCAGAACATTATCATATTAGAGTGCTTGCAATGTTAATACACACTGATAGATGTCTCTGAAGAATGGCTCATATCTCAGGTGGGTTGAATCACCTTGTTAAAAAGCACTGTGTTTTATCTATAACTATTTTGGAAGTCAAAGCCCACTCTTTTTTTAGTTCTAATGCTAGCATTTAATATGAGGATTTTTCATTCTCATCATTCCTAATCATATAATCTGGGCAATATTTGCATGTTTTTATGGTCTAAGAGAAATAACAACACACTTGACATCTCTTACTGACATTCGTTACCACATCTATTCACATGTCTGCTCTTTGGCTACTGTTTCTCTGTTGCTAGCATGATGTTTTCCATTTTGCACTTTGGGGGAAACTGGTATTTGGTTTCTCTTCCTTGTTCTCTGCAAGTTCCTGCTTCATCTTATGCTCACAAGCATTATTTTTACCTTCTGTAATATATGAATATAAATAGCTGAAACAGAAAAAAACATTGCTATATGCCAAATACAGACTCTTGCTGTTACCAGGCAAGCATCTCAGTTCCATCTAATAAGTGTACATCCTCTATCTCTGTTAGAAACATGAATTAATCAGACCTTTGCTTGAGGAAACTGTAAATTTAGTCAGTTTTAAGTGCATTTACATCTTTGATAGACAGGGTGGACATATATTCTCACAAAGAAGAACAAATATTTCCAGAGAACCTGGTTACAGTCTCTTCATCTCTGTCTCCTTTACAGCCAATTAATAACATTTGGCTTGTAGTGTCCACAGACTATATACTAATCACTTGATATCTGGACATCTGGAAAACCTTGTACAGTGTTAATGGTGTGCTTCAAGTTGCATAATTTACTTCTGCAATAATACAAATTACCCTGCAGAAGGCCACAGCCAGACATGAGGAAGGACAATATGCAGCACGCACTGATGCACAGCCAAAGCAACAGACTGTGAAGAGTATTGGAACAGAAATTGTAGTCAGAATTTATTACTATTTTATCTGCATTTATTTAACATTTAAATGGTGCATATAGTTAATCAAGCTTATCATTTTTTTTCTGTCATTTCTTCTACTAGGAGTTGAAGAATGCGATAGCTCAGTAAACACAGTCCTGCAGCAGCTGCATGTCCTGAGATGCTGTTATTAACGACGAATGAAGCTGAGCATGTAGACCCAGCAGACACACCTGCACATGTACTCACAATACATGTACACCTCTGGCCACATAGATCAACACAGATGGAGCACTCAGCATTAAGACAAGTGCAAACAGCAGTAATGGCCTGACCTTGTTCACTTTTTGGCTGCTCAGGATGAATGTCCATTAATGAAAAATATGTGTACTTATATGTATAATGTGGCCTGCAGCTGGTCTTAACACCCAGTTTATCCAGTAACTAACCTCAACATTCTCTGGACTCCAACCGACGAGTGCCCAGATGGACACATGCAAATGGACCTTCCAGTTGACTGCTAGTTAGCTGGTTAGCTAGTGCTGGTCTCTCCAGTAGCCAAGAATATCTGGCTGGCTTTGATACCTGGGTCTCAAGACTGTTATTTTACTTGCCAGACAGGCCACTTTGATACCCACTGGCATCTACCCACACAGTATGGATGCATTCCAGTTTGCGTCCACCTGCTGTTACCCAGACAAAAGGGACCCTGTGCCCCACAGTCCCAAGTAACAGTCTAGTTTCTAGATGTCCCCACAAAAATGTGTGTGCAGAATAAAGACGATAGACACTATCCATTCCTATCTCCATTTCCATTCCCATGATAAGCTGCAGAGTAATGGACAGTGTCCTCCCTTACTTTTTGAGATGCCGCAGGGAACACTCTTTACTAAATTCTGGTGCAGGGTTTTCCCTGCATCTGAGTCTGAAGGCCCCTATGGACAGCTCTGGCAGTTCAGAGAGGGGACTCATGTTTCTGACTGGAGTATTAGAGTGCTCCTGTTTGTCAGTGGGCTCTTTTTGGGGTGTGTGGAGACAGGTCTTTATTCACATAACTTAATGCGAAACCTTTTACTGCATGGACACACACACAATAAAAATAACCCTCATCTCCATATAGAAGACAAACAGAAGAAAATATACATCCAGAAGTCATTCACTTCAGATTAATATTTCCACTAATTTTCCTCAAAGTTATATGGCAAGGGGGGTGCTAAATTAATTATTCCATTCTGGATACTTTCCAAGAAAGAAGGCACATTAACTCTTCTTGTTTGCAGAAAAGACATCACAAGTGCCAATTTTTCACAACATCCACAGATCATAATCAGGATTAGTTAAATAATTAATAGTTAACACCATCAAATAAAATTTTCAGTGTAGTTTATTTTAAAAATTCCATCTGTAGTCATGACTGCTAAAGAGAGATGTGGTCAGGATAGCAAAAATTTGATTTTGTACATGAATATCAAATCTCAAAGTTGAAGTGTTTGTAATGATAAGACTTTATCTGTCACAGATATTAACATAAATATGAAAAACAAGAGAGGCTTGTAAGTAGTAATATTTTTATTACTTCCTATTCCATGCAAATATAACATCATTATTCTTCAGACATGAAAAACCAAGACAGTGCAAATATTGTCTCAGTACAATCGCCTTTTCTACAGTTAATTTAACTTTTCTATTTCATATTCCTGGTACTATATATTTTGAAAGTAATTTTCCTTTTCTATATTACCCTTATGTTTCACAAACAAGGGAGTTACAACTGGTTCTCTAAACTGCCCATTAGTGGATGTTAATGATACACACACACACACACACACACAAAAAAAAAAAAGACTGCTCTCTTTTTCCCAGTTTCACAACTGTCTTCATCTAGACTAGTTCCATCCATCTGGGTTTGTACAAAACCTTACTATTCTTGTATCAAGTCCCTAAGTCTTTTAGCCTTTTATTCCTTGTAGACCAAAAGAGTTCTCATTCTCTGACTTGTAGGTGTATGTTCTTTGTAACATTAGTAGTCAATTCATTGAGTAAGAAGACTTCAGCATTGATTTTATCTGAAATAAGAATGACAGAATTCTCTCTTCAGCCATCTGCAAACTTCATACTTTTCCAAGCTGAAGAACATGTATTCTCAATATAAGTAGTGAGAACTAGCCAATCATGCAGGATTTTCACTTTATTTTAAGATAGGTGTCTAGGAGAGGATAAATGGCAAATAAAAACAGCAACTTATCATTTTCCACTGACTATAAAAGCAGTCTACAGATTGACATTAAGCAATCCTTTTTGTAATTTATTGAGACATATATACCTTAGAATACTTTGTAAATTTTTTGATACTTTTACCCAATTATTTTTGGAACTTTCAAAATAGATAATTTAGATGCTGACCTGCACTTTGATTATGAATGCAAGGTCCGTGATGCCACGATTTTAACTGAACTCATGATACATGTATTTCCTGGAATTCTTTGTTTCTTTCTTTCTTTTGTTCTTATCTTGCTACAGAGAAATTGAAATTCTAAATGAAATGTTTAACAAACACCATTCTTGCCTTTTACAAGGCCTGCAAGCACATTATAAGAAATTTCAAGAACTGATGAAAATACAGGATCTGCTAACACAACTGACATTCACCGTATTTATAACTTGCTTAGAAAAAGGCAAAATTAATGAGGTGACAGACTTTGACATGTATGAAAGGTATTACAAGATAGTGAACAACTTGTGAAAAGGCACAGGAGCATCTCATGATGGGCAGTAAGTTGGCAGAAAAAATTTAGTATGAATAGCTGTAAAATGATTCATATGTAAAGAAGCAACCCAAAAAAATCTGTGTAAAATGATACCCTTTAAATTATTGATTACTTTTCCAGAAAAGAGATCTTAGAATTTCTAAGGAGATGTAACTGAAAATACTCAGTGATAAAAAGAACAGGCAAAATTTTGAACAAATTTAAATGAAAAGAGAGAATTACTTAAAAAAATTTGAAAAAACTTTAAATAAATCAAATAGAATACTGTATGTAACTCAATAATATAAAGCATTGCTGCCGTGCCTTATGGTTACCCAGAGCAAACTTGAATTCAAAAACTTACTAAACAATTTTAGGAAATAGAAGTTTACTGAAAGGTTTAAACATTAAAATTACAATTTTTAAGTCCAAAAAAAGTTACTTAATCCCCAAATTGCTACAAACTGAAAGAACAAATAAGAAAAAACCCCAAAAAACTCTACTATGCACTTGTGATGTACATGTAATCTTTCTTGAGTGTTATTGGCTACCGCCAGATTCAAGTTTATCAAGGTAAACAAACTTTTTATACTGCATGATATTTTCACTTTGTATTTTAATCACACATTGTCTCTTGACTTCTACTACACTGGAAAAAGGATCATGGCTAAATAGAACTAACACAGACATTAATACATATTAATTTGTCGCAATAAAGGACAGAGACACCAGTTGTTCGTGCAGAATGGCTGAATCTTTATTCACGTATTTATGTGATTATCAGAAGGCGCCGTGTTTAACTCCGATTGGTCAGCAATTCACTGAAACTCAGTTCCTTGGTTGTTAATGGCTAGTGTACATGTCAATCAAACTTTCCTCTTTCCAGATACGTTTACGTTCTTGTCTCCTGGGAAGTGGATGTTTCACAAGAGTAGAATCTTTCTCTTCACAGGTGCAAACTGTCTTCCCTCAAGAATAGATTGTTATGCTAACTGACTCTCACTGTTACAATTCTTTTCTCACAGGAATTTATCAGGCTAGCTGTTAGCTTAGCCCAAGTAACAAGGCCTGATCTTACAAGGCCTTTCTTTTATAAGGTTTTACCTATATGTAACATTAATTAATATGTGATAGTGCAGGTTTATTGCTTTTTAGCCTTCTTATCACCTCTGCAACAAATTATCACAGAGATTTTCAATTACATTTAGTGTGGGCAGAATTAGATCTACATTTTATCAGTGAGACACTTAAGCACTTAGTTTTAGTGAGATAAACACCATGATAGTCATTCCTGGTGGTTAGTCACATAGGTAGACTAGTCATGTCAGTGGGACTTTAAAATAATAATTTATTTTTTTTCAGCGGCAGTTGATTGATAAAGAGACTTTTGAAGACCCTGACAATAGCACTGAAGAAATAACTGTGAAGAATTAGTATCCTCATATTAGTAATCAAAATATGGATGAAAATGAGCACTCTTCAAAGAAACTGATGGAAACTTGAAGCTTTTAGAAAGAAACGTTAGGAAGATCAGGCTTTATGCGTGCAGAATGGAAATTTTACTATATTTTGGTAACATTTGGAAATGGTACAAAATATTATTCTGTGAGAATAGATATGAACATACAACTAAATTGAAAATTTTTGTTGCACTCTCCAGAGTTTTAGTCAAGAAAAATAAGGCAGCTCAAAGATCTCTTGAGGAAGTGTCACATATCAGCTCTAATCAATTCAGAAGCAGTCGGCATATCTTTAGGTGAGATTTCAGTTTTGATCAAGTACATGCACCTACAGTATTTGCTTCTGTCACAGTCAGATGCCTAAGTGTCAGGGGAGATTTGGCATTTGCAATCAAGAAGACATAAGGGTTAGAGGTAGGTTGCTTTGACCATTACCTGTCTTATAAAGGAAGCCAGTCAATACATATGCAATTAAATTGTTAATCAACTCAGAATCAGGTAATTCCCATGCTGTTCAATGCAGTCCATTTTCTTCATCAAAAGAAAACACATGGAAGAGAAATTTAATAAATTTCTTGTTAATTACCATTAGGCAACAACTTTAAAATAGATTTGTTTTATTCTATCACATGCATGTTGGTTCCTTTTGTGTAATATGAGTCATATTAATCAAGAAAATTGAATTACTTACCAAATATTGATGAACAATAAATATTAAATATGTGGTGAGAAATTACTAAGAAATGGTGCTTCATTTAACAAGTGTTCAGCTGTAAATATGTATTTATCATTAAATTCTGACTTGCCAACACTTGTGTATTACTTTGTGTTGTGTATTACTTTGTGTTGTGCATTACTTTGTATTATTGTGAAGGTTAACAAGAAATAACATGAATTGAGATAACCATAGCAAAATACAATTATTCCATCTTCCAAAAGGATGATACATCCTTTTGTCTTCATCTTCATGTTTATTTATAATAACTGGTCAGCAGCTGTTTTATCTTTTTCTTTAATTAGCACGGAACAAGAACAGAATAAAAGTTAAAAGTCCATGTAAAATGCAGCTTAAAATGATTGCTGATTCAAATAATAAATTACCAAGAAGTTGAATAAATACTTTGGATTTAAACTTCTAATTGTTATAAACGTATACATTTTAAAATCAGCAAACAGATGAACTCTATCACACTGTGCAGCATTTTGTTTTAAGAATTATCTAACAGTTTGTTTCTGGTAAATGTTTCACTTTCAAATATTTGTCTCTTTCTGATATTCCTTGGAGTTTTTCTGATCAACTTTGTTCCTAAGGTATTCCTGAGCTGCAATTGTTCAATCTTACAGGACAACTTCAAGGAATTATTCTCTCCGAAGTAATTACAAAAATAACTTGGAAATAAAGTCATTTAAGTGAGTGGGAAGCCCAAAAGAAGTAGTGGTTGAAGTGTATTTATAATCTCTGCGTCTCCTTAAGTGCAGACTTTTGAAGGCAAAAGACCGTACTCCATATAAGATCAAATACGTCTTTCGCATGAGTTAAGGTTGTATATTTCAAGAATTTCAAGAATCTCTGAATTTTATGGTAGTGTCTACATTTTTAGATAGATTTTCTTACCAGCCTAAAACCTGTCTATTCATTCATTGAACTTTTCTGGTATCACCAAGAACCTTCTTTAGAGGCAACAGGCACCACAGGTGGGTGGGTTCTGTTCAGGGGTCATCACAGATTGGGTTTTTCCACAGGGACAGACTGCATACTTAATATTCAGATAACCAAATGCACCACAGAGTATAAATGCCTGCTTAGTAGTATCACTACCAGTGACGACTTAGTATCATTAAAATTAATAAAAAATGAGCACTTTTCTAAAGGAATGCGGTCTGAGTTCACATCAATGCTCTTTTTTAAAAATAGCAGGTTTCTGAGGATGTGGATTACTTTTCTGAACATTGGAAGAATATTATTTATAGGAAACAATTTGTTCACACTTTTTTTTGGTGGCGTATTAACTATATGTAATGTGAGGTAATAATCCTATCTGCAATGCACAAGACTGGTACCAAACTTTCATTCATTCAGGAGGTTTACAGGCTCGGTAGATTATTGAGCCCTATGACCAAAATAATGGCCTTCAAAATTGGCTTTGTTTCATGTTGAAAACAAGGGTCAGTGGTTAGATGAAGACAACTGGCGAATTTTATTCTTCTTTTGAAAACTAAAATACACCTAATTACTACTATTCTGGTGACCATCTTGAATAAATAGTTTCTAACTTCCTAGAGATCAAATTTTAACTTTACTGAATTCAGTGAAATAACTTAGGTTAAGTTTAGTGTATTGATAGAGAAAAGAGCTGAGCATTCATGTCAGATGTTAAATTAGGGACAAATAATTGCACAAAAAATAACACTGCATGCTTAAAACTGGACTTTATGGGTTACTAGTTCTGTGAAGACTGTTTCCTGTCTTTTAGTCTTTCAGAAATACATAGTTAATGTCTGTGCCATGTATTTCTGTACTTCTTATTTATATTATAACCTCATAGTCATTGCAAAAACCTGCTAGCCAATCATTTTAGCTGTGTAGGGATTTTACACTATAGTTAAATTCGAACTCAAGTCCAAAAAATTAATATTCTTTTCCAGACGTTCACTCAATGAATGTCTGTTTCTAGAGATGAAAATCTTATCCACTGAGCCATGTTGTTCTCCTTCCCGGAAAATACTGTCTTTTAATAACACACTTAGTGTAATCAATATTGACAGAGACAATGTGCAAACAATTACTTAGAAGGAGAGTGCTATAATTTGAAGGCAGCATGTGTTTGAAAATTGTTCCATGCCTCCTACCTCAATGTACCATCCAGACATTCCTCATCTCAGCAAGGTAACAATATGAAATATGTAATTTATTGGAGTTGAAGTGAGTTTTTGTCACGATCCGCAAGGCGGGATTTGTGATGGTTCGTTTATTGATCTAAGAGCGCGAAAGGCAAGGCAAGGGACTCTGGATGCAATCACAACAATGCACTTTATTGAAAACAATCATCAATGTTATGCGATAGAGGGGAGAGGAAGGGAGTAGAGTATAGAGAAGAAAATAGAGGGAAAGAGGGGATTTATAGCTACCAACGTGGGAAGTCCTCGCAGGCCGTCCACCGACGTGAAGTCTTCTGTCCGTTGGGGAGATCTCAGAGGATGGTGAGTTTCGGGGGTATCTTTATAGTCCTTTGGGAAGTGAGAGGCATGGGGCCAGAATCAGAGGAGATTTACGACCATTCTGGTGTAAGGACCACAGTGGCTTGCAAAGATTTCTCTGTCAGTACTACCAGTACCAGTTCTGAGCAGGTAACAATTGTTTTCTCCGGTCCAGTCAACAATCTGCAGCAAACATCTCACCCCAGTCTGGCCAGTGCCTCCCCCTCCTCTCNTTTCAGGTGCTTTCTTCTAAAACTGCTTAATTGCAAGCATTTTCTCTGCCTGTTTAGATGTTCCTCTACCAATCTTTTCTGATTCAACTGTCATTGAAATCTCTTCAAAAGATCTTAGAGTTTAGACCCTTTGTTTTGTGGCAATAATATTTCATTTGATACATGCTATGGCTTATTTTAATGCACTGTCATTTGTTGAAGCCCAAGGAATATTTGTAACTTATTTTTATATTAAGAGTTGGACTGATTTACATGTTTTTCAAAATAGAAATTTAGGACATAATAATTTTGAAATGAATGTTTCTTACTTAAATTTTTATTATGATATCCTTGCCTGCATTTATAATGTGTATAATAACCAGAAGGCGTTCTCATTCATAGACAAACCAGATAGTTACCTAGACAGATTCTTATCATTGCCGTTGATACCAATGAAAATTTTCATGTTCAATCACTCAGATCCAAATTCACCACATTTCTTCAGCAAGGTGTCTTCAACAGGCAACTCAATATTTATATGTGGGCAAATGCTGAAAAGCCTCACTGAGCTAGAGCACTAAGTATGGCTACTCTGGAAGGGAAAGAGTATATGAAGCTGGAGAAAACAGGGAAAAATATCAAAATAAAATATCTTAGTTGTACCTGTATTGCCACTCTGTTGCTAAAACAGTCCCAAGGGCCACAAAAAGAGATATATCACTGTTTAGTTTGCAACCTGTTGACCTGGCTATCCTTTAGCTGCTGATTTCTGGTATTCCTGCACAGGTTAGAATATTTATATGTGCTTTATATTCGCAGCAGCAGTGTAAGCACTTTTTCATGTGTACTCCTATTATCTAGCAGTAACACTTTTCCAATTATTGAAATTGCTATTCAGCCCCAGTGTAAGCAAAGACATTATACAAAAACAGAGGTGACGAGGAATTGTGTTTCAATACACAATCACCTAAAAGTTACCTGATTATTATTGTTATACAGATTGTCTGCACACACAAATGAAAGGGTATATTTAAATGAAATAGAAGTTAAACAAAGAGAAAACAGCCATAATAATACTTATAGATCAAGATATTTATAAAAGAAGAGAATCTCCTTATTTGGAAGTCCCACTTCTGAGCAAGCCTACAAGAGGGTAATGCTGAAACCACTACAGGCTTCTTCAGAAGGAAAAAATATTTTTCAGGCTGATAAAAAGAAATGGATATGAGTCTCAAGCAGAAAGGAAATAGGGAAAGTATGTTACTGAAGTATAATGTTTCTCTTTTCTTTACATTGGGAAATATCAATAACTAGGATGTCTGGAACTTAGAAAAAATTTGAACAGTTTAAGCCTAGATATAAATAGAATACATGCAGTTTTTCTTTACATGATGTGCTATTGGGGTTTATTGCTTGGGGTTTTTTACAGTTCAAACTGATCTTGAACTCTGTTTATTGTTTTGTATTTCAAACAGAATGCAAGCCACGAAGAGTTCTAAATATATTAGTAGCTTGTATGAAGAAAAAAAAAAGAATAGTAACACCTAAGAAATAGTAAGTAATTTTCCAGTGTTGTTGAACCACATTTCCACCATGAAAGAGGCACAGGAACTTGAATTTCTTGATAAAAAAGCAGCTTAAAAATAAAACCTGGCTCTGATAAAGACAGAATAAACAAACATGTCTTTGAAAAGTATGATTCCAAACACATTCAGAGTTAGATGACAGAACAGAGTAGTCTCACATCCTTTATAAAGCCCCAAAAAATATTCTATTCCTTTTGCTTGTATTGAAATGTTAAGTCTTAATAGAAATTACAGAAAGGATTTTTAATTTACTTCCAGTTGAGCGAATAACACTTTGAGTGGACATTCTGTTCTTTCCCTGACAGCTCCCTACCCAGAGTGTTAGAGTGTGTAGTAACTAGTGCATCTCAGTGGATGATGGCCTTCAGACACACAAAAACATATTAAATATGCAGTGTTCACACCATGTGAGGCTTTGCTCTTGCTAGTACTGGACTAGAGCCCTGGATTTAAGCAATTTTAGCTGTTAGAAAATACTAGAAGTGTTTATTTTCTGTTCTTGGCCTCATCTTCATTCAGAGTGGAAACAGCTGACACTCTGAAACTACTCTGTGTGTGTATGAAGAGAGAGAATAATTAGGAGACTCACTTCAAAATTATATTCTTGATCTAAACTAAAACATCAACGTAAGTTCTTTATTTACTCTTTTCAAGAACACAGGTTTTCATGTTATCTTGCCAAAATACAATCGGTCAAAGGAAATGCAAAATTAACTAAAGAAAACCTTACTAATATCACTATAGCTAAATAAAAATACTCTTCTCTAAATCATTAAATGAATTCAAGATGTAAATTGAAATTGTTTGTAGTAGTTATTAGAATTATTAGTAACTTGTTAAAGTTAAGTGTTTCTTTTTTTTCTGATAATGTTTGGATGTCTGTAAACAGTGCAAGGAAAAAATTAATAAGTGATTGCATTTGTACTGACATTTAGCCAAATCTTTCATAAGAAAAGTGGTTTCTAGAAATCTGAACTGCAGATTTAATAATTTTTAATTAAATTATTGCCTTCATGAGCATTGCTGTCAACTGGAAAATTATCCCCCCCAAATTTTCATGAACAAAACCTCCTTTAATTACATTTTATCTTTAAAAAGCCTGAAACATGCATCTGTAGTCTCTCTCTCATTTTAATGAAATTCCTTGATTTACTATTTTTTATATAGTTTGATTTCAATTTTTACATATTCTCCAAAACCAAACCTAAACCCCTCCAATTTGTTTGAAGAGGTGGACTTTTATGGCTATCAATGTTTTTGCCAGAATTTTTTCCTAAGCAGTACTTTTTCAAGAGGCAAAAGGACTTGTGTTAATTTGTTTAAATCTTTTAAGACTTGAAAACCACAAATAGGATTAGCAAATAATGTCATGAGATTTGACTTAACAAGAAAATTACAATTGCAAAATTAAAGTGTTTTTCTCAAAAGGTATTATAATTGGCAAGGATTACTCTACTTACATAAATTTGCTATTGGATCAATTTTGTAAGTAGCAAAGTCACCACATTGCTATCAGGGACCAGGAACTTGATTTCACCTACTAATAAAATATGACTAAAAGTGCTATTTTGTTTGGTATTATCTTCAAATGAAAGGTATTGGTATCTAACACTCTAGTTATATATTAGAATTTTTTTTCGAGTTTCTCTCGAAAGTCTAAAAAGTAGTTTTGTTCATAGGAGGTCTCTCTCTATCATAAGGTCTGAAAATAAATTATATTCCTCCTATAAACAGACAGAAGTGCAAGAGAAAACAATGAGTTTTCTAGACTTAAGTTGTTTGCTGCATGCTGAAATTCATTTCCTCACAATGAAATCAGAGATAATATTCATGAAAGGAGATTCTGTCTTGGAACAAGGCTTTCTCCTAACACTCAAACAATCCCTGGTCTTACTAAATTAATTTTCAGAATCAATATACATGAAGAAGGAAAATGGAATGTAGTATATTGAATAATTTTGTTGAAAATTAAAGTATATAACTATTTCATATCCAAATGCACTGGGATAAAAATAAGTAATGAAGGGTATCCATGCCTAGTTACCAATGAGCAGGTTTTTTTTTTCACTAAAAATCTAAGGTTTGCCTTCTCAGTACTGATTTTGACTGCAGTTCAATGAAACACCTTCTTAAGGTCCTGGTAGTTGAAATTCATAGGTGACTTGAAGTAAGAAAAAACCCCAAGTAATTAAAAATGCTTGTTTCGTAATTTTGGACTTTCCACATTTGTCATTTCTTCCTCAGGACACATTATCTCTTGTCATACAGACACTAATAACATTGTCATTTCTCCCATTCTAAAATGGTCCCTGATTTGCAGATGCTACCTAGTTTTTCGCTCAAATTGTCTAGTTGAGGAGCAGAATCAAGCTAAACCCAGGAAAGTTGTTCTTGACATGTTGCTAGATTGTGTGATTGTTGTTTCTCTTCTAAGACCTAAACAAAAGCTGCTTCTCAAAACTTATTTTCAATTCTACCCGTTTGACAGCTACCACCCCTTCCTACAAACTTTGTCTAAGAGCATAATTATAATGAGGAATTTTAACTTAGGAGGTGATTCCTATAGTAAACAAAATACAGGAAAATGTCAGTGTCTTGAAGGATGTGCTCAGAGCAACCACCTACTGCAAAGAAAAAGCCAAGTAATCCAATTTCTTTCAATTAGACTGCAAAAGAAAGATAAGGAGAGAATGAGTAAATAGCCTGTGCAATCAGCATCAAAGAAAGAAGTTGGAGCAGCTCTACTTAATCAGTTTCAAGATCCTTTTCATAAGAGTATCAGGAAATTTCACCTGAATGTTAGGAAAGATAAAGTAATGACGTCATTAATGGAATGCAGTTGGCTTGATTATTGAACACTTCCAGAATACCCAAAGCATTTTGCATTTTTTGCAAATAGAATATCCCTTGGCAAAATAATTTTCCATTTATATTTTTGTTTTAGCAATGAGGTAAAGACATAACAGAAAAACTTATTTCCTCTTACCTTACTGATGAATAGGGACAGGTAAAGATATAATTAACTTTCTTTTAACACTGAAGGGCCACATGCAGAATCTGATAATGCCATAGAAGTCCCTCCTATGGTTTTTCTATTAGAAAACAGTTGGCATTAGTTTTTGCTAGCATTTTTTAAAATTTAAGATGTTTGCACACCTTGATAGTATTCTTAGACTTTGTACTTCTGAAAGACAGTATCTAAAAGATATTAGTGACTGCATTATTCTGCAGAAGTCTCTGAATGGTGAACATCAATATCATAATTATGAATGTTAAGTAATTGTGAAAGTTTATAGACATATTTGTACAAAGAATTTCAACTTCTATTTCTGACAGATTATATCTGTGAACGAGAGGTGCAAATAAAAGAAAAGATGGAAATGTACTTTTCCTATACATGCTCTTGAAAATAGTCTTACCCTATCTTTCCTATAAGTTCCCTTCAGGTAGTGGAAGGCTGCAACTAGGTCACCCCAAAGCCTTCTCTTTTCCAGGCTGAGCAATCCCAATTCTCTCAACCTTTTCTCACCGAGGAAGATGATTCTGCCCCATATTCCAATCTCGTAAGACATGACCTGGAGTGCTGCACTCAGCTCTGGGGTCTTAAAAAAAAAGATATAATAGTTTCACATTATTCTTTTTAATTATAAAGCATAGAATAAGCTTTTTTTCTGAGATGTTTTTGGAGTTCATGACTATGAATTCAGGTTCCTACTAGCAGAACTTTTTACTCATCTCTGTGTCTGTCTCTTAACTAGGCAAAGCTTAAATCACCACACTGAGACTGACAGCTCCCACTGAAAGGGCCTGTTTATCCTTACTCCTAACTTTGTCATAGTAAAAGTAATTACACTGAAATGCGCACTAAATCAGATTTCTCTACTGAGAAACTGCTAGAGTATGATTTTGTTGTTGTTATTGTTAATCTGCTTATCTTTACTTAGTCTTTTGAGAAAGTATTTAGATATAAGATCAAAGAATTGGTAACTTCAGGTTTCACAATTCCTGTCTTCTGAAGGTAAACCTCAGTCAAGGGCTGTGTAATCTGAATAGTGACTTGTATTTTTCCTTGGCACTGGTACCAGAACAGAGTTGTCCTGCCCACATTTTCACTAATATTTCTACTGACCTTTGAAGCAAGGAAGTGAAAGAGATTCCGAAGCAGCTTTAATAGCCTTGTATGATGGGAAAAATAAGAAAATGGAACTGCTAAAAGTAATAGAGGTCAAAAATGAATCAGTAAATCTGATTTTGTCCAAGTTAAACATTCACACGTCACTAAGTGATGGAACAAAAATGACTGAAATCACAGTTCATATTTATTTATTTTGAAAATATAAATATTTAATTACAAGATCTGATGCTTTATAACCTACATATCTTCCTGTGGCTTAGTGCTCTCTATATCCTCAAAAATAGGTCTGAGATCCACCCCTCACTGCTGAAGAATATTGCTCAAGAATATGGCAATTAAAAAAGGAAAAAGTTTGAGTTAAGGATATGAGAAGACACAAAACAACTGAAGCCTAAGCTCCTCCTGTTTCAAAAGGGTAGTTATAACTAGAATTCATTGCATGAAAACAGGATGCATTTGCAACACACAGGACTTTTTGTCTCCCTTTCTTATTCAATACGTGGCTATCAAAAGACGAAAAAAATACGGTTGGAATGAAATGTGACCACCACCTTAATTCTGAAATTTTCCAACATTATCAAATTTAATGTTGTTTAGATATATTATTTCAGAGGGAATTTTATACAAAAATCAACATTTTCAGATGAGATACATACTTTTTTAGGAAAACAGTGCTTTCAAACCTGTGGAAAATTCTGGGCTCAAAAGTTTTTCCCCAAAATATCAGTGAGTCTAGTAAAAGAATGTATTTTGTCCTGTGCTATTCTATGATTTGTCCAATTAATTAATGTATCTGGCACAAACCAAGAACTTACATTGCCAAATATTTGAGGCCCTGTAATACAGGCCAAACACTGAACTGCCACTGTAAAAAAATAAATAAAATAAAAATCAAACTTCTTCCTTTACATCTCTGAAGGCAACACTTATTAGAAAAAAAGACACAGCAAACAGTAAATAATTACTGCAAGTTTGTGAGTGGGCATGTTTGAACAGTTAAAATATTTAAGATGGAAAGAAATGTCTTCAGTTATTGCCAGTACAGTCATTAAGCTGGCTTGCAACCTGCATGGTAGATGAAATGGATAGGGCAACACAGAATGTAAGAAAATTCTTATAATACTGTGGTTTTGTTTTGTCAACTAAAACTGTTTCTGGTGTACACATTAATACTGATCTGTACATTTTTTTTTATTATTTTTATATAACTTTGGGCTAAATAATATAACAAAATCAAACCACTTAGAAGCTTTTGAGAAATCTGGCATATTTACTTTCACTCGAAGGAAAGGCCACAGTATTTTAGTGGTTTTGTGAAACTGAAATCTGAAAAACTGAAAGGTAAAAAGAAAACAAAAATTGTGTTCTTTCTCCTTGTGTTAAATAAGTCTGAGAAAGCTATGTCAAGACTGAACATCACCGGTAGATTTTGAGATAATAATTCAGAGACCTTTAAAGACAGAATTTTTTGTATATTACTGAAAGACAAAGTTTTGTCAAATTATACAGTGGCATAATTGCATGAATGCCTTTTTTTGTAACTTTATTTTAATCACTTCACTACAGTTAAAAATATTATAGTTATGGTGAAGGATCACAAAGATATACTATCGAGTATCACTTGACTATAACTTCAGCTTGATTACATCAACTGACTTTGACCAAAGGACAAGCTGATAAAAAGTCACCAACATGGATTGTACTGAAATTTACATGTCACAAAACATATTAATGTTCTTTCTAACAATATACTTGAGGTGAAAAAAAGTGAATCTTTGTGATAATCTTTACAAAATATATAAAATAACAAACAAAATCAAGAAATAATTTTCCAGGGGTTTTTGTTGTTAAACATACAAATTTGGTAATTTCTGTAAAAAAAAAACTTTTTTTTTTCATAATTTGTGACACTTATGTTGAGGGGTGGTTTTGGGTTTTTTAAGAGTGGGATTATCTTTCCCTCAAATCTTCTGCAGTTACATAATTTGAAATAGTTTATTGTAATTTTTAGTATTGAAAAACAATATTTTAATTTATACTTGACACTGAACATCTTAAAATTTGTGTTATGTCAAATGCAGTTACTAAATCTTTGAACTGAGATATGACCTATCACATATTCCTGAACAGAAGAATTCCCATTATCTTAATTTTGTTAAAATTATAATTTTGGGGAAAAATAAAGTGCTTGTTAGTAGATCGTAGATGGGGTTATTCTTAAAGAATTTTAAGAATATTTATTCTATCAGGTGACTTTTAACTTTATTGCAAGTAAGTCTTCATAAAAACTTTACTGTAAATAAAACCACAAACTGCAACATTGTCAATTCCCCTAAAATTCATGTTTTATTCTTGTTGGTAATCTATTTCTCAGACTCTTTATTATATTTCTAAGCATTTTCAGGGTCAAGACTTCATAAAAGATAGCTGATAAATACATGTAGGAAAGAGAAAATATAAAATATTCAAGAATGGAAAAACAACTATTTAAAAATATGAACTCAAATCCTGGAGCAGGGTTTTCATTGTAGATTTTCTGCTCTTCATAGTGCCTTTTATTTTGCTTTTTTATTTATTAAAATTTTATTTCACAGCCTTTATTTTTATTGTCTAATTTCCTATTTAGAAGAAAAATGCGTAAACATTATTCATATGAACAGACTTATTGAGAGCAAAACAGGGATTAGTGATGCATATAATTACTCATGTACAATTGTAGTATGATGGCATTCAATTAGAAAAATCACAGGAATAAGCTGTACTCTTACAAGTTTTATAAAATAGCCGGCAGCTTTTTGTACAAGAAACATAGCAAAATAATTAAATTAATATAACATCATTTCTCAAAGAGTATGTAGCACATTAAAATGCAATAGCACTGAAGTTTAGATTGTTGTTTGCAATGTCTTCTAATGTCATTAATTTATTTTTCAGAACTAATATTTTGTGCTATTTTTTCACATACAACTTGGGATGTCTTTTCTCAGAAGAAAACGTACAAAATTCTTTTAAAAACTTAAAAAAGTTTTTAAAAACTTTCCTTGTTTCCTTGTCTTGTTTAGAACTTAGGATGGACCAGTTTTTAAAAATTCTTAAATCATGGATTTGTAGGATCATTTAGGTTGGAAAAAGCCTCATAAGGTCATGGAGTCCGACCATTATCCCTGCACTGCCAAGTCCACCAATAAACCATGTCATTAAATGTCACGGCTGCACAACTTTCAGGTACATCCAGGCAGGATGACTCAACCCCTTCTCTGAGCAGTCTCTTCCAAGGTTTGAAAACCTTTTCAGTGATAAAATTTTTCCTAACATCCTAAATATTTTGCAGAAAGAAAAACTGCAGTTGTATTTTTTTAGCAATGGAGTACTCTGAAGATGGTGATCAGCCACAGCTCAGCTCCAGACCCAAAGGGAGCAACCAGGCCCCTGAGTCTGACCATGAGGTCAGGACACACCATCATGGACAAAGCAGACTCAACTTGTGGAACATTATTTAATTTATTGTAAATTAAGAATACAGGAAGATTTAATTAAGGAAGTTTTATCTTTTTTCAAAATTCTATATTCTACTGTTGAAACTAAAGAGCAACCCCAAAACTTTCTTTGTAAAATATCCAATAATATTATGAAGTGGAGAAAGAAGTGTTGCTCAGAATTATATATATTTAAAAATATTCGCTAAAGCTGTACATTCTGTATGATATCATATATCACACGTGTAAATCTACACTGAACCATTTTTGCGGTATCTTACTCTAATATATTCAAGTTTGTCAGTATATTTTCAGAAAATAAAACACAGGAAATTCATAAATATTGATAATCTGATGAGCAATGTGTAGAGCATTTGAAATATATATGAGGTTAGAGTTCTTCTAGGTGAAATTCTTACCCTAAATTTGGTATATTCTCATGACAACAAGGGAGCAATTTTTAGTCTTCTAAGGACACACTTGCCAAAGGAACGTTTGACATGAAGATCTGTGAAATTATTGGTAACTGGGAAACACATGAATAATAAACAGGCTACCACTACCCCTTACTGAGTGACCCTGCTCACCCTGCCACAGGCTGCTAAGTCTGAAGGTAGATCAATGGGCAGTCCAAAATCTCCATCCAGGAGGTAGATTTCTTGATGGATAACATTCTTCCTTGCCTTTGAGGTCTCCTTAGAGTACCTTTTATGGATTTAATGCAACCACATACTGATAGGATCTGAGTATTCACAAAGGTGTCAAGTTCTCACTGGCTGTCCCTTTAAAATGTTTTTGGAGCTTGCACAAAGTAAACTAAACTCACCCAGTAATGCTGCAAGAGCCATGTTAACTGTATGCAGTCACTCTGCTCTCTCAGACACGTGTGCCACAGGGTGTGGCATCATCAGGCTTCACTCACATTAAACCTTTTTCTCAGCATCATTCATGAGTTAGGTTAAGCTTAACAGAGCTATACTGTGTACGGTCCCAAAGAAGGTTCAATTGAGGCCAATGCAAGCTAACACCTCTGCACAATACTCACATCCTTTAAAAACTTCAGAACCAAAATCCATTGAAAATCACTGGGACATTGAACAAGAATCATGCAGCCCTTTCAAAAATCAAACTGACTTTCTGTTTTCCTGTTGTTCAGGATGAGAATAAGGAGCTTCTGATCTGTCAGAATATTTTAGTCACCTTTTCCGTACAAAAATTTCAGCAGTGTCAGCAAAATTCAACATGGAGAGTTAAAAAAAATGTTTCTTTTATGAGAGCATTTTAGGCCACAAGACAAGCAAGATTGGTCAATGATTTACATTAAAACTGAAATGGAAAATGTTTGCAATCCATTTTATTATTGAGACAAGAGTTGTTGATCTTGAGCAACAGAGCAACATTAACACAGCACACACCCTCCACAGGCGGTAAACCTGAAGTAGGTTAATTGGGGTTTTAATTTTTTATTCAGTGGAATTTACTTTCCTCTAATGCTTTTTTCCCCCCAGAAAGTAGATCTACAATAATTTTCAGAGATGGGAACGATGCAATTTGATACAAGTACTGATAGATTATTTCATAGCAAATTCTAATTCTTTCAGTTTGTAAACATGAAAAATCACTTATCTGATTGGGTTCTCTGGGTGAAAATCTCCCTTTAGAATGATTATTTTTGTTACCAAAAATATGCTTATTTGCTTAAATGCTGTTATCAACAACTGTGGTTGAAAAGCCTTTTTAATGTATTATTACTATTATTATTATCCAAGGTTCACAACAGTCTTTTTATTTAAAAGAAACTTAGCCAACATTTATCTGACACATGTAATGAAATAAAATTTACTCACACAGAAAGATCCTTAAATGATTAAGTAACAACAAACTGAAAATGCAAGCCTTTTTTTTTAATTTGCCCGTGTGGTTTATGACTAAAGAAACAGTCTTTTATGTATACACAATGTCTCTTTGAAAACTGATATTTGTACTACTTTGGATAAACCATAAATATGTTAATACATAGATAATAATACATAAATGTATAAATGCTACTAGTTTATATCAGAGTTGTGGAACTCACTGTTTGTTGCAAGTATCACATTCTGAGCACTGAATAAGGCTTTGGAATGCAATTTCAAAGAATAATGCAGTCTGCTTTTTATGCAAGAGCATTAAATCTCTTCTCCTTTTTCCTTTCTATGCTGTCTACAGCAAATTTTAGTGAAGCAAAGATGATAATGTGGCAAAATCCGAAGTTCATGTTAAATTATGACCAGTTTAAGATGCCTCTAGGCCAATCCCACTTATTGAGAGAATGAAAAAATTACTCTCTCAAAATTAACAGTTAAGGTTCAGGACAGATTATTGGTATTTTCTTTTTTAGTAGCATCTCTAAGATCTCAAATCAAACCCTGCCTTTCCTCAAGGTACAATGGCAAATAAAATATGATGCTTTGAGGGTTTTTGGTAGTGACTAAAGAATAACTGAATGGTCATTTTTAAAGTATTCTAGCTTAAAAAAAAATTATCTTAGGCTTCAGGTACCCTTCTGTTTTTCTGGAAAATAGGTGACATTCTTTTTATTGCAGGAAATTTGATACAATCTTTTTTTAGAAGTCAAAACATGGGGAAATACTTCTTGATTTAGGCACGACTACATGTTCTGATGGACTTTAAAAAAAATGTTGTAAGCTACATGAGGTCTTCATTTTTGACAGCGGATCCATGAAAGACTACATCTCAGATATTAAAATGAATGTAGTTCTTATAAAGCTGGTATTTCTGATATTTTATTTAAATATTGGTCAGTTCATGAACCATTGCAACCAGAGCTTTAATCACAAAAGAATGTCTCAACTTTGATAACTAAATTCAAACTGTAGCTTCTCACAGCCACCTATTCCTGAAAGCTCCTGAGATAAATAGATGTAATTTCCTTTTTCCAAAACTTTGTATCCTGACATGCTTGAAAGACTTCAGTTTTTACAACATTAGACAGTCCGTGGTCTTGTTTATATTTAAACTTTGCCATTAAGCACAAGGTAGATATGATGTCCTTTTTAAATAATATCTCAATAAGTCAGGAAAAGATTAATTTAGCTAAATTGAAGATATCTCAGACCAAAGATTAATTTTCTCTAGTGTCCAAAGAGATCCAAGCCCTTATCTATCATATGAGCATGACAGTCCTACCTCCCAACACACTGTAGACAGCAGTTAAACATAATTCCTTGAAACTCCATGTCTTTAGAAATGCTATAGTAAGCAAAAAAGGAAATTCTTAAGACAGCAGAGTTTTGGGGTGTCAGTAAGATGTATTCTGGGAACCAGCTCTGTACTTTGAGCATCTCAAAATTTCTGAGCAAAATGCAAACGGGTAATTACCAATAATTCTAATTAGTCAAATAAAAGTAATTAAAGCACACCTCTAGGTGTCATATTTATTAATGGACAGTTTGTTTTGATATGTCAGTGGTACTTTTCTTTCAATCTCATGGTCATTTCCAAGCAGGGCCACCCTAGCGGGTACTATACTAATAACATATTTAACACAGGAAAATAATTTTTTCTCTGATTCCAAATTCTGAAATGCGGTGATGCTCAGAGTATTGATACAAATCTCTTGTGTTTTTATTATTTGAAAGTATATCAAAAAGCCAGCAAAAAGGTGACATCTTCTGCATTGAATGCTGTATAAGAATGTCAATTAATTATGTCAATTAACTAATCCTATTAATAGGATTTTAATTTCTATTGGTAGTAGCAGATTATTGCATATGCAGCTGTTCTAAAGCTTGAAGTCCTTATTATTTAGATTGGGAAATTCACTTTTCTTTAACTTTTTAGCTGGTATCACCAACAAAGTTGGGCAAATCCTGACTGTTTAAAATGACAATGTGATCTCCGTCTTGACCTTATGCTTTCTGTAATAAAACAAAACTTTTAATTCAATGGGAAGTAATGAAAATTTTTAATATTGTGTAAACAATCTTTTCAGGGACTTTTGAATAGTATCCACACTAACCATAGATGAAGCTCTCTACATTTAAATATTAAGCATAGAGTCAATAGAGGCATTAACAGAGGGAAACTTAAAACCCCTGATTTCTCTCTCTAAAATGCATCATTGAAAACTAACTCAGTGTAATACAGATAAAAAAATCTCAGGATGCTTTATTTATTTTGGGATTTTTTTTTTAGATCTGTTGTACATATTAATTATAAATTAGAGACACAGATCTGAACTGAAGGGTATAAATGTTTAAGAAGCTACAAATAATTGAAAATGAAGAAAGTCCTTTAGGACTTCATCTTTCTTTAAAAGGATTCTGTTTCTCATTTTGTTCTGGAAAGCTGAATTCTTGGAGTCATGGGAAGGTTCTTTATAATGCAGGCATGTAACTTCTGTTTGGAGCTGACTGGTGATCAAATCTAATCTACATGGATTGTTATTGTCAGAAATATTTTAATTATAGCTTTATAGTTGATTCACATGATTTAGGAATTTATCTAAAGCAATGTTGAAAAATAAAATCTCAACTATCAAGCATTTGCTGGCTTTATTATTAATAAATTAATTTTCTTGCCACTCAGGTATAGATCAAACAGATGGTTGAAACTAATGTTTTTCTGTTACGGTTTCCTCCCCAAAGTAATTGACAAATTCTCTTTTTCTCCTTATTTGCTCATCTGACCAGAAACAGAGGCACATACTTGAACATATACAGGTGTTTATATGAGAAATCAAGCTACCTAATATAGAATATAAAAATTACTTAAATAGAAAAAGCATCTGTTTGCCAGTTCAATCTAGTTCAAAGGTCCTCCTCCTACAGCAATTTTATGCATATATTAGCAATTTCTAAACAGCAGTGAATTGAAATTATTCAGGCTGTGTATAAGCAAGGTTGTCTATTTTGGCAGAGTCATAGAAAGTTAATTTAAAGTAAAATAGAGATTCAAAATACTCTATATTCATCTATAAATGCAAGGACAATTTATCTATCTTAAACTGAAATATAACTAGATATACATTTGTAATAAAATTTAGTAGCTTTTAAAATTTTATCTCTTCAGTTATAACTTTTCACCAGCCTAAATAGCACCTTCCAAGTCAGTGGGGCAGGGGTGGGAAGTCTTGGAATGATGAGAGATATGACTTTGCAGCATCTTCTAGAAAAGACTTGTCCTTTGGAACATTTTCTCTATAATATTAATCACTGCTATTCTTGTAATATGATGAAAGTAAGTCATTGGGTTTTATCTTACAAAGACATAAGGGAAAGCTTTGGCACAAAGGGAGTGTAAAAAGGTACAGTCGAAATAAGATTTTGTTCTAAACAATTTTGAAGAAAACTAGCACAGTATCAAACAGTTTTAGAGGAATAAAATACAATGGCTTAAGAAAATGCTTGCTCAAAGCAGAAAAAATAGATGGAAAGCATTGTGTGTGTTTAGAGGAAAGGTGAGAGTGGGGAAGGTTGCTAGATATGGGAAAAGAAACCTGGTTAGTCAGTGATTTTCATGAGCTGCTTTTTTATACTTCCACACTCTTATTTCATGAAATGCAATATTTTCTTCCCTCAGGGATGAAAGCATTTTAGATTTGTTGATGTTCTGCCTTTAACTTTGCAGTCAAAACCAACATTTTCTAATGGTAATGTATTTCTATTTAAAAGACATTTGCAGTAAAAAGTTGATTCTGGTCTGCTCATGTGCAATCCAGTCATTCTGTAATTGCTTCTATGGGCAGCACAGCTATAGGCAACTTGTCAGTATTTATGTTTAAGATACAAATCCTGGTTATAAGGAATTTTTCCATTGGGATAAACAATAGCCTGGAGGAAAAGGCAAGAGAAGGAAACCATATTTCTAAAAAAATTAAATAAAAATGGAAAGACAAAATCTAGTATAAAAAGCTGCAAGGCATTTGCAGTTGGCTCTTACTATGAAATCAATGAATATTGTGCATATTCATACACCCACACACATTTAAACACACTTGCATATATATTAAGGTTTGTCTTGCCTTACAGTAGAAGACCTTTAAAAGCAGAAATATATGGAAATACTAAAGAAACAGAACTTGGTTAAGCTGTTTAAAATCCAATTCTTTAAATCTATTTGATTAACTTATTCAATAATACCCCTGAGGTTTGCCTTAAACTAATCTGTTTAGTAGAAAAACAGGAGGAAGCATACTTTACCTTTTTTTTTTTTTTCTGGATTAATTACAGTTCAGTCAAATGGCTATTATTTCTGGTTTAAAGGATAGCCCTATATCAAATCAAGACACTACTCAATGTTTCTAGCTAAAAAGGAAGCAAAGCCTAACCTGCTGAGCCATGAAAACCTTTGGAGTGACGAGAGAATACAGACATATTTGCTGACAGTCTGAAGGTATAAAGATTTATTCTGATTTCTTGATGTAGAACTAGGTGTACAGGTTTCAGAATTACAGACGGAGTAAAGTTAGAAGGGACCACAGTGAGTCAACTTGTCCAACCTTGCTTCTCAGGCAGGGTTATCCTAGAACACATGGCACAGAATTATGTCCTGAGGGTTCTTGAGTATCTCCAGTGAGGAAGACTCCACAACCTCTCTGGACAATCTGTTTCACTGCTCAGTCACCCACACAGTAAAGTTCTTTCTCATATTCTGGTGGAACTTCCTGTGCATCAGTTTCTGCCCTTTGTCTCTTGCCCTATTGCTTAGTACCACCAGGAAGGTCTTGGCTTCATCCTTCTGACACCCTCCCATTAGATACTCATAACACATTGATGAGTTCATCTCTTCTCAAGGCTGAACAGTCCCAGCTCCCTCAGCCTGTCCTTGTAAGAGAGATGCTCCAATCCCTTAATCGTCTCTGTTGCCCTCCCTAGACCTGCTCCAGGAGCTCCATATCTCTCTTGCACTGAGGAGCCCAGAACTGGACACAGCACTCCAGAAGTGCCTCACCAGGGCTGAGTAGAGGGGCAGGATCACCTCCCTCAACCTGCTGTTGATGTTCTCCTAATGCACCCCAGGACACCACTGGCCTTCTTGGCCACAAGGGCACTGCTGGCTCATGAACAACTTGTTGCCTGCCATTGTGCACACAATCATCACTGGTTTTGCTTTTGTGGGTGCCAGGCATTTGGCCAGTGTCAAAACACCTCCCCTCCACTGCTGCCTAGCTCTTGGCCTCACACTCACTCACAATTTTTCTCTACCTCCTCCCCACCTGGCAGTGCAGGGATACTGGGGTTAGCATCAGTTCCTCATATGTTGTCTTTGCCCATCTTTAGAGGGAGGACTCCTCACACTCTTTCTTTTATCCCCTGTGGGGTCTCTTTCGTGGGAGATAAACCTCCATTAACTTCTCCAATGCGGGTTCTTCCCATGGGCTGCAGCTCTTTACAGACTGCTCCAGCATGGGACCTTTCCACTGGGTTGAGTCCTCTAGGAACAGATTGCTCCAGCATGGGTCCCCTGTGAGATTGTGAGTCCTTCCAGCAAAACTGCTTCTGCATGAGCTCTGCTCTCCATGTGTCCACAGGTCCTGCCAAGAGCCTGCTACAGTGCAGCCTTCGCACAGTCACCTTCCTTCAGACACCCATCTGCTCTGGGGTGTGTTCATCTGTGAGTTGCAGGTGCATCTCTACTCCAGCATGGACCTCCAAGAGCTGCAGGGGCACAGCTGCCTCACTATGTGTGAGAGACTGAAATATGAAAGGTTAATGTCTCAAACAATTGGCCAATTGCAAGAGCAGCAGGTGCTTTGCTGAGGCCAGGTTTGTACCCTCCATCCAAAGGAAGGGAGGAGAGTTCTTAGGTGTATGATGGCAAAAACTCTTATCTGTATGAGAACGGCCCTGGTGCAGAAGAGCTGCACACCCACTACCAGAGGATGACCACAACAAACCAAACTTTGTTTAACAGCAAGCTGGGTTTTGAGTCAGATGGGTGAGAAAGCTGATAAGAAGCAGATCCTGCAGAGGGTTAATGCTTTTACTATGCCAATATCCCCCCTTACACAATTGGCTCAGGTGTAAGACTTCGCCCTCCCCTGGGAAAAGTATCGGGATGTTCACATGTTGGCCTGAAGATATTCAGTCCCTTCTGATGGGCCATAACTGATTCAACTAGGCTGTCGTGATGGTGGTCATAACCTAGAAAGTGTCGTTAATCACACGAATTTCTGGGGTCTTCCACCCAAGGATTGTGCACTATCCACAGTGCTGCATAACAGTGTAAAACTCTCATCCTCAAGGGAAGTATGTGAGCGTTCTCACCTGAACCTGAACATGTATTAACCCATTGAACTTTGTGTTCCTCTTTTCAACTGCAGTTGTCTAGTTATTTTGGGTTTTTCCCCCCTCTTCCTAACTGTATTGTCCTAGAGACACCACCACTGTCCCTGATGGACTCAGTCTTGGCCAGTGTCAAACCAATCTTGAAGCCAGCTGGCATTGGCTCTATCGGAAGTAGAGGAAGTTTCTGGAAACTTCTCACAAAAGCCACCTCTGTAGCTTTCCTCTGCTACATTTCTACACAAACCCAATACATACAATTATCTTTGGATTACATTTTAATGAAGGTCCTTTTCACCATCAACATTAGAAAATACTCAGTGTATAATTTAATAATATAAATTTGTGATATTCAGAAAACAAGCTTAAATCAGTCCTACTCTCTGATTCATCTCCCATGACTATTATAAAATATCTAGGCAGATCTGGAAACAAGTAGCAGAATCTCCTCCCATGTGATTACCCGAGCCTTTAAAAGAAATGTGCTTTCTTTATCATATTTTCTATTTGCAAACGTGATGTAATACCCAAGAAAAAACAATGCATAATAAATCACTACTCTAGCATGTACGTGTGTGTGCATACACGTATATATATATGCATTTAATATATATTAATATATATATTAATATGTATATATACACATTTAATGTATAATAACATGTATAATACATTTGTATAATATATACATAATACATATGTATAATAATATGTATAATACATTTAATGAGATTGGTTATGGAATAGACAATTCATTGTCACGGGAAAATTCATTGTCACCCCAAAATAGAAAAAAACAAGCCCAGACAAGGTTATCTAGGAAAATTTGTCAACCAAAATCACATTGACTAAGTGGAGAAAGGTTTTAACTTCCAAAGTTAAGCTGTACTGTAAGGCATGACAGCCTATTTAAGTTAGTAATTCCAGTGGTTCTTGGGTAACTCTGGCAAGAAGCTGTTACTGACGCATGTTCGAGTGTTGCTATTTTTCTCAAATATAAATAGTAGTTAGAAAATTAAAGTACTTTATATTTGGTGTCTTTTTATATTTGGCAACGATAACTATTAAGTAGCTTTTGTCTGAGAAAATAAAATAGATTTTTTTTCTGTTTCAGGAGATGCTGGCAAGAAAATGACCAGTCTCCTTTCAACGAATACTATCTTTGTGTTAAGATAAAACAAACGGCAGTTCACAATGAGAACACAAACATAAAAGCATTTGATGTATTCAGCTCTATATTTCCCCTATCAGTACTCTGACTTCTGGTTTCCTGGGATACAAGCCAAATGTCAGCATACACTACTGTGAAGGGTCTTGTTTGGAATTGCTCTTAAAAGATCTTCACATGACATCATGGAACTCTGTCTCTGTAAGTATGAGCTGACTACTTCCCAGAATAAAATACGTTAATAACACTAGCCTCCGCAAATATATGGTCTTTGTCTGTATGTGAGTTCACTATACAATGAAGGAGAAGATGAAACAAGACAAACTAAGGTTATGAATTAATAGGATTGAATATCAAAAAGGTTACAGAATAGTCACTGAAGTCTGTGTTCAGAACATAATATGAGAAATTTAGCTCAAGAATGATAAATGAAATGAATTAATTATATGAAAATAAAATAATGTAGATCTTAAGAACAAGAAACAAGATCCATTGGTTATATATCAGAGCTGATTGTGTAGTTCCAAATATTTGGACTCCATTATTTTTATCAGATCTAAGAATACAGTAAATAAAAAAATACGGTAACTAAAAGGGAAAGGTAATACAGTTCTTAGAACCTCAAGGTCTTGAAGTTCATGAATATCTTCTACTAAACTGTCAGTGAGTTGCAGGCAACCAGATCTAATTCTTGTTGACTTCACTAATATCCCCACATAATTTAATGGATGGCCAACTTAGCCCTGAATTCTTAGTAAAAACTGTACATGAGTTGTGTTTACACAGAATTAGCTGCTTCAAAACTGTTAAATGTAAAGTTTACCTTCATTTAAAAACTGTATTAAGATCATAGTTGGAAACCAAGGCACAAACTAATGAGACAGATTTGTGAATTCTTGAAAGGCAAGAAAATAAGAAGAATTGGGACACAAAAATATTTTGCTTGCCTTCTGTTTTGGTTGAAAGTAACATCCAGGGATGACTGAGCGTTCTCACAAAAGACTGCATCAAAAATACTCAATGCTTTTTTCTTCATAACATATCTAATAAAATTTGCATGTATTTTAAAGATAGGTATCGAGAACACAGAAAAAGCGTATGGAAAGTTTGTAGGATTTTGTAAGCAAGTTTAAATGAGCAATAAAAACATCGATAGTGAGAAATGTTTACTAAGTCCTTCATCTTTACACAGTTCAGTATCTCTTTCTGCATGACAGGTAGAAAATATTCTCATTACTACCATCCTGCTCTATTCCCCAAGTTCTTTTTACCTGGTTTCCTTAACAGTTTTCAACAACATAAAGGAATGAATTCTTCAAATCAAGCATGCACGAGGAAACAATCTTTAAAGAAACTTTTACCAGAAAGTTTCTTATTTACTTTATACACCTATGACATGTACTGCAACAGTTCAACTTTTTCCTTCAAAAAATTCTATTGTGATAAGGGGAGTAGAGGGTTTGGGGTAAGGGGAAGAAGCTTTGTGAAGGAGTAACTTCTCTGGAAGACTTTTAGTTAGCATTATTTATCAGGTCCAGGGTGAATTCCTGATCAGAAGCAGCGAGAGGCTTATTCTTTCACTGGTAATTGATTAATGTAGTAGAAACAACATTTAGTCACGATTACATGTCAGTCAGACCTTCAGCATTGCAGGTATTTTACCCTACAAAACAGAGTATTTAGTATTCTTAACTCCCATAGTTACTTCCACAACATGCCATAGATCACAATAAATGTAAACGAACTATAGCAGAACTCACACAGAACAAGATACAACATAGCTAAATGCATATGATTTTGTGTTAAGCTAAATATCCATGCCTACAAGCAAAGAATAAGGCTAGTTAACCTAATACCATCCTGAATTCTTGTGCTAATGTCTTTCTGCATGCTTCTGCATTCACTGTGCCACAGAGAAGTTTGAGAGTTTGTTGCACGTGATAGCAACAATTTGTGTTGGATTATTTATTAATAGAAGTATTTTCCACAGGCATTAGTAACAAAACAAACTGGCAAATTGAGATGTTTCATGGCCTCCTTTTGTTTGGATCTAATTTTTAATTTAAAAAAAAATCGAGAAATCTGAGCATGGAAGTCCAAATCACTAGAAATTCAGATCTCTGAGATAGAATACTCTCATTCTTCTAGCATATTTTGTTTTTAGAAAAAGGAAAAAAAAAAATCACCAAACTAAACCAAATCAAAACCACTTGCTTTAAACTCATATAAGAAGTGAGCTTGGACACTCATAAACACTTGACCAGAAACAACGGTGATAACAGTTGTGTCCTAGAATTGAAACTACACACAAAGACCATTCCAAATGGTGCATGGATCATTTCCAATTTCATCTTAGCAGGCTTCCAACAATGGATGCAGTTTTCTAACAACTGTCTAAATGTATATACAGAGCTGATAAATACTGGCCACAGTTTCAATCTGTGCTGAAGCTTCTGGCTGAGCTCTCACACAACAAGGATCATAACTAACCTTTTCTATTGCTCTGAAAAAGTTGGAGGGCCAGTCCTCAATCTTGTATATATATAATGACCCAGATGTTCATCACCTGCTGTTTAAAGACATCTCAGAATTACACTCTTCATGTTGATAAGCCACCCCTTTCTACACATACCACACCTGTCTGGTTGTTCTCTGCCTTCAGAACACAGCACCCTGGCCTTGTCTCTGAGCTTTGACATTGCCTGCGCCCTCAAAACACTTGCTTGAGTTTTGATGTGAGAACAACTGTCTGTAGCTCCCTGAGAACTGTTTTCACAAAGTACAAAATATATCATATAAAATATTGGAAGGCATATCTGAAGTTCACCTACAACAACCTAGCTGACTTCAATGACACATCAGGTTCCCCAGATGGTTATCCAGGCAAGTTCTCACAATTTCTAAGTCTGGGGATTTCATAACCTCTTGGATGACTTTTAGCACCATCATTTAAATGCATTGGAACTGTACAAGTTTAAGATTGGCCGACAGAAGAAAACATTGTTGGAAGTACCCAAAAATATAGTGAGCTTCTTCAGGAACTGTAAGGTTCATTTTTGAAAGTTCATCTTAAGGGAAACCTATACTATCCTCTGCTCTCTTAGATGAACCCTTAGTAAAAGAACAATGCAAACAAACAATTAAACCAAAAAAATAGGAGGACTGAATAAGAATAGAACATGAACTATACAGCTTTATTTTATGGAGAAATGTAAATAAAATATATTTTTAAAGTTATGTTTTCTTAAAGAAAACAAACAAAGAAAAAAAAAAACCCCAAAACCACAAAAAAAGCCAAAACCAAAAATCCAGAGATCCAGTGAAGACAAAAATTAAAATCAATAAAATTGCATAGACTAGATTTAAATAGAAGAAATCTGAGTTTTAGAAACTATAGATTAAAGAAGTGATTTTTTTATAATATATTTTTATAGCATTCTTGAGGATCTGGTTAGCAGTAATTTTTTTATATAGAGGAAGCTGACAGCTGAATTAGAAATTACCACAATTAAAGAAACCTATGTTTTCTACAATGAAGACAAAAGTTCTGGTTCTTGTACATCATGGTTTTCTAATATTGGAGAAGATCTACTCAGTCCCTTTTAATTTTCCATTTCTTCCCTAAGTTGCAATTTATGTTTGAGGAAATAATTTTTATCTATATAAGGCTCTCCTTTTTGCTGCAATGGACTCTTTTGCCACTTTAACCAGGAGAGAAGACATATGTCAAAAAACAGTCACAATAAAATAAATAAGAGATTACTACATCACAGACAATTATTTAGTGGTGCTTTTCACTCCAGATATGCGAAAGACCTGGATTTGTCTGTGTCACACGTGTTGGTCTTTCTAAATACTTGTTTTAATACCCAGATGAGAATTAAACAATTACTGATTCACATGAGTGTTCCTTTGGAATTTGTTCTGCTTCAGCTCTTGGTTATCTTTCAAATCCCTAGTAATACACATATCTGCCTGACAGCCTACAGAATTCTTTTGGGATACACAGGGAAAAGCAGGAAAGGATGATGAGGATTCAATCAACACAGATGCATTAGGATCAAACAGAATACCAGAACATTCTAAGATCTACCCAAGTATTTTCAAGAATTGGCATACAGTGATCTTAACAATTGACTTTGGAAGGATATTTCATATCTTACCCTATTGATCAAATAGAAATGGCAGGGGTTTACAAAAGAGAGACAGAAAAGATTTATAGACTGGCCTTTCAGATTTTTGCCTAGTGGATATTTTCTAACTCCATGCAAAATCTATCATTACAGGTCTCCAGAAGACATCACTATCTCCTTACTGCTGAGTGTTCCCTGATATTAACTAAAAGTGTTCTTTTATTTTTTATTAGTTATTCCACTATTCCACAAAATAATCTGACCCTATACATCATAATTGCCTTCAAATATTTGTAGAATGTCATTATCTACTTTGTCATCACCTACCTGTTAAAAGTAGCTCTGTTAATCTTTATGCAGAAGTCAAAATATTTCTCCTGTTCTAGCTAGTTACTTTTTATAACAGATTAGGCTAGAAGAAGATTTTACCATTTTCCCATTACTTACTCTAGGCTAACAATATTCATAGCTATCATACTAACAAATGTTCAAACTTATAGAAACATAGAATCATTTAGGTCAGAAAACACCTTCAAGATCATGAAGTTCGACTATTAACCCAGGACCATCAAGTCCACCAATAAACCACATCTCTAAAGGCCATGTGTACATGTCTTTTAAATACCTTCAGGGATGGTGACTCAACCACTTCCCTGGGAAGCCTGTTCCAATGATTGACAACCCTTTCAGAGAAGAAATTTTGCCTAATATCCAAAGCCATTGCCTCCTGTTCTGTTGTTTGTTACTTGGGAGACGAGACTGACCCCCAGCTCACTACAGCCTCCTTCCACGTTACCTGTAGGAGAGAGTGATAAGGTCTTCTCTGAGATGCCTCTTCAGGCCAAACACCTCCAGCTTCCTCAGCTACTCCTCATAGAACCCTTCACTAGCATTGTTGCCTTTCTCCAACCACACTCCTGAACCCCAATGTCCTTCTGGTAGTGAGGGACCCGGAACTGAACACAGGATTTAAGGTGTGGCCTCACCAGTGCCAAGTACAGAGGGACAGAAACCTCCCCGTTCCTACTGGCCACACCTTTTTTGATACAGGCCAGAATACCATTGGCCTTCTTGGCCATGTGGACACACTCTGGATCATGTTCAGCAGTCTGTTGACCAGCACTGCCAGCTCCTTTTCCACCATGCAACTTTCTAGGACACTTTGTCCCCAGCCTGTAGTGCTGCAGGGCATTGTTGTGACCAAGTGCTGGACCCAGTACTTGGCCTTGTTCAACCTCATTTTGTTGCCCTTGGCCCATCAATCCAATCTGCCCAAATCCCTCTGCAAAGCCTTCCTGCCCTCCAGAAGATCAACCCTCCCACCAATCTTGGTGTCTTCAGCAAACTGCCTGTCACTGACATTTTCCCTAGGATTATGGGGGCTTTATTCTGCTCCCTGTCCCTCTCTTCTAAATCAGTGTGATTAACATCCGGAGAGCAGCTGCTCTTACTATTGAAGACTAATGCAAAGAAGACAATAAGGACTTCAGCCTTTTCTTCATCCATTGTCACTGTGTTTCCATGTTACATGTTTAGGTATTGGTCTAGAGAAAGATTCATTACAGAAATTCTTGGAGTCTAGTAATACACGGAGATATTGTAGTACACATCAGCTGAAAGTAGGTGCAACTGAGTGACTACAAAAGGAAGATCACTAGAGAATCTGAAAGAGAAAAGCAAAGTTAAAGCAACAGAATTTAAAAGAAAAATTAAATCTTGGGAGGGGGGAAAGTCACCCTGTGTTATGAGAGTTAACAGAGAACTTATTTTAAACACAAAACCTTATTTTTAATGTTAAGCTTGAAAAAAGTAGCCTCCCAGGAAACACACACACACACACACACAAAATTTTTCTACTAGTAATTTGAAAATGCTGAACAATTCTTCATTAAAATATTTAGAAAGACAGAGCTAGGCAGAAAACAAAAAAACAAACCCAAATAACAAAATCCAATGCAATTTGCCACAGTAAAATATTAAGATAAAGAAAATAAAGTTGTAACCCAGAAACAAATTTCTCTATCTAAGAATATGAGGCAAAAATTCCATAAACATGGTAGCTAGCATTCAATGAGAGAAGAAAATACTCACAAATTAAAACAACAAAAACAATTTTGGCAATGGTTATGCTTCAATGAAATTCAAGTCCTGATATGTAAATTATTGATTAAAATCTTGGAATAAATTTGCATGAATGAAAATATAGTTAAAAAACTCAACTAAATTGCTTAATAAATTCCAATTCACATAGTGTATTTCATAGTGTCTGGTTCTAATAGAAAAATGAAAATAAAACTGCAATTTTTTGTGCATTCTCAAATATCCATATCCTCATTTTACTAGCTCAACTTCTGTCATTCTTTACAGTCTCATTTTATCTAGCCTATGTAAAGGTGATTTTTTTATTCCACAGTCCGCTATTTATTCAGTTTGATTCTTCTTTCCATAAAATAAGAAAAATTTTTTTGCACTCAGGCTTAAGAAATAAGTTTTTAGCTATTACAATTAAATAACATATCAACGAAATGTTTGGGGAAAGTGAAGCATTACTTAACACACCACTCCAAAAAGAATAGGCAGGATGAAGGGCAGAGGGAATCTTTCTATCTCATGATGTTGGTTTTTTTAGCTCCAAGGAATTTAGACCTGTATAAAAGGGGTCCTTTCAACTTTCTCTGTACTAGCTTCACAAAACCTCATAGAACACTGAGGTTTATGACCTGCTGCAAAGGTTTCCTTAATGCCAAAGATTCAGTAATTTTGAAGTGGAGGATTTTTAGCCTATTAAATATAATATGTATCCCACTAGCTCCTGGCTAAGCATTCTCTATCACTGTTTACAGGCTTTAGTGAACATGATAGAATTTACATGCATTTCTGGATCTAGTCTTGGCTGAGGAATCTAGCAGATGCTTTCTTAAAAATGAGAATATTTTATATCTAGTGGGTAGTTTCTTCTTACTTTGACTTCAATTCCTTAGTTCAGATTTCTAAGTTTAATACAAAAGAAATATTTAAATTCATTTCAGTTCCACAGAGAGAAAATAAAAAAAGTATCATAAAAAAAAAAAAAAAGAGCCTGTATCAATAGGAAAATATGACCAGACACCGATTTTCAGACCATTTTAAACATATTTTCTAGGCATAGGAAGTAGTCTGCTCAGAGACACCTGCATGAATAAAGAGAGAAATCATTCTGGATTGTTAGTGTCCCAGAGGAATCCTACAGGATTTTTCTCTGTCAGTGAAGGAACAGGGTCAGAGCCAAGGTTCTCCTTACTGCTTTTTTGGGTCCTTCCATTTTCCCTCACCTTAATTCTCCGTAACCTCACCATCATACAGCTGTTGTTCTTTATATTTTTTTTTTTTTAAGAATTAGTGGGACAGGGTGGATTAGTTGAAAAACGGATGAATAGAAATATATCCATTTTTCATTTCTGCTAATGTATACAGAGAATTTTTTATAGCTTCAGAAAATTTTACTTGCAATATTTCAGTCTGAGACTAGTAGTCTGATTTGATAAGAAGGAAATTGAATCAACTTCCTCCATTAATGTTATTAATAAAACCCTCTTGGCATTCTCCAATAGAATCACTTCATTATGCTGAAAGTAACATATCATTTTTATTTTGAGTAATATTGACTAGAAAGAAGGATTTCTCTTTTTAAAAATTCTCCATAGGAACTAATAATAGAATCAATGAATGATAGAGTTGCCTGGGTTGGAAGGGACCTAGGTACAGCTTGCCATCAGAGGCAGGGACAGCTCCCACTAGATCAGCTTCCTCAGAGCTCCCTCCAACCTGGACTTGAACATTTCCAGGGACAGGACATCCACAACTTCTCTGGGAAACCTGTTCCAGTACCTCACTAGCCTTACAGAAAATATTATTTTAATATCTAATCTAGACCTATTCTCTTTCAGTTTGAATCCATTCCCCCTTATCCTGTCACTACATGCTCTTGTAAAAAGTTCCTTTCCATCTTCTTTGTAGGTTTTCTTATACTACTGAAAGGCTGCAATTTAGTCATTCCAAAGTCTTCTCTTTTCCAAGCTGAACAAACATAATTCCATCAGCCTTTCCGCACAGGAAAAGTAATAATCTCCATCCCTTTAACCATTTTACTGGCCCTCCTCTGGATTTGATAATACAGGTCTGTGTGCTGGACACAGCTCCCAAGGTGGGGTCTCACAAGGGCAGAGCAGATGGGCAGAATCTCCTCCCTGGCCCTGCTGGCCACGCTGCTTTGGGTGTAGCCCAGGATAATTTTGGCTTTCTGGGGTGCAAGGATGTGTTTGCCAGGTCATGTCCAGCCACTCATCCATCAGCACCCCCAAGTTGTTCTTGGTAGGGCTGCACTCGATCTGTTCATACCCCAGCCTCTATTGATACCAGAGTTTCTCTGATCCAAGTGCAGCACTTTCCACTTGATGGTGTCAAACCTCATGGGATTGCCATGGGGTCTCTTCTGGAGCATATCCAAGTCCCTCTGGATGACATCCCATCCTTTGGTTGTGCCAAATGCACCACTCAGCTTGGAGCCATTGCAAATTTGCTGAGAGAGCACTTTATCTCTTCATACATGTCATTAATGAAGATATTAAAGAACAGTCCTTCCATCGTTACACAAATCCCTGAGGGATAGCAATTTGTCATTGATATACATTTATGAATGATGTAGGAAAGAACTATGTGGGAAAAAATATGTATGCCCTTTCAATAATTATAATATAATTTTCAATTTTTGTTTTCTCCTTGCTGCCATATGCCATATCCAGGCAAGAGTCAGACAAGTTACCTGTAACATGGATCTCTAGCCCTTCCACTAGAAAAGGCTGGCTTTCTAAGGACTGGCATTACCGACCATTTGAAACTTATGCCCAAGGAATATTTTGAACTTTACTTATTGCCTATTCCTTCTTATGCACTTTTCATTACTGAGATCCCACAGGGAAGAGGCAGAAAGAAGAAGATGGGTGAGTATACAAAGTATAAAAGAAGTATGGAAAGAAGAAGCATTGACTACAAGGAAGAGTAGTGGTGATATTCCTGCACATGAGATGGTGTCTGCGATCTCACATAAGAAAAAATACAATATGTGAAAGGGAACAAATGAGGTCATTAAGCGAGGTCATTCTCTCACACAAAATCAAGTATGTGCTGCTTATCTGCCTCTAGGTTTTGGAGAGTGAGCATGCTTCATTTTTGTTACCCACCAGCAATAGAAAATTGCATTTTGAAACTTTATTTTTTAGAAGACCTTCACCTGTTAATTAGTTACTACAAAAAATAAAAGTCAGAGGACAAAATGCTAATATATAAAATTCAGGAAGCTGAAGTTTTTACATTTTTTTAGGACTAAATTTTCCCTTTGAAGGGCAGATTTTGCTAAAAAAGAAACGTTGTCATATTCATAAGAATATCAAAAAAGGCACAATATTCATTCAGCTTTTCAGGGGCCAATGAAATAACAATGTATTCCTATCAATGACACTGGGTTTAGTCTGAAATTATAGGATAAAAAATGCATTATTATATTTGCAAATTGAACTAAGCTTCTACTTTTACAGAGAGGTCATTTATGGCTATAAGGATGTAGAAAAATTGTGCAGATATATATAATTTGATGTGTAACATTGTCATCAAACTCCCTGTATTACATCTATTTTTTCACAATATCAAAAATTCCATTTCCTAGCTCTCTTGATAATCTAAAGCATTTATGAAGATACTTTAAAATATGGTCCTAGAAGAGCTTGGCCAAAATATGACCCAATAATAACTTTTGAATCATTGCAATTCACAGGGCTGGAAATAGAAACTTTGGGCTGAGTTCATATTCTGAGTTCATAGTTCATATTCTGCTCTTCCCAATCACTGTAATAAAGTTCAAAGTCACATCTCCTATGTTTCTTAACCATATCAAGCCTCAAGACTGAAAGCTGTTTTTCTTAAGAAAATAGAAAACATTTCATAAATATTTTTAAAAATTTAATAGAAGAAATTAGTCCAAAGAATATTTAATATTTCAAAACATGCTGTAAAATTGTTAACAGCTTGATTATTGACCTATTTTTTAACCAAAGAAATCTGTAAAAAACCAATATGCTAAAGTGTTTAACAATCTGTGATGTTTTCTCTTTCTAAACATTTAGAAGAACAATTTATAAAGAACTGAGAGTACAAAGTAGTTAACAGCACGTGTCATTTTTTTAGAGATTTCTTTATTTAAAAACAACATGCAAGATAGATCTATCTTTTAAAAAATGTATGCATTTAAAAAATCCCAAACATCTATGAGTTGTGAGGGGTTTTACGTTTTGTTTTGGATTTTATTTATATGGATTTATATATACACATGTTTATTTCAGATGAGTTAGCTGCATACAGTCTGGATAGATAATAAACATAGTTTTAGAATTTACTGGAAGGTTAAGCAAAAAGATGTTTAAATCTTAATGGAAATCTGCCACATTCCAATAGCTAATGATGAGGTATATTATCGAACATATATCTGAAAGATATTTTGTTTAACACATATATAAGTGTATGCATACATATAAACATACATATATGTTTGTACATACATATATTTATATTTTTGAAGTGAATTAAATTGTATTTCCTGTTTTATTTTTTGTTCAAAGGTTCCACACATGTATTTCCTTTACTGTCAATCATGTTAACATATTTAATAAGAGGAAACTTACAGCTGGACATTTGAAGGTCTCACAGATTCCAACTGAAGAAAAATAATTTTTGTCTACACTTTTTTTTCTGTTTACATCATATGTCATTTAACTGTCAAACCTGCCAGCTGTTCTCATGGAAATGTCACCTATGCTGTAATTTTAGGAGGTCTTCCAGTGAGGTTTTTGCTAAAATTATATAAACAAAAAATCTATTTTAGAAGAAAATTTAAATGTTTTGGACAAGATATGGTCATTTAGCCTAGCAAGCCCTTACCCTTTACATTTACTCTAGCTTCCATTCTGGTTTGACATTAAAGAGACATTATTAGACTTTGCAAAACACTTGACTTGATATTAAAGCATAAAAACTTGCCCTTTTATGATGCCTGAAATTTTCCATTAAATTTATATTTTAGAAATGTGAAGATGAGTGTGAAAATATTATAGTCAATACCAAAGATACGTTTTTCCTTCAGTGACCACGTTTTTTTCCTCATTTAATAATTCTCATGTTTCTCTAGATAATTTAAGATAATCATGTTTGAGAATATCCTTTTTTTTTGAAAATATCTAGCTATGGTTGCAGCACATTTTATGGGATACTGGAGAAATTTTGAGTTACAGAGTTGTTTACCGTGAACTCAAGACTGAAAAAAAAAAAAGCCATTATCAAGGAAAAAGCCATATCAACATGGTGAAAAGAATTTGTTTGCAGAATTTGTTTACATGGTAGCAATCAATGTTAAGCACTCAGGGGTGTAATCCACATTTGGAGCATTCATTGAAGACCTTACTGTTGTATATCAATACCTAAAGAGGGCTCTAAAGGTAGAGATTTAACTCAAGCCTGCAGTGATAGAACAAGTGGCAATGATTTTAAACAAAAAAGAGAATGGGTTTAGATTAGATATAAGGAAGAATTTTTTTATGGTGAGGATAGTGAGACACTGTAACAGATTGTCCAGAGAAGTTGTGCATGCCCCATTCCTGGAATTGTTCAAGGTCAGGTTGGACAGGACTTTGACCGTAGTGATCTAAGTGAAAGCTATCCCTGTCCATGGCAGAGGTTAAAACTAAGATCTTCAAGGTCTCTTCTAACTCATACTTTTCTATGATTTTGTGATTCTGTTGGGGTTCCTTTCTTCTAGGAGCTTGTTTGTACTAAAACACAAACATACGTGGCTGGCTTTACAGGATTCAGTTACTGAGAACTTTTTCTACAGTGTTCACATACATATTTATTCCAAATATCCTTCATAGTTTGAGAATTTGATGTCCATTTTCACTGACTCAGCTTTTTCATGTCTTTTTGTGAAGTGTCAAAGTAGCTAGGCAAGACTTCCTGAGAGATGGGAACTTTCTCTACAGTGTTCACATACATATTTATCCCCAATTATCCTACACAGTTTGAGAAAGAAATAAAAGAGATTGTTTCTGTTTTTGTGACAGCAGAGTCTTCCCATCCTCCTATCCCCCATCAGAGACTTACATCTAATAACTTAAAAATTGAGGACTTCCCTTCTGCAATGGAAACTTTTTGGGGGCAACAGCTCAGGGACTTCTTCCAGCTAACAAAAAGTAGTTAGCTGAAGCAGAATGGAACTGGCTTCTATTATCAACCATGCAGAGGAAAAACCCCCACTCAGCTGTGCCATAACCTTCAGTCTTTGAAACTCATAAAATTTAATTTTATGTCCATTTTCCCTGCCTCAGTTTTCCCATGTGATTTTGTGTAGCATCACTGTGTAGCTAGGGAAGACTCCCTGAGAGATGAGAACTCCTGAATTTTCATTAAGTTCTGTTACTGCAGTTTTTCATTTTCTACAGTTAATCCTGATGCTTAAAGCAAGATGGAGTGGATGTAGGAATCTTTTTAGATTTAGCCCTGTGTTTGGAGCTAGCATTTATGTGGCTTACAATACTCCCTTTCATTCTTTGCCAGAAATTATTTTCATGTAGTCATGCTTTTTTTTTTTTTTTTTGACACTGAGTACCTTAAATTTCTGTATAATTCTTCTGTGTGCTATATCTGGAGCTCCTTTTCTTCGTATACTTATTCAACGTGACTTCTTTCTCTCTCCTGAATTCTTTACTATTAATACTGTTTCTTGGCTTCTAAACAGTGATGTCCTGCTGGGCCATCAGCGAGATTTAAGTGCTGTAGCTTGCACATATCCTTGTAAATCATATTTCATATGGAGGAGAAATTAACCACACAGTATCTCATTATATGCTGAGTGCAACTAAGGTGAAAAATGTGATTAATTTTGATATAAAACATTTCAAATTCACTTTTCCAGCTCTTTTAAAACCAATTATAATATTTCCTCATCATTTTCACAAGCTGATTTCACACCCACAGAAGTGCATTTCAGGGAGGTTATTGATAATCTATATCACTCGGCAAGTCATGAAACAAACAATTACGCTGTCCCTTCAGAAATCAGGTAGCTCCATACAGACTGAGCACTAGAGCTGATCCCCCTTGATGCCGTAAATCCTTGGGCTATACTCAGGCCTTGCACCAGACAGTACTGGTTGTGCTCAGTTGAAGGTCTCCCAGACAGCACGTTAATAGCAACAGAGTGGGTAAACTAAAATTTCCAGCGACCTGTGATGCCTAGAGAGTCTGGGCAGAGTTAAAGGAATAAAGAAGGTGTTTCTTGAAAGGCCTTCAAAGGATACACCTTGGGCAGTATAAGAGCCTGGCCGGGGCTCTGCCCAAGATGGACCCAAGATGGATGACTGGTCACGAGTGTTCACACTTTTATAAATTTTGGTTTATTTAAATATTGGAGTCAATTGTACAATTACAGCTTCAGATTATGAAGACCCATCCTCCCAGATTTCTATCCTCAATTTGCTGTTGTTTGCACTTTTTGGGCCTGAAGCTGCAATGATGTCCTTGGTTCTCAGGCTGGAAAAGGATTGTTTTGTCTAACTAAACTGTGAAGAGAACTTGCTAAGGCTTGTATGAAGTTCAGAGTCATATACTAATGCAGTACAGAATCTGGAAAATATGAAAGCTAAAACTTAAGACATCACCTGTTTGTCCAGGCGCTTGTGGTCAGATTCGTGCCCTGATATTGTTTTACTCATATAGGTCTACATTTTTAATCAAGACACTGACTTTGATGTAATATTTCATAAGCAGAGAAAGCAACAAAAAATAAAAGGATAATGTTCTACTAGAATGAAGGAAAAAGAAAATGGTTGAAGGCTTAGACTGCTCAAATAAAAAAAAAAAGAAAATTATGAAAATAGGAAGATATTTAAAATATCTTCATATCAGATGCAAGCAAGCTACTCATAAAAGATATATTTCAGAAAAATTCCTGCGTTTGATATAAAATTAGTGAAGAAAAATGTAATTACTTGTAATATACTGGTCAGACTGGATGTCCTAATAGTTTCTTATGACCTCAGACTTTTTTATTTCACCAATCTATGACTAAATTAAATACTTGATAAATTAGTGGCAAACTCATTCCATCAGACAGATATATTCTTTGCAACCTGCAGTTTTTTCAAGGTTGTGTCTTAAGTAGGAAGTATATTGGTTGCTGCACAAACAATATCGATCATTATACTAATTGTGAAATTTTCTTTTCAATTTATTGTCTCCTCTATTATTTCAACACTACGTTGAAAGGTGTATGGAAGACTGTATTTGTGTGTATGCATCTGTGCACAGGGTAAATTAGTTGGGTCGTAGAAATGATTCAAAACGGATAAACGTCAAATGTTTGAGAAACTATTTATAGTGCCCCAAAAGCATTACTTGCAATTTGGAAAATGCAGAAGAGAATAAAGAGAAATTAAACTTCTCAAGTATGGAATATTACAAAATCAATTTAGTTACATAGCAGCAATGCTTATTTTCAAACCACTATATTAAAACAAGCAACCATGTTCAGTTTAAGTGGTCATTCCATTTTTTATATGTCCCTCTTGTCATTTCTAACAAAACCAGACATCCTAACTTTCAGTATTTCCTCAAAAGAATGGGATAAAATCCTTCCTGTTTCAAGTATTATCACACAAACATGTGATGACCCATGAAAAAAACCAGTGTTTTTTCCAGAGTATAAAGCATTTTTGAACATACTTGGTTTGAAATTTGTATAATCAATGAAACCAGAAACTGGAAAAGGTAATTCAGCCTTTTTTCCTGCTGGAGACACGGTATTCTGGGTTTTTTTCCTTATATCATCAGAATTACCTCAAAGATGTTCTCATACTCTGAGTAATAACTGTTACTGGGCTGTTGGTCCTCTGGCAGCCAAAGGTACAAATCAGCAGCTTTTTTCCAATGAAATAACAAGAAGGATTTTGGAGGTTCGTGCTCATCCAGCAATAGCCTGATCTAACCTTCCATAAGCAGCTGTTAGTCACACTCTCTCTTAGTCCTGCCTCTCAAAGACCTGGGCAGATTCTTTTCAAAGACACAACCATATCATACTTATGAGCTTTCTTTGGCCTGAGATCTGCTGAGAATCAAAGGATCTTGGAAAATTTTCCAGACACCTGTTTCTGATTTTATCATTGTCAGCAGCAGCTTTTGCTATGTGGGCATCTGGAGATAGAGGAATAATATTTACTTGCAGTAAATAAACAATACCAATACAAATAAAAATTTTAGGTTGGGAAAAAAAAAACAAACAAACAAAAAACAAAAACCAAAAAAACCAGAAATATTCCAGATTCTTTTCTGGAATAAACATCAAATTTATTTTTAAGCCCAAACATGCAATTTGCAAGACATGGCAAAAGATTGAAGAGGGAAAGTGCTGACAAAAATATTTTTTTTGCTTAGATAAAACTGAAGCAAATTTTGAAGTAACTGATTTTCTTGACAATAACCATAATAATTTGACATTGTATTTAAACAATTTTATTCAGAAGCTTTATTGTTTCATAGAAAAATGTTTTTTGCCATGGCCTTTAGTCCATTAATGTCACTGATATGATTTCCATCATTTGAAGGCACCACCTATCTCACTTTCTAACACACCTCATTATCTGATTGTGTGAGATTTCTTCCTTTTTAATACTTTTGACTAAATTTTCTTTATCTGTAATTCTTACTTGAAATCTTATCCTATAATAGTGAAACTTTTACAGTTCTTAATTTTTTTTCAAACTATTTCTTTCAAGGTTTTTTAACACAATTTCTGTGTTTTGGAAGTAATGCCAGAAAAGAAAGATGATGATCAAAAAACAATATAATTAATTAGAGGTAAATTTTAAATTTTTTTCTGTTCCAGGCCTTAACTGAAAGAACTCAAAGTCAATGAGCAACAGTACAAACTCTTTTTCTTTCTTGGCAAGGAAAAAAGCAAAGAAAATTACAGATTTAGAAATTCTGCATTGATAAATAATTTGATTTACTTCTGTAGGTTCCTTTAAATTCTTCAAAGCCCTTTTTTATTAATCCTCTTCAATAAATGTATATTCTGAATTATTTATAACATTTTGTCAAAATGCTCCATCGTTTTCTCAGATTAGCTTTTGACTTTGTATAAACTGAACAAGAACAAGTAGACATTACTAACAGTTTCTGAATTTTATTTCTGCATCTTTATTTGCTTTCAAGGTGTCACTGAAATTTTAAAGTATTAAAACACTGAAATTGTTCATAGGTAGAGCTAGCAATAAATGATACAAGAAATTATCTTCCTTTAAAATATTATAAAGAGGAAATGAGTTTTAAATTATGCCTTCTTTTTTCATGAAATAAAGACTTCTTCCGTCAGCTGGCAAGCACTGATGTCATAATTCTTATTCAAAAAGTTTCACCTCCTTCTACTCTTTCCTACTGCAGCTTCCACCTGTTGTCTGGGTTATTGGCAAGCATGAATTTGGCTATGTGGGGCAGGGGTGGTGAAAGACTAAGGTTGTGCTCTGAAGTACTTTTATAACACTCCAAGACTCTGACAAATCTGTTTAAACCATTGTAAATATCTGATCACATATAGTTGTGGGAGTGTCCTAAATGTTAGAGTGGAAATTATTTCTGTTGAAAACAAAAAATTCCTCCAGCCTTCCCTGGAGAATTTGATTGTGTTCTCTATGCATAAAAGTGTTTATAGCACGGTATTGAAGGTGAAATTAGTTTGCGTTCTGTGTTTCAACAACCACTTCCACATATTTGTTCAGCTTTTGTTTTTGAGAATATTTTTTAAGTTAGAAAACATACCTACAACTACAGCTTTCTTCTTTTTTTTTAGAAAATAGGCTTGGAATTTCCATTTAAATTCCCTGTGAATAAATCTGATTCAAAATGCTACCATAGTTTTAAATCTGGCCCAGAAATTATACTGTTTGGTCCATTTTTTCAACACTTTTTTCAAACAGAAAATTTTTAGTATTTTGAAATTAAGTGCAGAGAAGGTTCTTTAGCCAATTTTATCTAATCATGGAACTAAATGAATGGCTCAGATGAGGCTGAGGTATTAAGCAAAAAGCCCGCATTGCCCCTCATGAAAGTTAGCCACCAATGTGTATTTCATTGAGACCCTGTGTGATAAATATTCGCCTTCTAATTGTCTTTGTATTGTTCATGACATTCCAAAAGTCTCTGAATGTGAAGTGTCCATAATAATCAAATAAAATCCTCTCCTAGTACCTTTCATAAGTGCATTTTGTAGCTTTTAAAAGATGCATGCATATATGGGTGTAAAATGATGCTAAAATATCAGCGATGGGAGAGCACACGTTTGCAAAACTCATAAGGAATTGACTGGAATTACTTAATTTTTCTCTCTGCTTTCTGATTCTTTTATGGCTGGAAAACTTCAGTGATAAACAATAACTATCTCTTGTTCTCTAATTCTCTCCTGCTTCTCTTTCTTTGTTCATGGAGTATAACACTTTTAATAAATCAATTCACAATGAGAGTGAGTTATTTCAAATTTTTTGATGCTTTTTCTAGTTTGCAGAGAAAACAGATGGCTAGCAGTTATGGTCCCATGGTCTGCTTTTGGCTATTCATTGGTGCAGGAAAGAGAAAAAGGGAGGAAAGCACTAGCAGCCAGGATTCCTCAAGCAAAAAGCTCTTCCACGAGAGTGAGTCAGAGCACCTGAGGGAGGCAAGCAGAGTGCTTATCATCTCTCTCATTTATTACCTGAGAGGCTGATGGCAGATGGAGTGAGAGAACATAGGTCTCCTGTAGGGCTAGATATGGAAACAAGATCATTGATTGCTATGTACAAAAGCACAATAAAGAAACCAGTGGAAAAAGTGCCTGGAAGCAAAACAAGAAAATGCATAAAACAGCAATAAAAACAATAAGACTAATAACAATAATAAGCAACCAGGCATCATAGAGCTGTGAAATGCCAACCTCTTTGCTCCTTTGCCTCATGATGCGATGTGCCAGTTCTAGCCTTAAAACCAAAATTTTTATGAAATATAGTTTGTGGTTTTAACATCACAGGCTCCCCTTCCACAAGTCTACCATTGCCCTCTTAATAGATTCCAGGGTGTCAGGGAAAAACAGGTGTTCAACAATCTGTGGCATATGGAGTTTCTACTCTTTGGCTTTAATTTACTTCTGTTCCCATTTCTGTAAACTGCACTGTGATATACATTACCTGGTTTTCCTTTGAGTAAACAGGGAATAGTTACAAAACAAGTTTCATCTCTTCTCTTCTCTTCTCTTCTCTTCTCTTCTCTTCTCTTCTCTTCTCTTCTCTTCTCTTCTCTTCTCGACTTTTTCTTTCCTTTTTTTCCAACTCTTTCAACATTAACAATGCAGAATATTCTGGTGGCTGGAGAGGAGATGTGTAAAATACATTGCAAATCAAAAGGAATGTTTCAATTTTGCTTTGTGCCAATGCTAAGCAAACTCACATAAAAACTTAAATTTTGCATGTTTCTACAGACTAAGGAATGAATCTGCAGAACTTGAAAGAATGAGACTAGTTAAAGATTCAACTAATATTCCACTTGTTGGCCTACTTTTCAGTACCTTTGTTATTGTTTAAAGCTATACTATCTGTCCTGAAAATTCTTTTGCCTAGTTTGAAACTACAAAAGAGGAATATTCTGAAAGTTCAAAGCAAATCAGCCAAGCTGCTTTCAGCTTGCAGGGCAGCAAAAATGTAACAAGTCTCTGCTTCAATTTACACATTCATTATGTTAATTCTTTGAAGTTATTTTGGGAGGAATGTGTTAGCAACCTTCACTGAAACATATTCTGTTTCATACGTGCATGCATTCATGTTCATGCATATTTTTTCAGGAAAAAAAATTGTATATGTTAAAATAAAATTGTCCTCATTTGGCAAACCATTTCTTTTTTCTCACAGATTTGTGGATTTTGCTATTGAATTCTAGTGAGATTGGTTATTTTGAACAGTCAAGTATTCTCACTCCCCAAATCTCCTGAAAGGGTCTCATCATAATAGAAATTTATTCACTATCTCTGCCATCATGGATAATACATTAATTCTGATTTTAGTTTGTATGCCCCTTTCCTCCTTCACATTGTTGGTGATGTCAGATTGGTGATATGATAGGCTAAGTCTGCATTAATCATAGAATCACAGAATCAACTAGGTTGGAAAAGGCCTTGGAGATCATCGAGTCCAAGCTATAATTTAGCTCCAGTTTGTCAACTAAACCATGGCACTGATTGCCAGATCCAGTCTGTTTTTAAACACCTCCAGGGGCAGTGACTTCACCATTTCCCTGGGCAGTCCTTTTCAACGACCAACCACACTTCCTGTAAAGAATAGTTCTTCTAATGTCTAGCCTATACTTCCCCTGGTGCAGCCTGTGTCCTCTTGTCCTGTCACTGGCTGCTTGGGAGAAGAGACTGAGCCCCACCTGGCTACAGCCTCCTGTCAGGGAGCTGTAGAGAGGGATGAGGTCTCCCCTGAGCCTCCTTTTCTCCAGGCTGAACACCCCCAGCTCCCTCAGTCGCCCTTCAGAGGTCTTGTGGTTTAGACCCTTCATCCACCTTTTTGCCCATCTCTGGATGTGTCTGAGCATCTCAGCAGCCTTCCTAAATTGAGGGGCCCAGAACTGGACACAGCACACAAGGTACAGCCTAAGGGGAAGAATGGCTTCCTGCTGGCCACATCATTCCTGTTACAGGCCAAGATGCCATTGGTCTTCCTGGCCACCTGGGAACACTGCTGGCAAACAAATTATACATGACTGTATTTTCTCGTTGGTATTGGAGTTTGCATTATTTAACTCTCTCACACCCTACTACTGGGAAGCCGTGTCAAAACTATGTGGTGTTAGGAGTTACTGTCAATACTACCCCTCAGAGCATGCCCAGGTACAACCTGGGGAGTACTAGTTGCCCCTGACCAAACTGCTAAATGTGGCAGTAATTTAATGACACAGGTTTTTTGTCTTCCAGTACCTTGTGATGGTCCCTGGCTCAGTCAAACAAACCAGCATAGGTGTAACCTGCATATAACCCTCCTCCCAGGGATTCACTTGGCTGTGATACAAAACCTGCTTTTGATAGAGAACAGCTGTGCAACCTTGGTGTGATTTCTGAGAAAACTGCTAAGCAGTAGGAAGGAACCATCAGAAAGTGCATAAGCTGTAAGCCATCCAAGGTAAGAAAAGTAAAATTTCAGACAGAGAGAAGACTATTGAGACTGGGTAGTTAGTAGATCAAGGATTCAGGAGGGAAAATACTGATATGAAAGGGTAAAATATCCTAGGGAAGAAACAGGGAATTGAAAAATAGCAGTGTGGTGAAGGAAAAGGAGCAGTAAAATTCCATAAGTAACAGCAGTCATCCTTTATTCATCTTTTTGGTGAGGGAGTGAACAAGAGAGGCTTAGGTGTCCTACTGTGAGCAGTGAATTTATTAATGCTTAACCTGTTGGTCCTCATTATCTATTGTTTATATTAGTCTATAAGCAATTGTCTTGGTCTTTAAAATGGCATATCACAGAATGTTCTGAGTTGGATGGGACCCATAAGGATCATCAAGCCCAATTCCCTGCCCTCACAAGTCCACCCCCAGGAGTCACACCATGTGCCTGAGAGTATTGTCTGAATGCTTTTTGAACTCTGTCACGTTGGGGCTGTGACCACTTCCCTGGGGAGCCTCTTCCAGTGTCAACCAACCTCTGGATGAAGAACCTTTTCCTGATATCCAGCCTAAACCTCCCCTGACACAACTTCAGGCCGTTCCCTTGGGTCCTGTCACTGTCACCACAGAGAAGAGATCAGTGCTGCCCCTCCCTTTTGCCTCACAAGGAAGTTGTAACTGCAATATCTCCCTTCTTCCTCTGTCTGAACAGAGCAAGCAACCTCAACATGGCTTCCCCTCAAGGCCCTTCACCATCTTTGTTGCCCTCCCTTGGATGATCTCTAATGGTTTCACATCTATCTTGTATTCTGGCACCCAAAACTGCACCAGCACTCGAGGTGAGGCTGCCCCAGTGCAGAGCAGAGTGGGACAATCCCCTCCCTTGCCCGGCTGGCCATGCTGGGCCTGATGCCCCCAGGACTTGATTGGCTCTCCATGTTCAACTTTTCTTAAACCAGTATCTCCAGGTCCTTTTTTGTGTCACTGCTTTCCAACATCTCATTCCACTGTCCGTCCGTACATCTGGGGTTGCCCCACTCATAGTGCCCCACACTGTAAAGTGTTTTTGCTCACAGTAAAAATTGTCCATAACATAATTCAGAAAGTCAAGGTTGGTGAGATTATATGAAAAGACAAATTATCAATCTGAAGCTGCTCACTTAAAAACAATCTCTTTCTCTCTAGGAAATGGGTGGTTTTTTCATTGTACAAAGCACAGAATGAAATAAAACAGTTTTCCTATATTTTAAGGGTATTAATGTGATTTCAAAATTTATGGCCCTGAACTTATAGAGAACTAGATTTTACATGAATATCACAGGTATATGATTTATTGCAAGATTAGGATTATATTAAAATATAATTAGTTGGACTGCAGCCCTAAGAAAATTGTATTGTATTAACATGTCCTCAGTCAGGGATTATGTTTTTTTCATTAGTTCTTTACCACTGAGAGCAACGCTGTGGGGAACCAATGTAACATTTAAAGAAACAATTAAAACAAGAATCAAAATATGGGTGGCCAGACTCTGGTGATGCCCTCATGTTCAGCTCTGCTCCCCTTCCAACTTCTCTGCATATTTTTGGTTTTGAATCTTACTGTCAGTGTGGCCATAAAGATTTGACTTACCAGACATACAAATTTGGACTAATAAAAAAATGTCTATCACTTATCCTTATTCTGCTTTCAAGTTTTGTTATTTTGGCTTGTATACTCCTGTGAAATTAGATAGCAGTGATTTATATAGGGCATCTGTTACTGTGTGGTTGTGCTTGCCACATGTGCATTCTCAGAGGACATCCATGCAGACAGTTTACATAAAGGATAAAATAGTAATACAAAGGAAAAATAGAACAAATCCTAGCTTTTTATTTAGGCACTGTCATGATTTAATCTCAACGGGTAAATAAGCACCATGTAACTGCTCACTCATGCCCCCATCAGCAGGATAGGAATGAGAATTGGAAGAGTAAAAATGAGAAAACTGGTGGGTTGAGATAAATACATTTTAATAGGTAAAGAAAAGCTGTATATGCAAACAAAACAAAGCAAGGAATTCATTCACTGCTTCCCGTGGGCAGGCAGGTATTCAGCCATCTCCAGGAAAACAGGCCTTCCTCACAGTTTCTTTGGAAGACAAAGCCCTCATTCCAAATGTCTGCCCTTTCCTGCTTCCCTCAGTTTTACAAAGTAAGTATGACACTATGTGTTATGAGATACCTCTCTGACCACTTGGAGTCAGCTGTTATAGCTGTGCTCCCTCCCAACTCCTTGTGCACCCCCAAACTCCTGGCCAACATGGCAATAGGAAAAGTAGAAAGGACCTTGGCTCTGTGTAAGCCCTGCTCAGCAATAACAAAAACATCTCTATATTGCCAATCCTGCTTTCAGCACAAATCCAAAATATAGCCCATAGCAGCTACTGTGAAGAAAATCAACTCTACCCCAGCAAAAACCAGCATATTATTCACCCCCAATTCCACATTATATGGTGTCATGTTCAATGTATAAAGCTGGGGAAAGAAGAAGGAAGTGGGTACATATTTCCAAAACTGCATTATGGAGCCCTGCTTTAGTGGTGGTGGCTAAACACCTGTCTGTCGGCTGGAGACAGTGGATTAACCTCTTGTCTTGCTTTGCTGCAAGCGCAGCTTTTGCTTTCCCTGTTAAGCTGTCTTTGTCTCAACCTAAGAGTTTTCTCACTTTTTGCACTTCTGATTCTCCCCCCATCCCTTTAGTGATGGAGCCAGCAAGGGGTTGCATGGTGCTTGGTTGATGGCTGGGGTTAAACCATGATAGGCGCAAAATTTTGAATTCATGAAGGTCTGTCCTCATGTATCCTTTTCAGAGTTCAGATGCTTTTCTATCCATCAATGTATTTTAACATACAGGCTTTACAACAATGAATGTATAAAGGTAAAGCATCCAAGACATCTAAGCTGTTTTACAAGTGTTTGACTTAGTGTAATGTAAATTAATAAATAAATATGAATTTTATCACAGGATTATCATATTTTGCTCTACCTGCCATAGTTGTAAAGAACAAAAAGTAATGTGAAAAATTGACATTTAAGTGGAAAATATATTTTACCTGATAAAAGGTTTAACATGCATACCTGTTGATCCTCTTCAGTCATTTCTACATGCTTCATAGTTCGCTTGCAGCATACATACTCTGTTTTCAGGTTTTTCATTCATTTAAGCAAAGACATAGGAAGGTGCAGCATGAATATATTCAAGGAAGGAGTTCCTATAGTGAGTCTCATCCTATTAGAGCCATATGCCCTGCTCAGAATCTAGGATTTGAGTCACAGTCATGACGATGGATTTCAAAACTTTCTGCTTCTTGAGAGTGAGTAACATGCCAGACATGGCAAACTTGTACTAAGCTCTTTATTTTACAAGTGGAATATACTAATCTAAGGTGTTGGTTCAGTGATTTGTTTTGCTTCTGCTTCCCACTCATAAGTAGTACTTCCCATTCCTCTGCTTCCCACTTACCCTTGGATATCTGCAAGCTAATTATTTCCAATATTCAAATACATCCTGGCTAGAACAGGGCTAATTTTTGCAGTAGTCAGAAGGGGGCATGACCCTCTAGGCACGACCCAGAGGTTATTCTATACCAACTCAAATAATTTTGCAGGACAGGGGCAGGGGGCTGTTCAAGGTAGCGTAGCACAACGGTGCAGCGGGGTATTGTTGGGGGTGACCACAGGCGTGTGAATTGTTTGTTTCTTGTGCACTCTATTATTAGTATTGTTGCTGTTACTGCTCATTTTCTCACCTTGTTGCTGTTTCCAATAAATTGTTGTTAGTTCAGTCCGTGATCTTTACCTTTTGTGCCTCCAATTCTCTCCAGCCCTATGCCAGGGCAGGAGTAAGACTGAGGAGAGAGCAAGCAGTACAGAGCATTTCAGTTGGAACACTAAAACGGAGCAATACCATTCCTAAACTACAATATATATCACTTCAAAAAACTGTTGAAGGATTACTCAAGTTATGTAAAATCATGGCATCTGTGGAGCTTTAAAAAAATGTTAGGAGTCCTCTGAAAATTAGCTTCCTATGGCCTTGAGATGGAATTGAAAATTAAAGTTTTACAAACAAAGGTTAGTTGAAAATTTTGTTACTTACATCAACTTCCTTTCTTTTCAGTTTCATTCTACCTTTCTCTTTCCCCATGTAGCTGTCTCCATCATCAAAGCTTGTCATTTGAATCAAGAGTTTATTCAGCCCCATTAGGTGAAGAATGACAGTTGAATACCAATTACTGTGAAGAGTGTATTGAAATATTTGGCAGCTCTTTCTACAGCACTACAATAACCGCAATAGTTTGCAACTTGCTTGTAATTCCTCAGTTTAAACACAGACCAGCTGAGACATAAACAGACCTTGGGTTAAAAACTGATCATGACACTTCGTTAGCTCAGAACTTTGATCTTTGACCTAGCTATTCATACCCTGAGCAATCTGATGTATCTCTGTTCTAAAGCTTCTTAAACAAATATCAAGATAGCAGTATCGAAAAGAATTGAAACGATGCCTTAGGTGCTGAGGAAGTTTTTTTGCTGTATCATAAATATTGCAGCATAAACCCCTTTATTTATTTATACATACTTAGATTTCCTAATAATATGTGTGTAAAAAAGAACCAGGAGCAAATTAGAAGAGCAACCAAGAACCTTTTGGATCGGCACAGGCAGAGTTGGAGTAAGATTCCTGGACAAGTAAATTGGATTTTTATTGCCACATTTTATTGGCATGCTTTATAAAACTGTCAGTTTATTTATTTTAATGTATTGCCAACCAGGAGGGTTTGAAGGTACGCTCAAGTGAGACTTAAATACATTTTTAACAATTAAGGACTCCTTTAAATGTACAGCTTTCCCCAATCAAACTTAATATCTATTAAGTTTCTTAAACAAACTGTTGTGAAATTAAATCAAAATAAACCAGACTTTTAGAACTGAGAATGATGTCATAAACAGTATACTATTTAGGTCCTTTTTTGGTGTATCATTGGCATATTCTTCATTAGCCATTGTTTTCAGAATATCTTTTAACTCTTTCATTGTCAATGCATCAGTTCTTGTGTATGGTTCAAGCTAAATTAAAATGGTTCTATTAATATATTCACCAAATTAAAGAAAAAAGACTATTTCAGAGAATATTTAGATTTTTCCATTTTAGATTCTGTGTTCTATAAACTCAAGTTTTTAGAACACAGAATCATAGAACCACATTGGTTTGGGTTGGAAGAAACCTTAAAGATCTTTGAGTTCCAAATCCCCTGCTGTGGGCAGATACATCTCCCACTAGACCAGGTTGCTGAAAGTCCCATCCAACACCTCCAGAGATGCAAAAGTTGTTCATTGAAACACTCCAGCAGCGTTTGATTTGCAAAAACTCCCTGCCAGATGTAGTTTTATTAAGCTACTGAAAGAAGCAAATATTAAGTCACCCCAAAACGTTTTTGAACCTGGTGTCCTTGTTGGCAGGAAGTGCTCAGATATGGCTTCTTATCACATTTTAGAAAAAGGTGGTTTGAGCCAGAACCAAATGATATCTGCTCCTTTCTGCTCTGTGGAGTTTCCTGTCATCATTTTAGTTTTGAAATTGCTTCAGCAACGAAGAGTAGTAAATATATTTGTTACTGAAGTAGCACTAAGGGATTCATATGTGTTTCAAGCTCAATATGTACTCCCTGAGACTGTTACCACAATGTCCTAAACGGCCCTAATGTACAAGCCACTGCGGGATGTCTCTCTTGATCATTTTAAGTTAGACAAAATGTGTTCTAAAGCTCACATCATTATGTGTTCTGGACATTACTAAGGCACCCCTGAATTTATCAGAATTGTCATTTAATCTCTTGTGAAATCAGTCCCAACCACAGTTTTTTCGGTTCCTGAATTGCTAGCCAATGACTGATGTATACAGTGAAAAATTCCAGGCAGCATCCATTTGGCTAAAATGCTAAAGGCAAATTCCTGAAGCACAGGTTTGTCACAATGCAAGATATCTTCAGCTTTATTCTATGTGCTAAAAATAGATGGAACCCAAGGGGTGTATCTTTATATGGGAGATTCCTGTTTCTGTACCTTCTCTGGTCTCGTATACCTTGCTGTGCCTGCAGAATGCAGTAAATATTTTGTATTTCAATCTATATATCATGCAAAGTGATAAAGAGATTGCTGAGAGCATGTAATAGTTAAAATTATATTTTATTTTATACTTTCCCCCTGCATATTAAGAAAATAGAACTCTATCGTTAGTGACAGGATAGACATAGAGTAAGGTTTTAAGAGTCACATTCTAACAAGTAGTGTGGCACAAAATTGTGCTACAAGTTTCTAATGATACCTTATTGTTCCTGTTCCGGAACAAACTTTACAATTCAAAAAAGCTGTGTATAAAAATAAATATGTTTAAGAATATATTTTCAAAGAGGTCTTCTACAGCTATATACAAACCTCAGGATCTGCAAGATGGGAAATATTTCGGCAAAGATTTCAATATTGTTCTTCATGAGAAGTATCTGAATGAATAGCTTTCTGACATTGTTCTTTCACTGATATTGGGGAAAATACGAGTACCTTTTTTTTGCCTTTTCCCTTTACTATCACATACAGTTTGACCAATAAACATTTTCCTCCACATCAGAACAGACACAAATACCATCATGGGCACATTTTTGCTATTCCTGAACTGGCTTGTAGAGATGCAGTTTCTCTGTCACACTAGCACACCTCCCAGTTCACAGACTTTAATTCTAGCACACATGACAGGATGAGAAAAGCTTAGTTCTTCAACTTTACAAAATATTTTTTTATGTCTTATAGCACGCTATATACTATATATACTACAGTCTAGTGGACTATATAAAGTGCAGTATACTGTGAAGTTTACATTGGGGTTTTGTGATGAAGGAATAAACCTCCATTTTTTATCTTATCAATACATAAAATTTAATTAGACCAGTCTAGGCAATTCTTATACAAATAGACTAGTACAGAAAATATATTATTAAACTTGTTTCTGGTTTTCCATCAATTGCAAAATACGCATGAATTGGAAATTTTCCCATTGAATGTTCAGTTTGAAAACATTGTGAGAAAAGTATTTAATTGAAATGATAAAAAACCTACCATTGTTATGTCTTCCAACTCAGCTTCTGCAGGTGTAGAGTTGCAGTGTTTCTGGAAGATGAGATCTCACTGAACCTGTTGATATGACTTTTAATTTTCTCTGTAGTAATACTTCCAGTGATAGAACATTGGCCCACATTTTTATTTTCTACTGACATGTTACAATTGGGCCTTACTGTTTTTCTAACTTACTCATTGGTTACTATGCTGAGGTCTTTTTAAGCTTTTACAAAATGATAATGTTCCTTAATACAGAAATATGGCATCTTCATAAAATTTCTCGTAGAATAATTTGGTGGGTTTTCAGACACATGCTGACCTTTGAAGTGACAAGGTCTGTAGAAATAACTCCTACCTTATTGAAGTCTTTTTTGAACATTAGTTAGGTTAAATACTATGCCCCAAAGATTTAATTATTGTACTGAGTATTGAAACTGCCCAAGAAACACCTGTGTAAGAACACAAAACTCCAAGCTGTCAGTTTAATTTTTATTATTATTCCCTAAATGTATCTTTCTACATTTTGTAACATTTAATTTAATACCACATTTTTAATTGTTATCCAGTCCTTCCTGTATGATACCTCATTTCTCCTTTAGTGATTAATTCTTATAAAATTCTGCCCATGAAACCTTCTGCTGCACTTTCTGTCTTTCCTTCCACATGGGAATACTTTAGTAGTACTTATCACAGCTTGCAACTGTACACATATTATTTTTTCTAATCACTAGAATAATCTATAAATAGATGAACTTTGGAGAGAGAAAAAAGAGAGAAAGGTCATGGACCTTAGTTCTTTAAAATTAAAGCAGCTTTGTCTGCTTTCACTGGTGTGAAAATAAGAGCAAAGCCTGTTGCCAAGGTGGTGAGTGTTTTCAGTGTCTCATATTCAAAATTTTTTGCTGCCACACTTGTGTAACTTTGGACATCTTTCACTTTGGTACTTTTTAGTAGAATTTGTGTGAATTATCAGGTCTGACCTACCACTAAGTACCGCTAAGAATTAGTATTTGCTGACCTCAGAACTGAGATTTATGCTTATGTTTTGGGGAACTAAGGAGAGGATAAAGGTTTTTGATCTGTGATGTGTGCATTGGCTGGTTATTGTGGTGTGACACTGCAAAGGAAGTAATAATGCTTGTGATGTGCAATTGTTTTGCAGTGAAGTTTTAAGGAGTAAGTACTGCTTGGTGGGCATTGTTTTAATTTGCTAAATCTCAGCAGATGACTGAAAAAATTTCTGTTTATTTGTTATGGATGGGGATTTAGACTCCTACAGAAAGTAGAAAGTACATTGAGGAGTTCACTTATTTGTGTTTGAGACATTTAGAAGTTTTTTAAGTCACTGCTATTTCAGTCACATGCTCAAATTCTCTGAATGCTGATTTTGCTAAAGAAGTAACAATGTACCATCAGCAGTTATATGTTATTTTAATTTAGAAGTGTTATTGCATTCCTGATTTTCAATATTTGGGTTTTTTTTCCTTAATCAATGCATTCCCCTAGGAAAGCAACATGTAGCAAGCTAAAGCTGTTGCACATAAGGGAAGGTTCAGTTTTGTACTTTAATAGCCATAGGCAGGCAGTGGGAAAGCTATGTTCGAATTCAGGAATTCTTGGTAACTAACAAATAGGTAAACATTGCTAGCATAAATAATTAAAAGAAAAACATTGTAAA
>VWZV01004003.1:0-32715 GCA_013397155.1 Irena cyanogastra
AGGGAAAGCCTGCAGGGATGAAGAGGTTGTCTCAGGATGAAGGGAATGCCTGCAGGATGAAGGGAAAGCCTGCAGGGATGAAGGGAATGTCTGCAGGGATGAAGAGGATGTCTCAGGATGAAGGGAATGCCTGCAGGATGAAGGGAAAGCCTGCAGGGGTAGAGGAGCACGGACCGGCGGGGAGCGCCCAGCACGGGCACGGGGCGGTGAAACGGAGCCCGGGGCAAAGAGGGGATTTGTTTAGCGAGTGAGGCAGAAAGCAGCAGGAAACAGTGCTTATAAACACGTCAGAAATAAGAGAGGAAATGCAGATCCAGTGGCTGCTCACAGAAGCATCTAAAATAGCCTGGCTAATCGTGACCAGGGGGTAGAATAGGAGACCAGGAGAGAGAACAAACAGATGAGAGGTTGTTTGGATGTGCTGGATAGGTCAGGCCACAGGATCCGAGGAAATTCTCTTTAGAATTAGAAAGAATTAATCAAAACTATTTTGGAAAGAGGAGCAATCATTTTTAACAGCTTGTGGAGATCAGAGGAGGTCTCAGAACTATCAAAATGCAAATAGAGATCCTAAATGTAAAAGCAAAAAACACAGTCCAGTTTATTATTGACTAAAAAGCCTAACAAATTCTTGGAAAGGCTCTGAGATTAATCAGTAAAAAAAATTCAACCCATAACACTTGGAAGAGGTGACTAAAATCAAAGTAGAATAACCACCGTGGCTTGGTTGAAAGTGAGATGAGTCTAATTAACCACCCTGGTGGGAAAAGGAAAACAAATAGTTACGAGACACCTTTTTTGCATTTCCAGGTTAGCCAGAGAGGTGTGTCATGGTGTAGACGCACAAAGAGCTGTTTGAGGCATTCATGGGAGCTGTAATTGTCAGTATTTGCCTGAAGATGTGGGAGAGCCGTTCCAGTGAGGGTCCCAGAGAGACCTGCCTGGCTCTCCAGTCCCTTCTGTATTTTACTTGCTGGTTTGTATGACGGAGAACTTGTAAAACTTGCAGGTGACCTGGAGCAGGGAGGAACCCCTGGAGGTGTCAGAATTGCCATTAAAAGGGTTGGAAAAAGGGAGATGTTTCTGAAACCCCAGGCTGGGATGTGACGTGTGAAGACAGAAAAAGACACGCTGCTGCTAACAAACCCAGCAGACCCAGGGAACCACACTGAAACTAGTTATTGAAACCTCTTAGGCAGCTTTAACCCGCTGATTGTAATTAATAACTGTGGCAGAAGTGGGGAGTACCCAGCTGCAGATCCCTACGGGCCCAGAGCAGCTCTTCTCACAAAAAATCAGGTTTCAGGTGCAGGTGATGGCCTCACCTCAGCTGATCTGTGGGCAGGGAGATCGTGGTGAGAGGCAGAGGGCTGAGAACCCCGCGGCAGGAACCAGCTGGAGCCTGTGGGGATGTTTGTGCAGCTCTGGGGCACAAAGGCAGGAGCCCTGGGAGCCCTTCCTGCACCCCGGGGCACAGCTGGGGCACAGCTGGGGCATGCCAGGGGCACACCTGGGCCATGGGGCACACCTGGGGCACACCCGGGGCACACCCGGGGCACACCTGGGGCACACCCGGGGCACACCCAGGGCACACCTGGGCCATGGGGCACACCCAGGGGACACCCAGGGCACACCTGGGCCATGGGGCAGCCCTCAGCTGCTCAGAGCACTTCTCCTCCCCTGACTCTGCAGAGCTCTCCTTCCTCTGCCGGCGTGCGAGAAGGGGGAGATGAAACTCGGCAGTTCATGAAACACATGAAAAATGGGATTTCGCTCAGAAGACTGGTGGGAAGAACTTTTAAAGCACGTTACAGCCTGAGTGCTGACATTTGCAGCAGGGAACATTTGCAGCATTTGGCCCTGATGCTCTGAAGTGGTGCTTTTCTTCCTAAGTACTGCCTTGTGTTTTATAGCAGGAGCAGGGTGACAGTTCACTGACCCGAGAATGAAGGGGGAAAAAGGCATCTCATGTGGAATGAAACGTTTTGTTTGATTGAAACACTGAAGCTACAAGATTTCTTTTTGTGTTTGGCACGAAGCAGGCGCAGCCTCAGCCAGCGGGCCCAGGAGGACGAGCCCTGTCCAGCAGGATGTCTGTGTCCATCCCTGTGGGGACACCCAGCCCCACACGTGGGGACCTGCTCCTCTCCTGCTCTGGTGACATTCTCGCCACGTCCTGGGCTGCACCACAGTAAATCAACAGCAAGGTCTGGGTTTGCGGGAGGAAAGCACGTGTGGGCTGGGCTGGGCTGGGCTGAGCTGGGCTGGGCTGGGCTGAGCTGAGCTGCGCTGGGCTGAGCTGAGCTGGGCTGGGCTGCGCTGGGCTGGGCTGGGCTGAGCTGAGCTGCGCTGGGCTNAGCTGGGCTGGGCTGAGCTGGGCTGGGCTGGGCTGGGGTGCTGCTCCTGCCGAGCCTCCCTGCACAGCCACCCTGCTGCTGAGTGATGGGCAGGAACAGCCAGGCTTTGTACCACTGGGACAAACTGTGAATGCCACAAACCCCTCGTGTTCCACATTCAAATTGTGAATGACACGAACCCCTCGTGTTTCACACTCAAATTGTGAATGCCACAAACCCCTCGTGTTTCACACTCAAATTGTGAATGACACAAACCCCTCAAATTGTGAATGACACAAACCCCTCGTGTTTCACACTAAAATTGTGAATGACACAAACCCCTCGTGTTCCACACTCAAATTGTGAATGACACGAACCCCTCGTGTTCCACACTCAAATTGTGAATGACACGAACCCCTCGTGTTCCACATTCTAACGAGTCCCCCACGCTGCCTGGAGACCAGCAGGGCAAACCCCCTGGGAAGTTGGTGTGGTGTTTTCCTGCTTCACGGAGCCATTTAAAGCAGGGATTGAGCTGTCCATATTCACAAATTGTTTATCCAGGGTGAGAGGCAGCAGTGGGGTCGGGTGACTGCTGGGACAGGAGCGTGGGCTGCTGAATTCACTGCAGCCTGATCCCCAGCAGAGCGGGCGTTTCTGTTCAGTGCTGCTGCTGCTGCTGGCATTTCCTAAGGCCGCCTGCAGCCAGAGGAGTGTACAGCGCCAGGGCTGGCTCCAGGGAATGCTGGGCTGGGAATGGGGAACGGGGCAGGAGCTGGGAATGGGGCAGGAGCTGTGCTGCATCGAGCTGCCTCCCTCCCATTCGAGGCTTCCTGAAAGCACTTCAGGCCAGCAGAGGGGATTAAAAACATTCCATGGGCTCATGGAATAGCCCAGGTGGGAAGGGACCCACCAGGCTCATCCAGCCCAGCCCCTGGCCCTGCCCAGACCCCCCAGATCCCCCCTGTCCATCCCTGGAGCTCTGTCCAAAGGCTCCTGGAGCTCTGGCAGCCTCGGGGCCGTGCCCATGCCCTGGGCAGTGCCAGCACCTCTGGGGAAGAGCCTTTCCCAAAATCCAGCCTGACCAAAGGGTGAACACCAAAGTGTCATGGGCAGCACCCGCAGAGGCCGTGGGCAGCTGGGCCTGGGCATCCCAACAAGGCCAGACCCTCAGCCCTGCACTTCATTTAAAATCTGGCGGGGGCTTTGAGATGTGCTCCAATACAGAAATGGGGAAGAGAGAAGGAAGCTTCCAGTGTGACCCCCATCCCTTCCTGGCACTAGGAACATCCCTCATTTGTGTCTTTTAAATCATCTTAGGTTAAGCTAAGAAGTGCTTAGATTTATTTTTATGGATTTCATTTTTAAATGCTTTCACTTGGAAAAATTACTTTTAAATTATCATTATTTTCTGTGAAATTTGCTTTCTTCATCTGTGCCATGGTTTAAAAGTCAACTGCTTGCTCAAGAGAAAACCACTTTGATGTCATGGAAGTAATGAACACTGTAAAGAGACTTTTGAAAACTTTCAGTTTTGTTCTCAAAATGGCTGATAATGTAATTTATTTTTCTTCATCCCTTTTTCACTGCTACTGAAAGTACAAAAAGAAAGAAAGAGGAAAGCAAACAATACCCTGGGAATAATAACTGAAATATTTTTATGGGAATTAATCTATCTCTTTTATAAAAATGGGCGAGAAAAGCAGAAATAATTCCATGAAACCAACAGGAGAAACCCCAAGTGTCTGTCCCTGTCCCCGAGCCGTCAGCACTGGGCACGGGATGGAGGTGGCCCCATGTGGGATGAAAATGGACAAGTGTAACGAGCATCCAACAGAAGGAATGCTCAAAGGGGGATTTGGAGCAGGTTTTGGGAAGAACTGAGGGTGGGCAGGCCTGGCACAGGTGCCCAGAGCAGCTGGGGCTGCCCCTGGATCCCTGGCAGTGCCCAAGGCCAGGCTGGACACTGGGGCTGGGAGCAGCTGGGACAGTGGTGGATCCTGAGGGTGGATCCTGAGGGTGGATCCCAGTGCTGGATCTCGGGTGCTGGATGCCAGGTGCTGGATGCCAGGGGTGGATGCCAGGTGCTGGATGCCAGGGGTGGATCCCAGGTGCTGAATGCCAGGGGTGGATCCCAGGTGCTGAATGCCAGGGGTGGATCCCTGGGGTGGATCCCAGGTGCTGGATCCCAGGTGTGGATCCCAGGTGCTGGATGCCAGGTGTGGATCCCAGGTGCTGGATCCCAGTGCTGGATCCTAGGGCTGGATCCCCAGTGCTGGATGCCAGGGGTGGATCCCAGGGCTGGATCCCAGTGCTGGATCCCCGGTGCTGGATGCCAGGGGTGGATCCCGGGTGCTGAATGCCAGGGGTGGATCCCAGCTCAGGGCTGCCCCCGGGCACAGGGGATCAGGGGGATCAGGGGCACTGTGGGGTCGCCCTGCAGCTCCCAGCACACCCAGCACTGTTGGGATGTTTCTGTGGGGTCGGGAGCTGCTGTGGGATCTGGGGGGGCAGGGGTGCCACGGGGGCAGGAGCTGTGCCCAGCACAGGCTCCAGCCCAGGATTTATCAGAGCAGGAGCCCACAGAGGCTGCTCCCAGTGGGGTGCCATGGGAGAGAAGAAAACACAGATGCAGACAAGGTCGGTTTTGCCTTTTTTAGAAAATCCCTGTGATGGCCAAGGCTAGGGAGGTGAAGGATGGCCGGCATTAATTCTGTGGTTTACAGCTGGGGAAAAAGGAGTAAACACAGAGAGCGACTCCCGAGGCTGCGGCAGCTTCTCCTCCTCCCTCCATCTGGTTTGTGAAGCAGGAATTCTCTGTCTCCGTGTGCCTGCAGCGCTGTGCCCAGACTGCCAATGCCCGGTGAATGGAATCACACCTGCTCTGCAGCACGGCTCGGGAGGAGCTGCTCCCCCTGGCACGGGGTTTGTCTGAGCTGTGGCACGGTGGCTCTGGTGGATGTCCCTGAGTGCTCCCCTGGTCCCCCCAGGCTCCTGGCACGGGGTTTGTCTGAGCTGTGGCACGGTGGCTCTGGTGGATGTCCCTGAGTGCTCCCCTGGTCCCTGCAGGCTCCTGGCACGGGGTTTGTCTGAGCTGTGGCACGGTGGCTCTGGTGGATGTCCCTGAGTGCTCCCTGGAGGGCCCAGCCAGGCCATGCTCAGTGCAGGTGTGGGAGATGCTCCAAGGAAAAACTGCTGTGGAGATGGGGATGAGTGCTCCCCACGGGTTCAGAGAGGAGCTGTGAGCTGAAGGAGAAAAGCAGGAGAAGCAGCACAGCTCAGGGCTGTGCCTGCTGGGGATGAATGGGGCTGTTCTGGGGCTCCCAACACACTCTGTGTGCTTGGAACAGGAGCTTTTGCTCCTTCTCTGCTGTGTTCCTGTGCTTGGAACAGGAGCTTTTGCTCCTTCTCTGCTGTGTTCCTGCTATTTTTTTTTCAGCATTTCCTGGTTTCTCTGTTTCTTCCTTTTAGACTTGGATCTATTTTCCTTTCAGTTGTAGACCACTGAAACTTTCCCTGGCTGTATTTTAGCAACCTTGAAACTTGGCTGAGCCTTTGTTCCACTTTGGCTGCTCATTCTGGATCCTGTTTGTCGGGTTGGTTCTTCCAGCACAGCAAAACTGCTTTCCTTAGTAAATTTAATTGCCCACATTTATTTTTTGATCCACTATGTTTTACTCAAGCTAGACTTGTTTGAAGTGTTGTAAGTCTCATCTCTTTTGATGAGATTTTTAATTTTTATTCTCTTGGGCCAGCAAGCAATGCAAGCCCAGCTCTAGTGTGACACACTGTCCTTGCCATCCCAGTCACTCCCCAAAGGGGATTTCTGATCCGGGTTTCTAGATGAGCTGGTGGAGGTGAATCCTGGGGGTGACGGGCAGAGTTTGGCACTGGAGCCCTTCCTGAGGTGAGGAGCAGGAGCCACAGGGAGGCTGTTGGCTCCCAGAAGCAGGAGGGCAGTGAGGGCACTTCCCCCTCTGATGTGCTCTCATTTTATTGACACAAACCTGATGAGCACTGCAGGTTTGTGTGGGAGAAGAACAATCTGCATCCCTTCCTGTGTGTGAGCAGTGCCGTGGTGCTTTAGTGCCAGACCATGAACCCAGGCTGCAGTGCTGCAGGGACAGAGCACCCAGCCCAGAGAACCAACCTGCCCCTGCCCCAGGGACGCGGGTGGGACAGGGGAGAAATGCACCCCGGGGACAGAAATGCACCCCGGTGACAGAAATGCACCCTGGGGACAGAAATGCACCCTGGGGACAGAAATGCACCCCAGGGACAGAAATGCACCTCGGGACAGAAATGCAGGTCTGGGGACAGAAATGCACCCTGGGGACAGAAATGCAGGACTGGGGACAGAAATGCAGGTCTGGGGACAGAAATGCAGGTCTGGGGACAGAAATGCACCTCGGGACAGAAATGCACCCCAGAGCCAGAAATGCACCCTGGGGACAGAAATGAAGGTCTGGGGACAGAAATGCACCCTGGGGACAGAAATGCACCCCAGGGACAGAAGGAGCACCAGGCAGCACATCTCACTCAGCTGCCACGCTTTTGGAAGTCCAGCCAAGCCAGGCCAAGAGTGCCATGCGTGGTGCAGTGGCTGCTGTAAGTGCAGTTAGCATTTTACCTGCCCTATGGATTCAGCCCAAACTCTGCCATCAGTGTTGGACACCCTTTAATTCGCAGGCAGATGCCTCCAGCAGCTGCTTTCCCCGTGCAGATGCTCCACCTCGGAGCTGTGCTGGCCAGGCTGTGGCAGCCACAGGAGCTGGGGCTGCCCAGATGGACTCAGGGCACTGCTGGGCTGCCCACAGCACTCCTGGGAATTCTCTTTTCCTCATTCTCCCACTGGCTCAGCCTGGATGTGCCAGCCTGGCGGGGCTGGAGCCTTGGTGGCCTTTGGGATCTGGACACCAGGGCCTGGGCGCTGCTCCTGCTTTCCCACCCACAGAATTCCCTCTGTTTCCTGTATTTGGAGCCCATTTGCAGGTCAGGCCCTTGCTTAAAGCCCTCTCTGGATGCTCCCAAAGCCGAGCACAGATCACCTGCTGCCACATGAGCCCAAGGGCAGCAGCCCAGCTCAGTGCCCTGGAAAAGGCACCGAGTTCTTACAAACCCCATACCGAGTGTGGTCCTAGGAGAAATGGGCAGGACTGGGTATGGTTTGAATCAGAAACCCACATGGGAATGAGCAAAGCGTTTGTTCACCTCGATGGGAATTGCCAGGGGACGTTCAGGAGCCAAACCCCGCTGGTCCCTGGTGTCGCTGTGATAGATTGCATGAGATGAAGACTCCAACATTTCTTGAGATCCGAAGGCTAAGTCTATTGAGGAAGCAGTCTCTCTTGTAGAGAGTTACGCTCACAATTATGTGATTGGCTAAAATGGCACAATGCCTCTCTACCACCGTTGGGTTGAGGCAGAGGACAGTGTTTTCAGAATGAACAGAAAAGGGAAAACAAACAAAAGGGATCAACAGCTGTTGTTTGGAAAATAAGGGATGTTCACAAGAAACCTTTATCAGTCCATTGCTTGAGAGCATGAAATTCCTCACAGAGCTGTCCTTGGAAAAGAAAGCAGCTCTCTCCTGGGAAAGCCTAAAGCCTGTTCTGAGATTTCTCTAAGTCGCACTGAAAATCCAGCCCCACACCCTGGTTGTTTGCCCAGCTCTGGGCTTCTCTCACCAGGGCCTCTGGAGTCTCCACCACCCTCTGGAGCCAGCACAGGATCTGTCACCTCTGCAGTGTCCCACTGAGGGTGTGAGCTGCTGTTTTCCCCCGTGCTGGAGCCAGCCTGGCCCAGGAATGCTCTCCCAGCCGAGCATTGGTTGCTATAACTACAGCCTGACCCTCCCCGTGCCTGATGGAGCAGTGGGGCTTGCACACAAATCCATCCCTCCTCCTTTGTACTTTATCTTCCTCTTGCTGTGCCAAATGATGATGGCTTATTGCACACCTGCCACACGGAACGTGTGTATTTATTTGCTTATTTATATTTAAATTCCAGACTGGGTGACAGAGGACTAAATCGGGGGAGAAATTGATACATTAGAGAATAAATTAGACATTATAATCTAGAAGTAAATGAATAATAAATTAGCAAATAAGTCAGGCATTCAGACATCAGCAGTGCTCTATCATCTGTGTGTGAAAAGCCACGGAATGAATGTTGTTGGACTCCTTTGTTTCTGTAACAGTCCAAAGGAAAAAGCCACCTTTGCACATACTACATCCTGTTGCATCTTTGCACATGATTTAAAGATCTGAAAGTGAAAGGATCCTTGATTTTCAGTAAAGAGAGGGAAAATTGATAACACTCATGAACCTAATTTGAGTTACAAACTGGGCTCTGGCAGAGTTTTCCTTGGGTTTGGTTTCTCTACTCCATCTTTACCTGCCAGCAGAACATCTTCAAAAGAAAATCTCCCCAAACAAATAGCAGTTACTCATCTAATTGCTCACCAAGGACACCCCACTAGCAAGATTTATAGAAGCTCTCAACACATGAGTTATTTTGAGGTCCTTCCAGACTGTCGCAGAGTTAATTCATCAGTAGCTACATCATTTGTTCCAAACTTTGCTCACTGATGGCTCGGATCTCTCTGGGCTGGCTTTGCACCTGTCCCTGGGTATTTGCAGCAATATTGACTGGAGGGATGGCACAGCCCATCCCTGCCAGGCCCTCCCAGCTGGGCATGTGTGGAGGCTTCTCCCACCCCCAGCTCTTTTCCAGCTGGCTCGAAAGGAACTCAACTCCTCTGTTCTACCTGTAAGGGCCAGACATTGCCCAGGGCAGTTTGGGGTCTTTAGCAGCAGCTAGGAAAAAGTTTAAAACAAAATATGGACTCTGCCCAGGTGCCAGAAGTCATTCCTTGGGGAGAGAAGTTCATTTATCCTGTAACGATGAATCCGTGCTGATGAAAACTTTGGTGTGCTGGTGATGAGCATCACAGCCTCTGCCCTCCAACCACTTTGACCTTTTGCTACATCGGTGGCTGTCAATATTTCCTAATTCCCTGCCTGGACTTGTGGCTCCATGATTTCTCCCTTGTTTGTTGATGCAGTTACTGTCAGAGCACGTCTGCTCACCCCAAAATAGAAATGCCTGATACAATCTCAGAATTTAACCTTAAAATCAGAGGAGAAAATCATTAAAAGCAAATCCTCTCTTGGAGAGGTTTCAGCTATGTTAATATTCCAGCTTTGGAAATAACCAGAGGAATATACAATGTGACATTAATAATCTTAGAGTCATAGAAGCACTTAGGTTGCAAAAGCCCTCTGTGGCCATCGAGTCCAGCTTTCCCCCAGCACTGCCAGGGCCACACTGACCGTGGTGTGAGCAAAGCCACCAGTGCGGGGTCTCTGGGCTGCAGCAGGGCTCAGAGCCAGCTGCAGCCAGGCTGGCCCCAGCCCAGTGACAGTGGCCAGCTCGGAGTGGCCAGGGCCAGCTCGGAGTGACCAGGGCCAGCTCAGAGTGACCAGGGCCAGCTCGGAGTGACCAGGGCCAGCTCGGAGTGACCAGGGCCAGGCTCAAGGGCCAGCTCAGAGTGACCAGGGCCAGGCTGGTGGGCCAGCTCAGAGTGACCAGGGCCAGCTCAGAGTGACCAGGGCCAGGCTCACGGGCCAGCCCAGAGAGATCTGCAGAGAGGGGAGCTGCAGCTGCAGCCAGAGCCAGCACAGGGGAGCAGCTCAGTCACGGGTGACACTGCCAGAGGTGGAGATGCCAGTGAGGAATGGCACCTCCCAGGAGTGCCCCCTGAGCTGGGAGGGGTGTCTGGGGCATCCCCCCTGCCTCTGTGCCTGTGGTGCTCAGTGTGGGGCTGCCAAACCCCACTTGGTGAGGTGTGCAGTTGTTGTTGTTATAATAACAAAGGACACTGATTCTGAACTTGGTTTTGGAGAAAAATCTACTTTATTACAAAAGTTCTCTAGTTTTATACTCTACTCCGATCCAACTGGACCGGATTGGTTAACTAATCAATACATTATGCCTGGTTGGCTGGTTAGCTTAACATCTTAACACAAAGAGATAGAAAAGGGGAGAGAACAGCACCTGCAGGTCTTTAGACTAGAAGTTACCATGTTTAGACTAGGAGTTCAGAGTCTCACAAGCAGAATCTGAGAAGTTGGTTTTTTCAGTCTCTGACCAATTTGTGGGGACCACATGCAGTCAGCTCCACCCCAGGAACGGGGCCTCTCTTGGGCTGTGGAAATAGAGGCCCAAAGAATGCATTCTGTGCGATTCACTTGTTCCTGTAGTATTTGTCTGTGTGCAGGATAATGGAGTGTAATCATCGTTAAACTCGTCAATGAAGTTAATCCCGGTATCTGCCATCAGTATGGGAAGGCTTTGCAGGCTGCAGAATCCAAGGATTGTATGTGGGGTCTGGTCTGCCTGGCACTGGAAAATCTCCCACAGGGGCTTGGGCTGACCCAGGCTTGTCCCTGGGTGAAGGGGCAGGAGGTGAAGGGGGTGAAGGGACAGGAGGTGAAGGGGCAGGGGGTGAAGGGACAGGGGGTGAAGGGACAGGGGGTGAAGGGACAGGAGGTGAAGGNGGTGCTGAACAGGGCTCTCTGCAGGGACCATGGGGGACACCTTCCTCTCTAAGGCTGTCACAGAGCAGTAACAGAGATAAAACAAAGGCAGTGCTTTTCTGTGAGGACAGAGGAGATGCCCAGATGGCTCCGTGGGCTGTGCTGTGTCCCAGAGCAGGAACTCTCATCCCCAGTCCTGTCCCCAGTGCTCCCTTTGGAAGGTGCCCAGCTGGCAGCAGAGCTGGGAGCTGCTGCCCTGAGCTGTTCCCTGGGCTCTGCACTGCTGGGACAGCTCCCAGCTCCCAGCTCCCAGCAGCTGCTTCTCCTCAGGCCCTTCTGATGAGATCAGCCCCTGTTTGTGCCTCTGTCCTGGGCCCTTGTGCAGCCACAGTTCCCCACCTGAGCCTAGCAAATCCTCACCTCAGGCTATGGAGAGGCCTTTGGAAAAGCCTGCCTTGGTATCCACGGGATCAGCAGGGATACCTGGCTCTCCGCAGCACAATTTGAGTTGCACTGGAGATTTCTCATGTGCCTGCTTTAGTCTTTAATAAAAACCACTTCAGTGCACTGAACATTTTCAGCTGCTCCTCACCGGTGTTAATTGCCAGCCCCCAAATAGCCAGATGGCCACGGCACCAAACGGACCCAACTGGAGCAATTAGAAGGCTGGGGAGCCTGCAGGCTCCTGCTCAGGATGAATCCCAGCCCCGAGGTGGAAAGCAGGTGGCTCTCTTCCTTCTCATCATTTTTCATTTTTGTTTACTCTGCGTTCTCAGACACAGGCCAGGAGTGGAGAGGGGAGAGCCAGAAACAGCAGGAAATATGGGCTGGCTAAAAGGGGTGGTAGGACTTGTCCTCTCCTTGCATAAAGACTGCGGCGATTTGCATATGCAAATGAGAACGAAACCAGTGGCATTTGAAGAGCACTCCAATGAATGAGTTACCTTTGGAACACAGGTGGGAATGCTGACCGTGCCTGCTCAGAGGTGAGGAGTTCTCTGGGCTCTGGCTCAGGGGGTTTAGGCTGGATTTTGGGAAAGGTTCTTCCCCAGAGGTGCTGGCACTGCCCAGGGAATGGGCACAGCCCCGAGGCTGCCAGAGCTCCAGGAGCTGCCAGGGATGGACAGGGGGGATCTGAGGGATCTGCGCAGGGCCAGGGGCTGGGCTGGATGGTCCTGGTGGCTCCCTTCCAGCTCAGGACATTGCACGGTTCTGGGTCAGGCCACCCCAAATTTGTCCTGCTCACTGCAAGGAGCCCGGGCTGGGGTCCCCCTGTGCCCACCCTGCACACGTGGCAGCCTCTCTGAGAGCTGCCAGCCCTGGGCTCCATGCTGAGCCTCCTGCTCCTGGGATCAAACTCTGGGTACGAACAGAACTCCCTGTGGCTGTTAAATCTCGGCAAACAGCACTTGCAGCAAATGCCTGATGATTCAGGGAGGTTCATACAGGCAAAAACCTGCTGCTGGCTCACAGAAATCCATCCCCTGTTGGTTATTTCACATTTACATGTAGATACTGTGTGCTGAAGCTGCGGTGCTGCTGCTGAAGGAACTGAGCAGCTGGAGTTCCTGGGTTTATGGTCACCGTGGGCTTTGTGCAGGGATCTGGTCAAAGGCTGGGCTTGGTGCTCTTGAAGGTGCTTCCCCCTCAGTGATTCTGTGATTTACAGGGGTACAGCAGCTCCGTGTCAGGGCCCTGCATGTGACATTCCCCTGGCAGCAGTGCCAACATTCCTGCAGACCATCACAGAAACAGCCTGAATGTCCAGTTAAGTGAAAGCACAACATTTTCCCTGGCTCTGATTGATTTCTGGTCCTTCTGCAGTGCTGCAGCAGGGGTCTGGTGCACTCCAGGGGCCTGGAGCAGTGAGTGTGAGCACACAGGGACAGGAGAGCTGGGCAGGGGCATGCACTGGGGGCACCTGCAGCCCCTGGATGCCAGCTGGACCCTGCTCTGTCCCCCAGTGAGCACGGAGCAGATGTGGGGCCCCTTCCTTTCTCCAAAGGTTCAGTATTTCAGCCATGTCTCTCTCGTGCTGGAATGGCCAGAAAGTCATATTAATTTTCAGTCCTTTTTTGGCCCAGTGACTATTTAATTAATCATGTCACTGCTGCTCCAGAGCAACACCTGGCACAGAATATGATCAGCTTGGTTTGGTTTACTGTACAGACACTGGACCAAGTTTAGGATTAAAAAAAAATCAGAGTTTGCATTGTTTTGATGGAAAAGATGCATCTTTTCATCCTGCTCCTGCATACATGAAAAATATCCTTTTTTCCCTCACCATGGATTAGCCTCATGTCAGGCTATTGGCTTGTTTTGTGGTTAGAGTAACTAAAATGAAAATTACCTGATCACAAAAATTTGGTTGAATTCTGCTGGAGCCTCCTGACTTGCTGATCCATAAGGAAAAAAGACTGTTGGATTCCTGCTTTTTGTTTGCTGTAAATAAGTGCAAAGCAGGTGAGCAGGGACTCTGGTGTTGCACTGTCACCAGCTGTCCCCAGGCAGAAAGAACAGCTGGAACTGAAGAAATCATCCAAGCCCTGGGGCCAGGGATCCCCGAGCTGATGCACTCACCCCAGATTCTCAAGTCCCTCACTTTCTCAGGCTTCTCCTGCCCTCCCCTGCCATCAGCAGGTGGCACAGAGGCACATCAGGGTGCTGGACATCCTCCTGCACTGCCTGGGCAGGAGGAGCTGGTGCCAGGCTGTGGGCCAGTGGCCCTGAGAGCTGGCTGGCCCCTGCTGTGGAGTGAGTGGGGTTTGGGTGAGGCTTTCAGCTCGTTTGGAGTGCAGCAAGGGGGAATGGAGCCATTGCCACGTGTCTGTGTGTTTAGCAGGAATCACTGGAGGAGAGCATCCCTGGCAGCCTCCAGGACCCCGCTGAGGGGAGCTCAGTGCTCACCAGGGAAAGCCTCCCTTGAATAAAGCTCATTAAAACAGAGCCTGCCCTTCTCTCAGATATATCCCTTACCCTCCCAGTTTCATCCTAGCTCACAGGGGACAGAACCATCCAGTGGTTTTCCTCAGCTTTCTGCTGGGCTCTCACATCCACCCAAATCCCCTTTTCCCATCTGCTGCCTGTTCACCAGCCAGGACGAGTTTTCCACAAAAAATCTTGGCAGAATCTCTTTGCTTAAACGTATTTCTGTGCGTTCGCCTTCGTGAAAGCAAATGAGCCCCGTGAAGTCTTTGCTTAGCAAGGTTATGAATTATTTGCTTATTTGCTTATTTGGTTCCATGTTTGTGCAGCTGCTGATTCTTCATCTCTGTAGCTGTGGCTGGGCCCAGCTTGCCTCATACCAGTAAGTAATAACGGTGGTAAATGTAATTAAGGAGTTAATATTGCTTTTTGTGGTGATCTGGCATGGCTCTGCCACCTGCCCTGCTCAGAGGGAGGGGCTGCAGGAGGGAGGGAGGGCAGGGTGAGACCCCAGCCTGGAGGTGCTGTGATGTGTGATGGCTTTGGGTGGGGAAGCGCCTGGGACCTGTCCCTGATAAAAACCTGTGGGAGTTCTGCTCTGCAAACTGAGTCCAGTTCAGCTTAGGGATAAAATGGGCACATCTCAAGGGAATTGCTTGCGTGGTTGTCTCCAACATTTCCTTTGGACACAGTTTCTTTTTCCAAATGGTGTGTAGTGGTTTAGCAGGCATAACAAAACCCAGAGCAAAGTTGAATCAAATTCACAAGCCAAAACAAACAAACAAACAAAAACAGCCACACAGCCACCTTTAAAGTAGAAGCACAAAAGACCTTCAGGCTGTCCAACAGGGTAATGGAGAGCACGCAATAATCCAGTGAGAGCGTGAGCAGAGTGATGCACACCGAAACCAGAGCAGAGAGAATGGGCACAAGGATGGACAGGGAGCCACGAGATGGGAGACTGCAGTCACTGCCTGCTGCTCTCGCTGCTGTGCTCGTGTTCCTCCTGTCCCATTAAATCTTGTTTATGCTGCATTATCATAAGGAAAAAGGCACCGTAAAGTTTTATGAGGAGCACCTTGCGGGGGATGAGTGTTTGTGGGAGGCTGCAGCTGGCTCTGAGCAGCTCGTGAGAGGTGGCAGCGCGAGGCCGTGTGCTCAGGGCTGCAGGGGACACTGGGACAGGCAGGTGAGCCCCCCTGCAGCAGCCCTGGGGGCTGGAGAGCACAGCTCCTGTGCCCCCAGGGCCTGAGCCCACCCTGAGGGGCACCTGGGCACTGTCAGGGGCTCTGGGTGCTGTGACCCTGGTGTCAGGGACTCTGGGTGCTGTGACCCTGGTGTGGGGACTCTGGGTGCTGTGACCCTGGTGTCAGGGACCCTGGGTGCTCTGACCCTGGTGTGGGGACTCTGGGTACTGTCACCCTGGTGTCAGGGGCTCTGGGTGCTCTGACCCTGGTGTGGGGACTCTGGGTGCTGTGTTCCTGTGAGGTGCAGCAGATGTGGGCTGGCAGATGCCTTTAACCAGCCCAGGGCTGGCAGTCACTGTTTATTCTCAGAGTCAGAACTAACAGGTTTGGACACAAAGGCAGATCCCCATATAATCAACTTTCTGGAATGATGCCAGCAAAAAAAAAATAAAAAAAAAAGGAGAAATTTAAAAAATGTTAAAAATTTAAAAAATTATAAATTCTTGTGCAGCTGCAAAGACTGGGAACTTGATTTACCAGTGCAAACAAGAGGAGCCTGCCAAGTTGCCAACACAGTTGTCTAATTTGTTGACATGGAGATCACAAGCAAGGTTTTATTGAGTCCTGTACATCTGCATTTGTTTGCTGCCTGATCAGGTCTCTAATCCAGCCCCTCCTGGACGGGGGAAAGCTGCTCTGTGTCCTTCCCACAGCAAAGGGCAGGGGGGCCTTTCAAACCTTGCTTCTGAGCCCCTCTGATGGCAGGGTCTGTTGTGCCAGGTGGCGTTTGCTCACGGGGCTGGGGCAGGTGGCAGGGGGGTGTGGGATGGGGGATGTGGGATGTGGGATATGGGATGGGGGATGTGGGATGGGGGATGTGGGGTGTGGGATGTGGGATATGTGGTGTGGAGTGTGGAGGGAAGCGATGGCGTGGACCTGGCCGCACTGTTGGTGTGGGTGATGTCCAGCTGGGGTCCCTGCAGGTGGGATCCTTCCCAAGGAACCTGTGTGCCAGTGGCTGTTCCCCTGCAGCCAGAGCAGCCCAGGGGTGCGGCTCCTGCTTTGGCTCCCTTGGCCCTGCTCACACCCAGCAAAACTCTCCCAAAATCCCCATGGGTATTTTGCCTAGACAGACAGGGAGATAAATTCCTTGACCAGGAGAATCTCCCTCTCACTTTCAGGTTTAATTGACATTTTCCTTCTTTCCTCCCCGTCCATCTGCTCGTGCCCATCCTCCTGCTGCCCCTGCCCAGCTGGGACACGGCACCGTGCAAACCCTTGTGCTGAAAATCCCCCGGGCTGCTCTGACATCCCTGCGAGCACTTCTCTGTCATGGAAATGGGAGATGGAGAAGAGCAGAGGTCGCTCGGGCTCTTGCCTATTGCCAATGCAAGTTTACTTTCAAGAATCAATTTCCCCTGCTCAGGAAATCATTTCGCGTATGCCCAGGTGACGGAGGGGACTGCACGGGGTCATTCTGTCTCAGGAAAAATTTTATTTGGCATGAAAAGAGCGTGACCCCAAATTCTTCCTCCTGACCCCTGAATAATTCCTGTCTCACAGTGCTATTTTACACTTTGCCTGACTCTCTCTCATTCACACCCTGCAGTGAACTCTTTAAAGCCACCGCTCCCCTCCGCGGTACCAAATCTGCTCCTGCTGGCCCCCCTTCTCCAGGAGCACCCCAGGCACTTCCTAGTTTTGTTGCTTGTCTCTGAACTCTCTCCAGTTTGTCTAGAGGAGTGGCTGTGAGCAGTGGGGGCTGCTGAGAGGCCAGTGGGTGTGTTCAGTGGGACAGCCACTCACGGTGCCCTGGATGAGCAGGGCAGCAGGGCTGGGGCACAGCTCTCTCCCCCATTAACCTCCTTAGTGGGAATTTACTAAGGGCCAGGGTGAGTTAAACCAACGTGTGTCTTTCCCAAAAGTTCTGGGTTTTTGGTCTTTTCCTCAGGATATTCTGCCTTTTTGATCTCAATGTGTAATTTAATCTGTCGGGGCAGAATAAATGATCTGACCTCCATAAAGAGCTTTCTGCCTTTATAACTCCAACCTTTTGAAATGTAGACTGATACTGTTTAGAACTCTCTAAAAATTGGTAAATAACACTTTTACTCTAATGACAGCTGGGAAAAATAATCCTTTCAAAAACTCTAATACTTTTTTAAAAGCCTTGTGGCTCCTCAGCTCTACAAATGTAAAGCAACTGAAGCCCAGAAAAAGCTTTATCCTTTTTGATGTCCTGACAAAATCCATTCTGTCTGGGACAGAAGCATCTTGGGATAAAGCACTCTGACTCTGGGGTCTGATGGCCACATCCTGCCCGACTCCTGGCTGGGTCAGCACTCTGCAGCTGGTGCCTTTCTGTCCCCTGCAGCCCTGGGGGTCACACACGCTGTGGGGGTGTCCCTGTGTGTGGCACTCCGAGGGGTGGGGGACCGAGGGGCTGTCCCAGACAGAGGGGGTGTCCCGGACCGAGGGGGTGTCCCAGACGGACAGAGGGGCTGTCCCGGACAGAGGGGGTGTCCCAGTGTGTGTGGCACCCTGAGGGGTGGGGGACCGAGGGGGTGTCCTGGACAGAGGGGGTGTACCAGACAGACAGAGGGGCTGTCCTGGACAGACAGAGAGGGTGTCCCAGACGGACAGAGGAGGGCGTCCCGGACGGACAGAGGGGGCGTCCCGGACGGACAGAGGGGCTGTCCCGGACAGACAGAGGGGCTGTCCCGGACGGACAGAGGGGCTGTCCCGGACACCTCTGCTCCCTGGGGCACGGCTTTGGCCTGAGTGCCTCCCAGCTCTGCCGATGGTTTGGCTGAGGAGTTTCCCCTGGCTCCCTCTCCCTCCTGGGCTGCCTTTCCTGGCTCAGTGCAGTCAAACCCTTTTGTTTCAGTGGTGCTTAGGCCGGCCCTTGGTGACTTCCCAAACATCTATTAACATAGAGCCAAGGCCTTTCTTTCCCAGAAAACTTCCATTTTGCTCTGTAGAATGATGATATCAGAGCAGAGTATTTAGGATCTCCAAATTCCTTGCCACAAAATAGGAATCAGCTAATCAGAGGGACAGACAGGCTAATTGCAGCAGAGAGAGCACTTCTATTTATTCCCAAGGATGTTGTTAATCAGCAATAATGGAAAAGGAAACAGCAAAAAATTACACAGCAGTTAAGTGAGTTTTGGGTAAAATATATGTTCTTAAATTAACCTAAGTGTCTTTGAATCACAAGAATGTAATTTAATTAATCCATTAACAATATGAAACTTGAATCCTACTTCCCCTTGTATTTTCAGGAGTGGAGGTAATGGTATGCGTGGTGTGCAGAGGAGGTGTGGTGCTGTCAGAGCCCTGCCTGCTCTAAGGTGGGATAATGTCTACCCAGAGATTTCATTTGGGGGGCTTGGAGTCTCTTCACTGGCCCAGCTGAAAAAATCTGGGGCAGAAGTGCTGGGCAGTTTGTAGAGAAGCCAGATGCAGTGGGTCACAGTCTGATCCAGGAGCTCAGTGAGGTTTGGTGGCACAGGAACGGGAGCAGAAATAAATGGATGGGAGCTGCTGGTCCCATGCTGTGGGGCTGCAGCACAGGAGCATTTACACAGACACCAGCAGTAAAATAAAGCAATTACATTTTGGCCAATATCTGATCTCCCTGACGTGCAAACACCCTTTTGGGATCAAGGCTCATCATTGGTACAGGATGGAGAGCAATAGCATCTGATCTGCATTTGGAGCCTGCTTACAGATGTTGGCATTTATGAGCACATTCAGTTTCCTGATTGGAAAGAAACACCGTTAAAAAATCAAACTTTGATCCCCTCGAGTCACATAGAGACAGGCACTAACAAGCATCTTATGAGCCCGAAATTGAGTTTTACAGCATTTCAGCAGAGCAGTCTTGGAAAATTAAGATGAGGTTTGGAAAGAGGAGAGAGGTCATGTGTCTCTATTTGATGTGTATGTGCTCTGTGCATCTGTGCTTTCTGTATGTACACTTTACATACACCTGTGCTGACCAAATGCCCCTGAATTATTTCACCCTGCAGATAAATAAACTTTGGCTGCAGCACACAGGACAGAAAAGAGCCCAAGAAGCAGCTGATGCCTTTGGCAGCCTCCCCTCCCCAACCACACCGAGCTCTTCAGAAAATGGTCCTTCAAATATTCATGATTTCATCTTTCCCCTCTCCTGCCTGGCCCGTGTTTGGGATGTGCTCTGATGGAATCTGTTGGGAGCACATTCCGATGGGCTGTCTGGAACATCACCTTTGGTGGGGATGACCTTTACAGGGCAGCAGAGAAAGGAGCACAAACAGCAAGGATGCTTATGGGAAGGCAAACTATCTCTGCCAGGGTGGGCTTCTCAGTAACCTCCACGTGCTCTGGGAACATGCAAACCCAAGTGTCCCCATGAGGAAAATCCTGCCTGTTCCCAGGAACCAGTGACACATCCCTCTGGCAGTGCCATCCTGGCAGCTCTGGTGCTTGGTCTGCAAGGGGCAGTGAGTCAGGCTCCCAGGGGACAGGGGCACTGGTCAGTCACAGGGCAAACATCCCCTCTGTGGGGGGACACGGGCACTGGTCAGTCACAGGGCAAATGTCCCCTCCCTGGGGGACAGGGGCACTGGTCAGTCACAGGGCAAACGTCCCCTGCCCAGGGGACAGGGGCACTGGTCAGTCACAGGGCAAACGTCCCCTGCCCAGGGAACACGGGCACTGGTCAGTCACAGGGCAAACATCCCCTCCGTGGGGGGACACGGGCACTGGTCAGTCACAGGGCAAATGACCCCTCCCTGGGGGACAGGGGCACTGGTCAGTCACAGGGCAAATGTCCCTTGCCCAGGGGACAGGGGCACTGGTGAGTGGCTGTAGGCACACAGTTTGTGGTGGTTGGGAGTGGGGCTGGAGCCTCATCCCCATGGGCACAGCTGTGACACACAGGTGAGCAGCAGTGACAGCAATGAGCCAGGGAGTGCCCAGGTGAGCTGAGCAATCACACAGGGAGCAGAGGGCACACAGGTGCAGGGCATGAACATCAGGGATAAAAGGCTGGGCTGAAGGACAAGAAGGGCTGATGCCTGAAGCCTTCTGAACAGGTAAGGTGTTACTCTGTATGGCTTGGAGCTTTCTGAGCTTGTATGCTGACCCTCTGTGTATTCTGGCTGTCCCAACTGTGACATGTGCTGTGGCACGTAACAGGACAAATGTCCCCTCCCCGGAGGAACACAGTGTTGGTCAGTCACAGAGCAAATGTCCCCTCCCCAGAGGGACATGGGCAGTGGTCAGACAAGGACAAATGTCCCCTCCCCAGGGGGACATGGGCAGTGGTCAGTCACAGGACAAATGTCCCCTTGGTGGCTGCAGGAGCCCTTGCTGCGAGGGGGAGGCAGGGCTGGCACAGCAGCGCAAACTCTGGGTTCCACTGGGCTCACACAGCCGGGTCTCCCTCTCCTCCCCCGCTCTCCTGCTCGTCCTTTTATTGCTCAGGGCCCAGACAAACACTGCTCACTCTGCAGCTCTTTCATCCACCTTTGCTGGGGTTTTTTAATTGCATTGTAACCGAGCAAGCCGACCCAGTCTGGGCTGGAAGCTGTGAAACCTGTTACAATAAAGCTGTTGTTCTAGAAAAAGTCTGACAGCTTCGCAAGGGCTGTTGACATTTCTTGTATCAAGAATTGTACACAGCAACAGCATTCACAAGTCCTGAGAAGGGGATTCCTCTGATTTTCCTGGCTGGCTCTGCTGTATTCCTGCGTGGACACTCCTGGTTCAGAGAGTCCCAGTACTCATTTTGGTTGATCTGGGCTGTAATGTTTTATTTTGCTCTGAAGTGGTTTTTTTCCTAAGAACAAAACTTATGAAACTTAAAGTCCATGTCAAATAGAAAATTTTTCTTTTGACAAATTTTATCTCAATGTCACCATAGAAAGTATTGAATGATCCACTTCCAGCTGAATATTAATGAAGTAAATGATCTTGGAAAACTCCCTACTGTGTTCAGACTACAGGAACTAACAGGCCTCATTAGATGCCTGTTGATTAGGAATGTTTGAGTGGATTTTCTTTCTCTGAATTGTAATTAAAATTAATTTGATAGGCTTAACCCCAGCCCTGGAAGGGGCTGTCGCTGGGTGGTGTGAGCTGGGAGGGGAGGGGAGGGCCCTTCCCTGCCGTGGGGGGCTCGGCAGTGCCCCTGCACTGAACGGGACGGGCCCTGAGCTCCCTTCCAGCCCAAACCTCTCTGGGATGCTGCCGAGTTTGCTGGCTTTGCTCAGATCTCAGTCACGCTTTTCTCCTGCCACAGCTGCACCTCTCTGGCGTCTCCTCATCCTCTCTCAGTTCTGCAGCTCGTACCCTGCTCTTGCCCTGGCTTGTGCTTTCCCTGTAGCCCTTCTGCAAGCTGAGGAATGTTGTTGGAATGGTTAATTGAGGCAGAGAGCCTGGGTGCTGAATGCAGCCTGGCTGGCAGCAAAGCTCCCTGTGCTAACCCAGCAGTGCCCATCAGTGTCCCCAGCTGCACAGCAGGAGCATTTGGGAGTCACCAGGGCCTGGAGGGTCAGGAATGGTGTTTAATCACCAGTCCCTTTAGGATTAATAGGCGAGGCCAGGGATAACATGTGTAATAGATTTTATCTTTCTGAGGGCTGGATCTAGGCAGATTAAATACTGCATTCCTTATGGTTATTTTTGTTCTCAGGACGTGTATTTGGGTCAGAAAGCTCCTTCATGCTGTAATGGGAATGCATTCTGTGGCAGAGGGAGCGTTCACTGTCCTGGTCCGTGGCTCTGCGGGTGGTGCCGAGCTGTTGGCTTTGCTGGGGCTTTCTCTGGGATCAGGGACCCAGGAGCCGTGTGTCAGTCTGTCCCCAGGGAGCTGGCAGGGCCCTGCATTCCCTGAACCTGCCCGGCTCCAGACAGGCACGCAGGGCGAGCGGGTGGCTGCGTCCTGAGCCAGTCTGAGGCAGCAAAACGTGTGAGCCTGAGGGGCAAATCCTGCTCTCCCTCCAGGGAGGAGCGTGCTGGGCCGAAGCTCTGCAAAGGGCATGTTGCAGCCCTGGGGACACCCAGTGCTGGCACTGTCACTCAGCCAGGGTTTGCTCACCGCCTTGCTCCCCATCCCAGCCTGCCAGGGGCAGGAGGTGTTCGGGAGCCCTTCCCTGAGCAGGGCTGTCAGCTCAGACTCCAGCTGGGTTTGGTTCCTCCAGCCCAAGGAAACAGCAGCATTTCCCACCCAGGCAGTAGCAGTTCACACACAGCTGCCTGGGATTCCAGAGCTGAACAGGGATAGTCAAGGAATGCCCGTGTGTGGCATGCACTAAACAGGAACAAAAACTCTCCACATGTTCAATCCAAAATCCTGACACTGTCCCTGCAGCTCTGGCTGATGGCCACAGCCAGCAGGTGCTTGCCCAGTCCCATGTTCTGCTGGAGAATGCTGCTGAGAGGAAAAGGAGCGGGTTTTCCTGCAGTCCAGGGAAACAGCAGGCTCAGTCTCCACTATCTGAGCGGTTTGTCTCCGGCTCAGGTGGTTATCTCTGCTCGGTGATTTATTCCTCCATCCCCTCCCCTGCCCTTCTCCCAGCGCCTCCCAGATGTCTCCCTTAGCTAATTGCCCTGATTCAGACATCAGCAGGTTCCCGGCTGGGCCCCAGGATTCCTGGGAGGAGGTGGAAGCTCCCGCAGGCAGAGCGTACAAAGCACAGCTTTGGGACCAGAGCTCCCCAGGGGGACAGCGTGCTGCTTTCCTGGCAGAGGAGCCTGGCTGCCCTGCTGCTGCTGCCCTGCCCTCATCCCCACCGAGGGACTCTGGGCTGGCAGCTCTGTGGTGACACCGAGGGACCCCCGAGCTGGCAGCTCAGTGGTGATTGAGGGACCCCTGGGGTGGCCTTTCAATAGTGACCAAGGGACCCGGGCTGGCAGCTCAGCAGTGGCACCAAGGGACCCCTGAGGTGGCCTTTCAATAGTGACCAAGGGACCCTGGTGTGGCAGTTCAGTAACTCCGCCGTGGCTGAGGGAGATGCCACCAGTGGTGCTGCTGACACGCAGCACTGTGGCTGTCCCCGTGGTCCCCAGCAGGGACAGACCCCGTGGTGCCTCTGGGGCTCTTGGGCCCCTGGGGTCTCACAGGTCCCTGCAGCCGGGCTCAGCCATGGCATTTGTGCCTGGCACTCGGCAGGGACACGCCTGTGCTGGCTGAAGGAGGTGACAGGGACCAGGAGCTGCTCTGAGAGGTGCTGTCTGTGTGTGACACACGTGGGATCCATCACCCGTGCCAGGTCAGCATGGGCAGGGCAGGGGCCGGGCTGGAGCGCAGTCCCTGGGGAGAAGAAGGCACGGGGGAATTTCCTGGCTCAGAGCTGGCCCTGTTTGCAGTTTCTGAAGCCCAAGGCCTGGGGTGGCTCTGGAGGGGCTCTCAGGAGCTGCTCGTCCCCATCCTCCCCAACCCCACGGCTCCATTGAACCTGTGCAGGCCCAGCTGTCACTGTGCAGGCCCACGGCGTTTATTAACCTGCAGGGAAAGATTTCCTGCCACTTGTCACCATCACCAGCTTCACCTGCTGAGCAGTGACACCCCTGCAGCGTGAAAGGAGCAGGAAAATCCCCCAGGCTGTGGGGATGGGGCTGTGGGACATGGCAGCACTGCCAGGGAGAGCCAGGCTGTGGGCAGGGCCTGGCTGCTCTCACCAGCCTGAGCCGGGCTTTGCTGGGCAGGACACAGCTGCTGTGCCTGAATTCTGGGCTCCAGCCCTGCCCTGGCACCCTCAGTGCTCCCAGCTTTCCTCTTCCTCAGCTTTCCTCACTCTGTGTGAACTCTGCCTCTAACCCAGCCCACACTGCAGAGGCTGTCAGGATGAAACATAATTCCCAAAACAAGCACAAAAAGGAAATTTCTGTCTCTGCATCCCCATAATTCGCAGGCAAAAAAACAAATCCAGGAATTGTGGATGGATGTTAGTTAGGACAAATGGGTTCACCCAGCTTGTGCACTTCTCTCCATACCATATTTGCAATCAAAACCCCATGCATAATTAATTCAGAGCACATGGGGATCTGCAGGACAGTGGAGCTTCCTGGAAGAGCCTCCTGCAGGGCTGGCAGAGCGGGATGAGGCATTGCCAAGCTCGGGGTGCCCTGGCAGAGCTGTGCCAGCACAGCAGGGGCTGCCCCCAGACCCCTGCACACACAGCCCACCCTGTGTGGGCTAACCCTCACCCAGCCCTGCCTGGGTGCCAGCCAGCCCCAGTCGGCAGGGACCTGCCGAGGAGGGGACAGGGGACATGGGGACAGCGTGTCACTGCTCAGGGACGCTGCAGAGAGCCAAGGTGGGATTGTCGGGCAGTGGGTTAGAGGGGTTTGGTAGCCTGTGGCTCACCTCGGCACAAGGACAGAGCCAGGTTTGCTGCTCCTGTCCCGGGTGCACAGGGCTCCTTACCCCGGGCTCCAGGCCAGCAGTCCCTGTCCCCAGAGGGACACCAAGAGCCCAGCACTGCCGTGCAGGGCAGCCTGGCCCTGCTGCTGCTGCTGCAGCCCGGGTGGTGACAGAGGGCGTTATTCACCATCAGCCACGGCCCAGGAGCACTTTATTAAATTGCCTCCAAGACTCGGGAGTGGGGTTAATTATTTAGGTGCCTTAATTTTGAATTCCTCTCAGTCTGTTGCCTGCAGCACCAAAACTCTGCAATGCTGGTTCCAGAGACAGGAGCACAGGGAAGAGTGAGCAGTGTTTATCCCAGTGCAATCACTGCTGTGGAGGGAGCTGTGATTTACAGTGGTCTGGGGTGCCTGGGACACAAAAATGAACATTTAAACAACACCCGTTGTTTCTCCTGCATGTACAGGGCTCCAGATTCCCAGTGGGTTTTGTGTCTGTGAGTTGTGTTATCACAGCCCATTGATGCTGTTGGTCTGGGTCTGAGCTGTCATGGCTGTGCAGCTGCAGCATGGGCAGGGTGGGGATCCACCCCTGTTCCATCCATCCATCCATCATCCATGGACCCTTCCATCCTTCCTGCCCTCCTCCCTCTCAGCCTGGCCTGTGCCAGGGGTGCAGGGGCTCTGGTGGGCTGTGGTTCTGGGCACCCCTCCTGCCCTCTGCCCTGCCCAGTGTCTCTGTTTGCAGCCCTGGCTCTCAGGCAATCCCTGGGCAGTGCAGCTCCCTCCCTGCCTGTTGTCATCTGGACGTTCAGCTCAAATGGAAATCAGATGAGCTACACTGCCCTGGCCCTCTGAGCAGGTGTGATGTGGGGCCAGGGCTGTCAGGAGCAGCACTTTGCTACAAACTCCAGCAAAGTGACAGGAGTGATTTCTTATTTTCATTTATTTAATAAATAACTCCAGCAATAGAAGCATTTGCCTGACTCGGTCTACCAGCATGAATTAAAACATTCAATTACACCACTGGGGGAAGTTTAAATATTTACTTATTCTTGAGGGGATTATAAATTAACCCTAAGGACCTCCATAAACCTTTGCCAAGACATTGACAAAAATCTTGACTCCAGACCTTAATTAATCTGGGGAAAGCTGCACAGAGGCCCCAAGAGATGCTGGGTGGAAGAGCCCCAAGGGCCCTGCAGGAACAGGCACACCCAGCTGCAATAAATCAGATTTAGTGGAAGTGTGTGTGGGATGATTAAAACCTGCTGTACCTGACACGTTTTGTGACGGTCCCTGCAGAGGGAGCTTTGGCTGCTGCCCTGGGTTCCTGAGCAGTTTTGGGATCTGGAGCCTGGCCTGGGGTGAGCTGTGCTGGGATTGCCTTGGGGCAGGGGCTGGGCTGGCACTGGCTCAGCTGGGGAAGTGCTTCTGAGCAGATTCATGGTTCCCCTAAAGCTGCCTTCTCTCCCCAAAGGAAAAACAGGAATTGAAACTTGCTTGTCCCATACATCCATTGCTGTTCTCTGAGGAATTAAACCAGTGCTGTCAGGGTGTAAGAAATAAATAAACGAGATGGGTTCTGATGAGCAAACAGCATGGAGGGTGCAGCTCCAGCGAGGAGAGGTGGAAGGGGTTTGTGTTTGGAAGGGTGTTGTTATCCAAATCTTGCTGGGATCCCCTCCCCGGGGTTCCTCCCAGGCAGGCACACTGCTCCAAGGCAGGAAAAGGGGAATTTGCTGGGACTCCATTCTGAGAGGCCCTTGCCACCCTCCCACCCCTGTACTCTCTGCTTTCCATGAGCTAATTGATGGTTTATTTCAGCAGAAAAGCAAAATTCTGCCTGAGGAAAGCCTGCTGCACTTGGGCCTCACTGCCTTGGACTGAAGCTGCAATCCTGTTTGATTTGGGTTTGTTTTCCTGAATTACCTGCACGTGTGGCACGGCTGTTGGACAATCAGCTGCCCTCTGCAGATGATCCTGTTCTCCCGACACCGCTGGGCTCCTGAAAGGATCTGCACATCTCTGCAGGGCAGGTGAGCCTCTAATGAAAGGGCTGCAAATTGGGCCAGTCCCGGAGGGAAGCAATTCCAGGGATGGAAGCAGCTACAGTAACTACACTTCAATAACCTGATTTTGTCAGCCTTTGCTGGCTGTGCAGCTCTCAGGTGCACGAGCACACCCACGCATTGTCACCTACACGTGGAGGGGCTGTTTGGGAAAGAAAGTGGCCAAGTCAGTGGGGCTGGGAATGGAAAAGAGGATACAAGGCTTCATGTGGATTTCTTGGGGCTTTGATGAGACTCTCTCTGGGGCTGGAATGATCTATAAGGTCCTTTCAAATCCAGCCCTCTGTAGGAGTCACGGAATAAAAATTATTGTGGGCTCTTCTTGCAGGGGGACTCGCTGCTGGGAGGAGCCTGCAGCTGGCTCTGACAGCAAAAACAAATCCCTGAATTGCTCTAGGCCAGGATTCCCCCTTCTGCCTGCCCTGAACCACCCTCCTCCTCCTGTTCACCCCTTCCTGCCCAGGAGGGCAGTGGGCAGGAGCTGCAGGGGCTGCAAACCTGACCCTGGGCCCTGAACCCCCAAAGCATCTGCAGAGGGACACAGGACAGCCCCAAACTGCAGCCCCACAAGAGGGGGTTTGCTGTCAGTGCTGCAGAAACACGCTCCCCCTGCTCCCTGCCCCTGTCAGGGCCTCAGTGTGCTCCAGGGAGAGCTTTGTTCTTGTGGGAGCAAGCAGGCGCTCACTAATTGAGCCATTTCTCCTGACCTTGATGGAGACCATCACTAACAGCCAAATAAATAGATTAGTATCATAATATTTCAAGGCCAGGCTTGGAAATTAATTGCATTTATCTGACCGGGGCTGTTTTGCCGTGGCAGTGGCCGCAATGTTTTGCACGTTTTGGTTCCAATTTGCACAGAAACATACATCACACCAGGGACAGTGCTGCACCTAATTTACAGCAGCAAATGAGACCAATTAAAAATAGCTCAGTAAAAATTATACTGAATCTTCAATTACTTGGGGAGATGAGGAGCAGGGCATTCTCTAATTGACTTGTTCATCTTCTCGTCCTCCAAACACAGCCTTAGCCGGGGTAACTCCCAAGCTGGTGGCCATTTCACCACTGGTTCCACTCTCTGACCACTACAAATCACACTGTGGTTTCAGTTTTCAGGCTGGATGAAGGTTATTATCTGTATCTGTGGGAGAGAGGGGAGATGGGGTGTTTTTTCCATCAGAAATGCAGTTTTCTTCCAGCTCTGCTGTTCCTGGTGTGCTGTGACACCTCCTGCTGACACCTCACACACGGCTCTGGATGGGTTTGTACCATGAAGAAACAAGCAGGTAACAGGAGTGAAGCACTGGGCTTTCACTTCAGGGCTGGAGCTGGGGTGTGCTGCACAACACACCTGTTCTGTGTGATTGGTAGGTACTCCGTGTTTCAATAAGGAGCAAAATAAAACACCATGAAAGGATCGAAATTCCTGCCTTTGCAGATGCCTGCTTCGAAAATAAACAGAATAGGATCATGAAGGTTGGAAAAGCTCCTTCAAGTCATTGAGTCCAGCCATAAACCTGGCACTGCCAGCAAGCCCTGTCCCTAAGCACCACCTCTGTTAAATACCCTGGAAATCAGATGCTGCCAGGCGCGCTGTGGTGAGCTCGTTTCCAGCAGTGGAATGAGCATCTCTGGTGTCACTAATTACCCGGATTTTAGCTCTAATGAAGGCCCTGCTACACGTGCTCCTCATTCACAGCTGAATTTGATCTTGATGAGTAGCAGTCAGCTGCTGCTGATAAAGCCAAGATGAGCCTCAGAGAGGGGGCTTTGCTGGGGCTGCTGGAGGGCAGCAGTGAAGGTGGGGAAGGCCTGTTGGTGCTGTCCCAGTTTTCAGAGAGGTGAGTGATGCCCAGCCTGGCTGCCAGGGCACTGAGGGCTCTCTGCTCTGCCCCAGCTGTTTGTGTTTTGTCAGCCCCAGCCTGCTGCTGGCTGAGTAGGAGCCTGGCTTGTCCTAGGGCTGCTGAAATACTCTGTTCTTGCAGGCTCCCTCTCGTGGGAGGGTGTTGCTGACTCTGTCTCAGTTGAGAGGGAAAGTTTTTCTCTTGTTGCAGACTGTCTGAAGAACATGTTCTGGAAAGCTTGTGCCCAGGTTTGGCTCTGTGAGCTGCCCTCCCTGGAATGGTGTGTGCCCAGCTGGCTGCCACTTCTGCTGGTTTATTCCATGATTTTGCTTTATCCATCCCCTGCCCTGCGAGAGGTGTGAGGAAGTTTAATTGATGGGATGTCTTTGCAGGCCCTGAACACGTGTGATGGTGTGTGGCTGCTGGCTGGGACAAGCATATTTACATCTTCTTTTTCTGTCCCTAAACTGATGCCCCTTTGCTCACTTCTGAGGCAACATTTCATTCAAACTTTGCACAAAAATGCAAAGATGGCTTTCATGTTTAACATGCAGTAAGATCACGTAACTAGGAACGAGCCTTCGCTGTGATCCGTGCCCACTGTCAGTGCTGTCACCACGGAGGGCTCTCTGCTCTCAGAGCAGCCTGTGTGTTCTTCAGGCCACTGTATACATTTGCTGCCTTTGATCAATAATTTAGGGGAATCATTTTGTTCTGTAAAATTTCCCAAGTCCATATATATTGCATGAAATGCAGAATAGCCAATCCCAGAATGGATTTTTAAAAGCTTTTCATGAAAGGTTTAGAGTTTTTTTTAACTCTGAGGAGCGGAAAGAAATGGGTCTAGAGACGTGAATAAATCTGTTTGTTTGGGGACTTTGATTCCTGAAGATTTATTTTCTTAATAGTGCTGGGTAGCGTTCAGGCTGTCTGCAGCTCCTCAGCAGCTGTTTTCTGTTTTGTTTTAGCCTCCAGCCTCCCGAGCTGAGTGAGGAGCAGAGGAGAGGGGCTGGCACATCACCTGGGTGGCAGGAGCTCTGCCTGCCTGTGCCTGGGAGCAAACATTGCCAGCAGAGCTCTGCACCCCTGCCCTGCCAGGGGCACAGGAGATGTCTGAGTGCTGCCTTGGTGGCTGAGGAGTTGTGTGTCTGGAAACAGCAGAGATGGTGAGAACCAGAGTCTGCTCCTGCTCGGAGCAGTGAGACCTGCTGCAGGACAAAGCTGGGTGGAAGGAGGAAAAATAATCAGCTAAAGGTGGGAATCTCTGTGTGAACATCAGGTGGAGGTGAAAAAGAGAAGGAACACACAACTTTACAGGCTTTTTATTTTTTTGAAGTGGGGGGAGGCTGATTTATTGGCAGTTTTGACTAAGGTCAGAGAAAACAGACGAGGAGCTGGATCTGTGCTCTGAGAAGCCTCTACAGTAGAGGCAGTCTGAGACTCTGCTTTATTTATGTATTTGTTTATTTTAGCAAGGAAGAAAAAATACCATTAAGCACCAGTGGGGAGAACATTCACGTGTTGCATCTATTTGTCTATCTCCACAAATAATGAGGCGTAGGATTAGAATAGGTGGGGAGTGAAACCTGACTGGAGTCTAATGTGTGGGGGCTTTCAGGTTTCACTTCCAAGGAGAAACATTTCAAATGGCTCAGGTAGTGTGGGCTGATGTGTTATTCCCTCAGGAAATGGGATGCAAAATCATATTTATTGCTGCTGGTAGGCGATCTGAGGGTTTCTCTGTGCAAACATCTCCATCTCCAGAGGAAAGAGGTACCAGGGCATGTTCTGAATTCCATGTGCCTCTGCAGCGGGAGAGGGAGCCCCACGACCTCTGGCTGTGGGGCCATTTGGAGAAGCAGCACCGAGGGGATGAAGGGAATCCCTCTGGGCTCTCAGGAGGGGTTCTCATGGGTGCTGCTGGCACGGAGGCTGGAGCTGGCCCCCAGGGATGGTGGGGTTTATGTCCCAGTGGTGCCTCCCATGGAGCTGTGTGTTATCCTGGGATCCTCTGCGTTCCTGAAATGAAACAAACCAACCCCTGAGAGGAGGTGCTGAAAGGAGCCTTGAGAAGCTGGGAGAAGGGGCAGAGGAAAGCAAAGCCAGGGCAGGCAGACCGTGGCACTTTGGATGAGCTGGCCCCAAGGAAATCTGTGTAATTGTGACATTTCACAAAGTCCCACAGCACAGGGAGCTGTCAGGCACTGAGGACACCTGTTAAAATTCACGTGGTGAAATTCCTCCTGTGCTCAGAGTGAAGGGAAGGATCAACTGGGGAGCAAGGCTGGTGTGGAAGGGCAGCAGAGCCTGGCCATGCTCCATATTCAGCAGCACCCATCTTTATGGGATCTGGGGGCTGGCAGCACTCCTGGCACACACACAGCCCTGTTCCCTGAACCTTAAGCAGGTGTTTTCCCTCGCCTGTTTTTGATTCTGGAACCTAGGAGGAAAAATAATTGGATATAGGGGGAAAATAAGAGCCTTCAAATGTGATGTTACCATAATGTGCTCTGGCAGCTCGGGCAACGTGTTCATTTTTTCAATCCTGAGGTGCATGAATAACACATGAGACAGAGCACAGCTGGAATGAACTGGAAAGGGAGCCGGGCTCTGGGCAGAGCACATAAAAGGTGTTATCCATAAAGGCCATCCAAGCTTTATCTTCCACAGCGCCGGGCTGTAACCTTCAGCCGCCTCCGGGACACCTGGCAGCTTCTGCTGGCTGCACTGTTGTCTTTCTGGTGTTTATTCCTTTGAAAGGTTTACTTCGGTGCTACACTTGATAAAGATATCTCATTTTATTGCCCGTTTGCAGGGCCCTGTGCACAAAGCAGCTTTGGCCTGGTCTTCAGGTCTGTGCTATTTCAGTATTGCTTTGTGTGAGTGTGTTTGTAGAGAAATAAAGAGAGAACTATTTGATCTCTACTGCAGAGTGGACTTTAGGGTTTTACATGAATTGAACTCATGTGAACACAATTAATTTTAAGTCCTTTTGCTGGTTGTTACACACAAGTACCAAGATGACAAAAAATGACCTGGCCACTAAGTTGCAATAAGTAAATGATGTTGTATTGATCTGAGCATTCGGAGCAGACTGAGCAACCAATCTGTTCATTACAGTTCTTCCAGGCTCCTTCCAAATCAGCCTTTCTGTTAAATATGAAATGTGTGTCTCCAGTGCTGGATCAGCCATTAAATTATGCTCCTGGATATTAATAAAAGAGCCGAAGGCTTGTCTTTATGCAGGCAGAGAGGGAGTACCAGTTACATGGTAAATGAGATGAAGAATATAGTTTTATGGTGCACTTAAAATTTATTCCATTTTAAGATATGTAGCAGTGTAAGAAGTGAGAATTTTTAAATTCTGACCTTTCCACACATAAATTGGCATATTTGGCTTATCTTTTTTCCCCCTTTACCTGAAGAATCTCACTGACAGCTCTCGTTTCCTCTCTGAGTGTCCAGCAGAGGAATGGCTTCAGGCTCAGCAGGGCTGTGAGGTGTCAGGGGGCGGGGGTGCTGCTGCTCTCGCTGTCTGTCACCAAGCACAGGTGACAGGGCACAACCAGCCCTTCTTACCTGGCACAGAATAAAAGTGTCAGTGCCTTGTCTGTGCAGGGATGGCAGAATTTCCCCTGAGGCTGTAAGACAATTGCAGTGTGTGACAAGAGGCCCCATTTGAGGAAATTCTGAGTGTCCAGCCTGAACATCCTCCTGCTCTTAAACCTCTGGTTAAAGAAACTGCCTGGGTCCTGGGCAAAACTGAGGTTGAGGAAGAAATGAAAGAAACAGCGAGAGGTAGGGACTGCCAGCAGCAGTGTCCAGCTGGACAATCCTGGGATATCTCAGGTAGCCTGGACACGGACCTTTTCCTTCCTGAAGGGAAGAGATGCTCAAACACCTCCAAAAACCTGGGGAGAAGGTGTGAACATCATTCACTGCTGGCCCTGGGAGGTGCTCGGTGCACAGAGAGGGGGGAGAAGCCCAGGTCCCCACCCTGCTGTGGGGACACTCGGGACCAGGGGAGCCAGGATGGCCCCGGTGCCACTGTCCTGTGTCCAGGCAGCCCAGGGCTCCCAGGCACCCTCTGAGCTCAGCTGTGCCCTGGGTGCTGCCTCTGTCCCCGGGCACCTCCTGCTCTCCCTCAGGCTGGGCGAGCTCTGGGCTTGGACAGGAGTGGTTTGGTAATTGGGCTTATAAATGGCAAGGACTCGACACACTCTTACTCTCATCTCTCCCGGCAATTTAATAACTGCAGATTACGGATGATCAGATCCACCTGGAGATTGCAGGCGCAGGTTCTGTCATTAGCGCCGGGCACAGAGCGTTATTTAATGACTGCCTGCTCCCTGCGCTCCAGCCGGGCTCTGCAGGGAGCGGGAGTGTGGCTGCTCAGCCCTGCTCCCACAGCGCCTGCGGAGCCCGGGGCAGGGCAGCACAGCCATCCC
>VWZV01004003.1:35962-47497 GCA_013397155.1 Irena cyanogastra
GGGCAGGTGACACAGGTGAGGGGGGGCAGGTGACACAGGTGAGGGGGGCTGCAGGTGACACAGGTGAGGGGACTGTAGGTGACAGGTGAGGGGGGCAGGGATCGGGAGCGGGATCAGGATTGGGATCAGGGGTGGGAGCAGGATTGGGAGCTGGATTGGGATTGGGATCGGGATCGGGATTGGGATCGGGATTGGGATCGGGATCGGGATTGGGATCGGGTTTGGGTTTGGGATTGGGATCGGGATCGGGTTTGGGTTGGGGATTGGGATTGGGATTGGGATCGGGATTGGGATCGAGATTGGGATCGGGATTGGGATTGGGATCGGGATCGGGATTGGGATCGAGATTGGGATCGGGATCGGGATTGGGATTGGGATTGGGATCGGGATTGGGATGCAGCGGCCCCAGCTCTGCGGCTCCTGCCGGGCTCCTGCTCCTCCAAGCTGCTGGTTTGATCCCCACTTTGGATTTTTGTTTAATCTTTTTCTAAAAAACCCTACCTCTGTCATTTATTTCAACGCAGAAGAAATTGATAAATGTTTGTTCTTAGTTTCTTTTTTATCCACTTCAAAAAGGAATTTTGTAGTACTTTATTTTTAAAACGGGAAGTTTGTGGAAGTTGGAAATAATTTTTCATGGTGGTCTTTAAAAGTACACTTGTGCTTTTTTTTTTCAAATCACTACCTGTGTGTCTTGTATTGGTGTGCAAAGAAAACCCAAGCCCTGCTTTTAGGGGCTGGTTTGGACGGCAGTAAAGCCACATGAATCAAACAACTGTGCAGATGTGGCTCCTGTGCCTCCCTCTCACTGCACGTCAGTCACAGCCCCGAGCGTGGGGCACTGGGAGCACTCTGGGAACACTCTGGGAACACTTTTACACCCTGGCTGTTGATCAAGTCTCACAGAATCTGTATCTCAGATGATATGAACAGTTCACTCTGCAGATCAATTAATCTTTTTAATCCTAATTTCTCCTGGTGGCACAGAGCTGTGGATTTGGACTGAACCTGGCCCAAGTCCGACGGCCCGGGGGGTCCGGAGAGCTCCTGGGCCAAAAAGGTGCTGAAAGGACCTGAAAGGGCTGTCCCCCTGCCCAGGACTTGGATTTGCAGCTCGTTGGTGTTCCCAGCAAGGGTGGCAGGAAAGCTCCCCTGTCTCTGAGCCACGAAATTCCCATTTCCCAAACCAGCTGCTCCCATTTCCTGTCACTCCAGTGCCTTCGCTGCTGGAGTGGGAGCAGCTGCTGAGCAGAGCTGAGTGTTCTCCAGAGCCAGGGCCAGGGCTCTGGGAGAGCGGGGTCTCCTGAGAGCTGTGCACCCCGAGGGTGTCACCCCTGTGCTGCGTCACCCCAGGGCTCTCCCGATGGAGCAGCAGCTGTGCTCCTGCGCTGGGCACTGCCTCCTTCCCACCTTCCTCAGCCCTGCCCTGCCCTGCCCTGGGTGACAGCCCTCCTCACCTCCCTGCAGTGCCAGCTGTCCTGCACCTGGCACTCGGTGCTCTGGGCTGCTCACAAGGTGGGCATCGGGCGCTGGGCTTGATCCTGGAGGCCTTCTCCAGCCTCAGTGGCTCTGGGATTCTGGGATTTTTGCTCTGCTGGTTGGTTCTGGCTGCTTTCCCCTCACCTGTGCGTGCTGTGCTGTCACTGCTGCGTCCCCGAGGGCTGGTGGCTGTCCCCACTCGGGTGCCACCAGCTCCTCTCGGGCTCCAGAGCCGCTGCGTTGGCCACGCTCTCACAACCCCCCTGGAACTGAGCCATCCTCCTGCCCCAGTGCCAGAGCGTGGCAGGATTGCCAGGATGGTGTTTGCAGGGTGGGTTCTAAGCCAAGGCCGCTCGTTTGGCAGTCAGCTCCTCCCGGCTGAGCCGGCCGTGGGTGGTTTTGGCAGATTGGCCACCATGGGCAGGGCTGGGCTGGCCACGGGCTGGCTGTGCTCCAGGAAATCCTCTGGCAGCATTGCTGACAGATTGATCCCAGCAGGAGCAGCTCACGGGGAGCAGGCACAGCCTGGCAGAGGCTGCGAGCAGGGATGGAGCCCACGTGTGCCTGAGGGGCTTTTGCTTTGGAAGCCCTGCAGGAAACAGAACAGGAGGTTGGTTTTCCAGTCATGGAGCAAGAGCGGAAGAATAGAAAACTTTTCCTTGAAGAAATACATCAGAGAAACAGGAGGAACTGCCATGCAATGTTTCCTTGTTGCTTCTCACAGTGACACTACTAAAAGTATGAAAAAGTAACTAGTTATTGTGTGAAGAAGGGCAAAAATTAAAGTAATTCTTTCTGTGAGGTTATCTTATGTGTCCTACATGGTCTCCAGATAAATAATTTACCCTGGGTGATTTCTGCAGTTCATTTCTGTCCCAGTTCTGCCGCCTGTGGCCGGTGCTGCTGGCAGAGCGAGGGCTGGGCTGTGTCTGCTGGAGCAGCCAGCCCTGGCCTGCGTGTTCTGTGACTCACACTGCAAATGCCATCCTCCACCCCTGCCTCTGCTGCCACAGCACGCTCAGGAGCTGTGCTCTGCCGTGCCAGGAAGACGTTCCTGGTTTTTATCTTTATGAATGACCACATTATTTATTTGGAATGCGCCAAACACCAACAAGTGCTCATGCGAGCAGCGAGCAAAAGCTCCCAGCAAACAGTGTGACACTAATCTGTTGTTTGTGCTAAAATACAGAGAGGAAATTACTGCTCGCCTGTCATGAAGCTCATAAAGGAAAAAAGAAAAATGCCACCGCGAAAGAATGAGCTTCAAAAGAAAGTTCCATTATCAGTTTGTTTCATGCCTTGTAGCTCCAGCTGCAAACAATCCCTCCATAAACACCCCCTGAAGATAAATGGCAGCACAGTTCGGGTGCTATCGGGGAGATAAAGGCACGAGTCCCTGTCTGGGGGAGGGAGGATCCGCTGCTTTATTTTGTAACATCTCATCACCATCTTGGGGAGCAAATGAATATGGATTGTCTGTTATCTTGTCAGTTTGGAGCCAAACAACTTAAAATACATTTTCTGTGAAATAACCCCGGGGATTTCAAGACCAGAATAAATTATTAGAGCAATTTGAGCTTGGAGTCTCTGCACTTGCTCAAAACATGGCAAAAGCTCTTCCTGGTTCGTGAGAGCTGCTTTTGCTTAGGAACCAAAGGGAAGAAAAAGAGGAGAAACAACCACCAAAGCTTCCTTAGCCCAGACACCTGTGCCAGAGCAGGGAACCTGCAGGGGTGGGAGGTGGCCTCTTCTCCCAGGGAACAGGGACAGGATGAGAGGAACCAGCCTCAGGCTGTGCCAGGGGAGGGGCAGGTTGCACATTTGGAAAAATTTCTGCATGGGAAGGGTGGTGAGGCATGGGAAGGGGCTGCCCAGGGGGTTTGGAGTGCCCATCCCTGGGGCTGTGCAGGGAATTCCTGGTGTGGCACTCAGGGCTCTGGGCTGGGGACAGGGTGGGCTCAGGCACAGGTTGGATGTGGTCTGGGAGGGCTTTTCCAGTGGAATGGTTCTGGGGCTCTGGGATTTACATGCACAAGCTGATGCTGTCCAGCAAAGCTCTTGGAGGGCTGGGCCTGCAGGGTGTGCTGCTGTGGGGACAGACCTGGTGGCAAATGCCCTTCCAGGTTGTGACAGTGATCCTGTGTTTGATAATTTGTGCTGGAATTTCTTAGAGCTCTCTCTGGTTTATGTCTTCCTCAGGCCCAGGAGGGGCCGAGCCCTGTGCCAGCCTGGCAGCTCCTGGGCAGTGGCTCAGCTCTTTCAGGGCCCTGGAAAAAAGGAGGAATTAAATCCTTTAATGGACATGTAACTTCTACCTAAACATGGACATCAGAGAGGACAAATCAAATGAAAAAAAAGATGGGATTTTAGATTTTGCCATTTCCTGCTGGTGCAGCTGACTGTGTGGGCCAACCTCCACGGAGGCTGAGCCAGGAACCCGGGCTGCTGGAGCCAAGCACTGTGACAATCCATGCAAATCTAAGCTCTAATCCTTTTATATTGATGGAAATTAAACTTTTATTCTTGCCATGGATATGGGAGCCTAAAATTCACTTTGGGAAAAAATTCAGGGTTTTATTTTTGGCTCCACTTTCACAATTACTCAGCCCAGGGCGTTTTTATGCTGCAGCTCCATTATGTGAAAATCGTGAGTAACATTTTTCTCTCCAGGACTCTACATTTACTCTCCGAATGTTTCACTGAGAATATGACATGATTTAGACTGCAGTGCTTTTAAAAAAACTACCCAATTTCTGGGACCAAATTGTACCTGTGAAAGTGGCTGCAGGGAGTCAGCACTGTGGTGGTGGGATGGAGCCAAGAGATGGCTGGAACTCCTTAAAGCTCTCTGCAAATTATCTCATTAAGTGCTTTCAGATGGGGAAGTGTCTCAGCACTGCAGTGCTGAGGAATGGATCCCTTCAAAAAGAGGAATTTTAATTGTTTGGGGATCAGAATTCCCAGTGTAAGCTCCTGCACCCTGACATGCAGCAAGTGCAGGGTCTCGGCCACCCCAGCGTGGAGCAGGGGGCTCCGGGTGCTGGAGGGGAAGCACCAGGTTCTTGTGTACTGAAGTTTGCAGGTTTTGGGAACAGATAACCCAAAGCAGATCTCAAAGCCAATGGTGTTTGTTCTGGAGGGTGTTTGGGAGGGTTGCAGTGAATGGCTGGGGCAGGATTGAGGCTGAAGAAGATGTGAAATTCATTTATTCTGCAATTTTCCAGTTCTGCTGTGTCCGTGGGCTCGGCTCCCACCTGCTCCTGCTCCACATCTCTCTTTTCTCTCAGGTGGGTCAGTCCCTGCTCCTCCCCAAGACATTTCTCAGCCCCCAGGGAGGAAGAACTGTGCTGAATGATTGAGTACATTGGAAATCTTTGTTCTGCGCCTCCAGACTGAAGTGGAAATTTGTCTTGAAGTGGCAGCTATCTGAAATCAATAAAATCATCAACCTCACCTGCATTTACAAAGATAATATTTCCTTAATATTGCCTGGATTCAAAGGAAGAAGAAAGGCTGTGCAGAAGGAAAAGTCATAAAAAGCATTGCGGGTGAAGCAGCACTAAATTTCAGAAAACTTTTCCAAGGTCACTAATTGAACTTGGTTACTAGATTGAAATGAGATATTGAAAATCAAACACGGCAGCCCGGTTTTAATTGCCTGTCCTGCGGCGGAGCACAGTCTTCGAGCTGTAACTCCTGTTTTGTGTCTGTAAAGCTCCAGCAGCCCTGGGGGCACTGGAGCTGGACTCGGCACCCACAGGAATTCATCCTGTGTCCCAGCCAAGGCCCGTGTCCAGCACCTGCCCAGGAACAAACTCCCGTTGGTCCTTAAGCCCTGTTCCTGGTGCTGCTAAAGCAAGTCTTGCTGTAAGCACCAGGATGAGAGTGGTGGAAGGATCCCCGTGCCCACCCCGAGTGCCCGAGGCCAGGCTGGCCAGGGAGGCTGTCCTGGCAGGAACGGAGGGCAGGAGGGGTCCCTGCTGCTCCTCAGGGGCTCCACGGGCACCTTTAAGGCAGGAGGGTGTGGATGTCCCAGGTGCTTGTGCCGAGCTGGGTTCAGCCTGGATTTGTGGCCATTTGAGCCCGTTTTGATGGAGCTGTGGCTGGCAAGAGGAGGGGGAGCTGTCTCAGGTGCCCCTGAGCCAGGCTGTGCTGCCACAGGAGCTGCTCAGGCCAGCACTCGGGCTGCTGGGCACAGGGCACAGTTCAAACCCTGCCTTTGGACACTGCACTTCGGAGCATTCCCTCCTTGTTCCGTTTTAAAGTTGCACAAACTGCTGAATATCTGATGGAAACAAAGCCCATCCTTGCCGTGCCTCCTGCACGTGTCAGCAAACGGCTCTGGGGTCTCGAGGTTTCCTTCCAGGTCAGCATTCAGTGTGTATTTGAAAATAAATGCACTTAGAAATATTTTACTTATTGTGGAAGACACACCTGATACAGGGAACACGTAGTTCACGTGGAACAGTTGGAGTGCTACTCGGTAAAAAGGAATTTTTGGTGCAGCATCAGCCCAATAATGCCCATAATGTCTCACCTCGTGGACAAATAAACAGCTCTGGGAAATTAAAATAAGCCAGTCTGTTAGTGCTGCAGGTGGGGCAGAAACCAGGGCACACAGTCATGGAAAATAGGACAATTGAAACCCAAGGGGAGTTAGCTCTGTCCTTTGTTGTTTTTTGTTTGTGTGTTTGTTTGGGATTTTTTCTGTGGGGTTTCTTGTTGGTTTTTTGGTTTTGTTTTTGGGGTTTTTTATTTGTTTGTTTGGCTGGATTTTTTTTGTGGTTTGCTTTTTTTTTTTTTTTTGAGAATGAATTTACATCGAAGACCCAAATGCCCAGGAAGCTGCCTGAGCCATCCAAGTTCCTAGTGGGATCTGCAGTGCTTTGTAGACATAAACAGATTGAAAACATTTATCTTCCCCCATGATTAATAATAAATCAGACATCTTACGATTCCTCCTTTAGGTTTTAATTTTAAGCAAGCTGTTGAAATACAATCTCTAGGCAAAAAAAACCGTTCAGAACAGGCTTTGTTTGGATTGCAAACAGAAGTTTTGAACTGTTTGGGAGATAAAAAATACAACTATATAAATATTCAGCCTCCTGCAATAACATATGGCTGTGAGCTGGGCTGGGTGAATGAGGACGATTTATGGCTGCAGTCACAGCATAAATCTGAACACTTGTGTGAGGTGGAAACGTGCTGAGGTGCACCAGGAGTGTCCCAGCTCTGGGAATTCCAGCGGGAGAGCCTGGCCAAGAGCCTGCTGGCATGGAAGTGTAAATAAATTATCCACTGTGAAACTTTATTGCCACCAACTGAGGCACCCCAGGATGGTCCTAAAAAGGGCAAGGAAGTGTCTTGGTGTGGTTCAGCTTCCCCCAGAAATTCTGGTCCTGAATCCCCTGGAGGAACCCAGGGCTCAGACCTCATCCCCCTGGTCCCAGGGATTCATTCCCAGGGGGAACCATTCCCCTCCTCCTGCCAGGAGCAGCTCTGCTGTTGGATGGGATTCCTTGGCTGTAAAATTTGAGTGAGAGCCCAAGACCAAAGGATTTCCAAGGGAAATGGAGAGCCCCCCGTGGGGATATTAGTGTGTGCTCATCCATCCATTGCTTCTCCTGTGAACAGTTCCGTGTTAGCACAAAGAGAAAAAAAGGAGCAGCAGCAGCAATGATGGCACTAACAGGGAACGGGAGGAAATTTGAAAATTCTGCCTTTTGCCAAGTGGGTGAGTGAGCAGAACATCAGCTCACCCAAACCAGCCCTGGCAGAGGGACAGCTCTGGTGTGAATGGAACAATATTTCACTTCCTGGGGAAAAAAAAAAATCAGACTATTGGTCAAGATGTTTCTATGGTAACTGATATAATTTCATTTTAGTGATGGATTACACAGGAAAACTCCAGGGAGGTTTGAGATGATGGAGTTTCATCTGACAGAGCCTGGCAGACTTTCTCTGGAGTTATTAGGCAGTTCTGGTTCTGTTCTATATTTTATACAACCATTTATAACCACACATGCTTTCTGTCTTATCTAACCATGTTCCATACAGGAGCTGAGTGGGACAGCTCTGCACAGAGCCTTGGGAAGGGCACTGGTGTGGCTGCTCTGCTCCAGGAGGGACCCCAGGCTTTGTTCAGGCCCAGGGACGGGGAGGGGGCTCTCAGCACTGGAATTTCCCCTTAAGTTTTGTATTTGCCCATTTCTGAACTTGGAGCCAAGCAGCACTGAGTCAGCAGGTGACAAAATTTGAGCTCTTTGTTTTTAAAAGGTGTTTCTGCTGCAGGTATAAAACACAGGTACGGCAGGCAGAAGAAAGGCAATTTTATTTCTCTTGAGGGGATCAATATTCCAGAGTAGGGAAAGTTATGTATTCCCAGGAATCTCTTTATAAACAGCATTTCATTATGCCCATTATCATAACAGGCTCTTTATCTCCTCTGTCAATATTTGGCTCTATCAGGCACTGTCTTATCTTGAAAGTGAAAAATCCATCATTGTGACAGAAGGGACAAAATACATGGACACCCACCTGCTAATTTGTATTTGAGGCTGGAGGCCCAGAAGTGTTTTGAGGAGCTCCTGCAGGTTGGCATTAATTGTGTGCTTGAGCTGTTTGGTGAATTCCCTCCTCCCTTCTCCCCGGGTTCAGCACGAGGGCGTGGGCAGGAGGAGCAGCACCCACCACAGGTGACAAAGGGACTCGGGCACCTGCAGCTCCTGTGGCCACGGCCCCTCCTGGAGCATCCCCTGGGCAGCTGGGGCTGCCCTGGAACCCCAAAGGCTCTGCACCTTCACCTGCTGGCTCGCAGCAAGGCTGCCAGGGCCTTCCTTAGCCTCTGAGATCCCTTTTGCTGCTCTCAGGGATAATGTGGAATATTTGGAGTCACAAACGTCCAGCCAAGAGCTGCCCTTGCTCTGAGGGGAGGTGCTGCCCTTGGCCTGTGTCCTGTCCCTCTGTGCCCTGTCCCGTGGGCCTGTGCAGCACCCGAAAGTGAAAAATGAAATGTACCAAGAGTCTGTTCATGATCGAACCAGTGATGGAATTACCACAACAGTTCTGCCTGGGAAGAGACCTGTGGAGGCCCAGGGCTGCCCTGGCTGATCCTGCTGTGCTGGGAGGGCTCTGGGCAGAGCCAACGCCTCCTCCCGAGGCTTTCCCAGCCTCTAGACACCAGTGAGAGCCTGGCCGGGCACTTCACTGCTGCTGTGAAATCAGCATCTTCATAAGAACATCCCCTACCTGCCTAGTGAGGGGGGAAAGCCTTATTGTTAATGCAGCCATTTCTGTGGGGAAAACAGCCAAGGGATTCCAGGTGCACATCGTTTCATCCTGTGTGGTTTTGTTCCTTTGTGGCACAGTGCAGGGATGCACACTGCAGTGGGAAATAAGCCTCCAAAATTGCACATAATGGGTGGAACACCTCCTGTGAGAAGAGAAATAATTACAGTGCTTAAACCCCGTGGCAGGTGTCAGGAATAAAGATGTGACTTCTGCCTCGTGTCAGCAGAGAGGGGACAGAGGGCAGGGAGCAGAGCCTGGCCTCCAAAGGCCTTTAATTGAGAGAGGAGGCTCAGCACCAGGTTCCTGCCAGTGCAGGGCTGGGGCACTCACCAATCAACGTTTCCTCCTTTAGTGCAGCTGTAAAGAAAAGGTGCAATGAGTTCATGGAATGGCAGAATTCACTGAGCTGCAAGGGAGGGCAAGGGAGGCAGACTTTGCAGATTTTGCAGACTCAGACAATAAATTTAAATCCTTCTCCTGTTGGGCTGCTGGGATTTCCTGGCTGCCCTGGCCTCAAACTCCTGCCTCCATCACAGCAGTGGGGATGGAAAGGGATCATGGAGGGGAATGAGAAAAGGGGAGGGGAAAATGGATTGAAATGGAGAAAATGACTTTAGAACAGTTCATACATGTTCGTGCATCACTCATCAAAGGCAGCATTTTAAAAAGGTTAACACCTTGGCAGAGTTAATTGCTGTTCTTCCTCTTAAATTCCAGTGTAATTTCTGATTTCTTTCCCTGTTGTTGATCTTTCAGCTAAGTAGATTTTAAATAAAACAAATATTTATGCCAGTAAAGCACACAAGGGCTTCAATGTTTAAGTAAAGCAAAGCAATTGAAACTTCCTTGTGTAAATATTGAAGGAAAGCAAAGCAAACAACCCCAGAAACTCACATGGCTGAAGGAAACTGCCTTAAAAACCTGAGGTTACACACCTCTTCCCATGTAACTTATTTATTTCATTTTATATAATTCTATTCCATTCTATTTTATATACATTTTCTTTTGCTGGGCAGAACGGAGAAGGCAAGCTCCAACTCTTTAAAGAAGCATACTTGGGGTAAAATTATCACTCTTTTCAAGACCCTGGAATACCTGTAAGTGTCCCTGGGCCCGAGACTTGTGTCTGTACAGAACCCAGCACAGCAGAACTTTACCAGCCCATGGCGGAGTTATAAATACACTTATAAATATATATTAAAAACCAAAGCCATGCCGAGAGGAGTTAAATGACTTTTACCTGGCCACAGGTACATCTAACCAGTGTGCACAGGCAGAACCAGCTCATGGCAGGGGTGACAGGCAGTGCCACAGCTTTATTTTGTCACAGACTGTCTGGCCTGTTGATTGCCAGACACAGAACTGGTGCTTTCCATGCAGCAGAACTCTCAAAAAGCAGCCAAGCACTGCAGGTGAAATGCTTGAGGAGACTGGCCAAACCAAAGGCAAGATCAGCAGTCACTCTTTGGCTTCTCCGAGAGCCCTGGCAGCCTTTGAAGGGCAGGACTGAAGGAGATTCCTCCTGCTGCCACATCCTCCTGCAGGGATCTGTCCTGGTGTCACATCCTCCTGCAGGGATCTGTCCTGGTGTCACATCCTCCTGCAGGGATCCCTCACAGTGCCACATCCTCCTGCAGGGTTCTGTCCTGGTGTCACATCCTCCTGCAGGGATCCCTCCCGAGTGTCACTGGAGGGGACAGAGTGCGGGCTCAGTGCCCAGGTGTCCCTGCTGTCCCTGCTGTCCCCTGCTGTGCCAGTCCCCAGTACAGGTGTGCCCCCCTTGCCCCTGGGGTCTGCAGGTTGTGCTCAGCCTGGGGCTGGCCAAGCACCTCTGGGGCTGTGTGGGAGGAAACAACAGCTCTGGGGCACTTCATTCACGGTGTCCAGAGGAGAGGACAAGGCCCAGATGGCGCAGGGATGGAAAATCCAAGTGAGGAGTTCTGGCTGCTCCCCCTCGTGCTGATGGGAGCCCCGAGCAGTGCAGGGAAGCAGCAGCCAGGGCACACCAGGAGCCAGAACCCTCCTCTCTCCTGTGCCGTGCTCTGCTGCCCGCCTTTCACGGCCAGCAGCCCCTGCTGAGTCCTGGCTCCCCTTTCTAGGCCTGGGAAAGGCACTTGCACATGATTTATCTGCTCCAGAGGCACGTGGCAGAGAGCAGGCACAGCATGAACCAAGAGGAAAGTTAAGAGCAAGGTTCACTTATCCTATGATTCGATATAGGGGCAGAGAGTCATTTTTATAAATCAAAGAGCACTAGATTGAGATACATTCATCACAGGTGAGCTGAGGCTCTTCCTGAAGGCCTCATTGAAATGTACGTGATGCTCATTGCTGTGGGAGATGCTGTTTAAAACTTCTAGCAACAAGATAAAAGCTTGTGACTGGGAGAAAGAGCTGCTGTCACTGCTGGATTTAACAAATCTTCTGCAGGGACAATAAGCCTGAGATAAAGGCAGACAAAGCCTCTTGCCTGGGAGTTCTTCTGGCAGGCGGGAAGGAAGGACATTCTGTCATTGTGGTGTGGGGCTGTGCACGTCAGCAGCTGCTGGAACCTTCTGGGAGCCAGAGCAGGGGCTCTGGCATGGCCCAGGCTGGGGGGAAGGGCTGTGGCTCTGCCCAGTGCCACCCTTTGGCACCAGTCAGATGCTCAGCACCAAAAAACTGGAGGAAAAAATAAAGTTGAGATCATTCTTAAGGGGAAAAAAAATACCACAAAAAAACCCCAAAAAACCACAACAACCAAAAAAAAAAAAAAAAAAAACCCAC
>VWZV01004003.1:47543-84979 GCA_013397155.1 Irena cyanogastra
AAAAAAAAAACAAAACCCAAACCCAAAACCAGAAAATAACAGAATTTGCTGAAAATAAAACGTGTGGTACAAGTAGAATAGAATCCCAGAATCATTAAGGTTGGAAAAAGCCCTCCAAGATCACCAAATCCAGCTTTCAGCCACCATGGCCATCAGCCATATTGCAAAATCCCATATCTCATTTGTTGAACTCTTCCAGGGATGGGGATGCCACCACTGCCCTGTTCCAGTGCTTGACCAATTTGCAGAGAGTCAATTTTTATTAATACAAAATAATCATTAAAATGAAATACTAATTTAATTTTAATTTATAATTTAATTACAAAGTTCAATTGTTAAAATTAAATCATGGTTAGAATTACTGTTCATTAATACTAAATAATTGTGGCTGCATCACGGGCAGCAAATGGCCAATGCTGCTCCCCCTGGAGCCCCCCACAATGCTGCCAGGGACAGAAATGACCCTGTCACTCAGCTGGGCTCCCCCTGCCCATAACCCCTCTCTCCTCTCCTCTCCTCTCCCTCTGAGTAGAGCTCTGATGATGGAATAAAGCTCTGAATAAAGCTCTCAGCTCTCAGGGAGTGGCATCACTCAGCCCCAGGTGTGGGAGTGGCAGCTCGGATCCCTCTGCTCCCACTGTGGGCCCAGGGTGAGGAAGGAACAGGAACGAGCCCAGAGGGCACAGCCCAGAGCTCCTGGGACTCCAGGTTTGGAACCCGCATTCAGCCACCCCCAGCACACCCCAAATTTGCCTTTCTGAAGTGGCTTTGGGAAAGGCCTGGGACGCTGAGGGCTGCTGATGGAATTCTGACTCCTCGGGAGAGCTGGAAGGAAGCAGCACCTCACCCCCAGCTCTTATTAATCTATTAGAAATGATATTAATTATGCCACTAGCACAAAAAGCAATTATCAAAATATTTTGCTAAACATCTTAAAAAATGTTATTTACCAAAAACCACTCAACTGTATCAAAGCCTTGACAAAAAGCTCTCTCAGAAATTAATAAATATGTTTGATTAGCACTTTCATGGATGCACAGATTCTGCATATGGGAGCATTATAGCGCATTTAATTATATATAAAGGCAATTAATGTCACAAATTAAGACTAAGCTCTGACTCGGGCTAAATAATTGTCATTATCTATCATACAACATGCCCAGAAAGCTTAACTCTGCAATGATTTTAATGAACAATAAACTTGGCATTTACATACCAAAACAATTTGGTGTAATTCAGTCTCAATAATAAACGGCAACAAAAAAAAAATCACTCCCATTCTTGGGGAACTTTTTCCTTTCATGATCACATGGGCGTTTTTCACAGCACGTTCATCACGATGGGGAGGGAACATTTCCTGTCTGCAGCTGGGTCCCAGCACAGCCCGAGGGCAAGGGGCTGCTCCAGCCCCAGAGCCCCAGGGAGTCACTCCTGTCACCTGGGGCTGGGTCTCCAGGGCAGGACATCTCCATGGAGGTGTCCCAAGGAGTCACTCCTGTCACCTGGGGCTGGGTCTCCAGGGCAGGACATCTCCATGGAGGTGTCCCAAGGAGTCACTCCTGTCACCTGGGGGCTGGACCTCCAGGGCAGGACATCTCATGGAGGTGTTATAAGTCACTCCTGTCACCTGGGGCTGGGTCTCCAGGGCAGGACATCTCATGGAGGTGTTATAAAACCCCAGAGAGTCACTCCTGTCAGCTGGGGCTGGGTCTCCAGGGCAGGACATCTCCATGGAGCTGCAGGGGGTGGGCACCTCCCAGCCCATCCAGGCACCAGCACCTCTCAACACACGGCGTGGGCTTTTTGGGAAAATCCCTCCAGCTTTCCTTGTCCAAACTGGAAACACCCCAGCACAGACAGGACATAAATTGTGCAGCCTTGAGGCAAAGGCACTTTGTACCTCCACAAGTCCCAGGTGTGAAAAACCCCTGACAGGGACAAACCAGTACAGAAACTCTGCAGGGACCAAACCAGTACAGAAACTCCAGTGTGCAAGGACCAAACCAGTACAGAATCTCTGCAGGGACCAAACCAGTACAGAAACACTGCAGGGACCAAACCAGTACAGGAACTCTGCAGGGACCAAACCAGTACAGAAACTCCAGTGTGCAAGGACTAAACCAGGACAGGAACTCTGCAGGGACCAAACCAGTACAGAAATTCCAGCATGCAGGGACCAAACCAGTACAGAAACACTTCAGGGACCAAACCAGTATGGTGACACCAGTGTGTACTCAGTGGGGAATGAGATGAAGCTGTTTTGGAAACAATGGTAACACTGCACTGATGCTAAGTGCAGCCAATTGTAAAATAAAAGGCTCTAAATGGAGTTAAAGGCTCGTGGTTTTGTGTTTGAGAAGGAGCTGTGTGGGTGTAATAATGTGGTGTAGTTTGTGCAATAAAAATAAAAATTGATCCACAGTGCAGAGTGCAACATCTTCACCTTGTGTCAGCTCTTAAACCAGAGCCTTGCTGGGCTCAGGGACTTGCTTCAGAGCCTAATGCATAGAAATAGGTGTGGAGGTGATAAAAAAATCCTAATGCATTCCTATTAATAAATATTAAAAAAATACGTATTTTTTAAAAATAAAAGCAGCATGATATTGAGGTGATGATCAGTTCTGTCTGTGCACGTTGTAGCAGGGAGCTCTGCCTGGAATGGGTAACACAGCTCCAGTAAGGGCCTGTTTGCAGAGCTGCCAGTGCTGGATGAAGGGGTTCACGCTGCTGCGGGGTGAATAATGCTGAAACCAGCCTGACTCATCAGTCCCAAAGCTAAATACCCCGAGGGGGAGTGAAGATGTGTCAGAGCCGCTGAAGCTCCCAATAAAGGCACAAACAAGTGCCAGTGCTGATCCAAAGGAGGCGAAGCTGCTGAGCGGGCACAGCCTGGGCACATCTGAGCGCGCCGCCCTGGCCTGCAGCAGCCCAGCCCCACCCTGAAGGGCAGGGACTCCCGAGGGACCCTCTGCAGGGGCTGTGGAGATTCCTCCCTGGAGCCAGGATGCTCCTCAAGGTCACCCCTGGAGGCTGAGCTGGAGATCTGCCCACAGTCATTGGTCTGGGTGAGTAACATCAACCTCTGCTGGATAATTTGGTTTGCTTTAATATTGCTTAAAAAGAGTGCACTTTGCTGTAGCAGTGCTCTGAGTAAAGAATTCTGATTAAGATCTTTTTGTATAATCCTTAGCCTAAAAAATAATTTACTTTTATATGAATATATCTGGTTTGCCACCCTTAATCCTGCAGGAAAAGGCTGTGTTAGAGGCAGTAACACCTGTACAATCTGTTAGACACAAAGGGCTGGCAAAGTTTGGGTCTGAGCTTGGATCCAGCTGCATCCCAACTCCTCTGAGGAGTTTAGGAAGCTGGGGGTCCCTTCTGCCCCTTGTGATTGAATAAGAGGGTTTCCCTAAAAACTGGGGACTTTGCCTGGGGCTCCCAGTCTGCCCAGGACACAGGCATGGAACAGAGTGGCCATGTGTGTACACACACACACACACACACAGAGATTTATGTACATATGGAGGCACAGCTTAGCACAGCCATTAATGCACCAGGGTCCCTCATTCCCCATCGCTCCCTCTCAGCAGCACCATTCCCCCTTTCCACCTCAGACCCCCCTTCACCAAAATAAAGTCAAAACCAAACCAACAAACCAATTTTTCCCATTCAGAAACAAAATGAGAGTCTTTGAGCAATAAACATCTGATGGCAAATGTACTTATTTAGCCCAACGGTGGCTCTGTCCCTGTGTTTATGGGAAAAGGAAAATGCTGCAGCACCTCTGCCCTCACTATTAGCTGGGCTGGTAATTAGTTGGATGCTAAGAAAGCCTTTACCTGGGTGGAGTTCCAGCTGGTGTCAGCTGCAGTTCATTGCGAGGTGCAGGAGCGTCCCCAAGCCCTGCCCGTGCAGAGCAGGCAGGCTGTGACACCCAGCTCCTCATCTCCCTGCCGCAGCTGTCACAGCTCCTCTTGATGCTGATTAACTTCATCAGGATAATTGATCACGTTGTCTGCAGAAAATGGGAGGCTAAATGCCTTCCCCAGGATCCGTCAGCGCGGCCCAGCCGTGGTTGCCATGCCGAAGGTGCTGCAGGTGCTGTGCTGCAAAGGGAATGAGTTTCCTCTCACCTCTTGCCTCAACTTTTCCCCTTTCCTGCCCCAGCTCACCCAACCTGTGCCTGGCAGATTGACTCTGATTAATTGCTGGCTTAATTACCTTCTGGTGTGCTGTGGAACGCAATGTCCTTCAAAGGCATCAGGAGTCTCAGCAGCTGACAGCAGCATGGAGAAATCAAACACCGACAGGAAGCTGGCACTGTGGGACTCCAGCGTGGCTTTTGGGGCTCTTACAGACCTTTCAAAATCCCTTTCAAGCACTTTTCCCCCCGCAATCAGCTGCCAGCTCCCCCAGGACTTTCTCCAGATCTGCTCTTTGCGCACAAGCCCCTCTGACGGGTTTTTGGATGTCTGACAATGTCACGAAATAAATGTTAAGTCACAAGGGGGAAGGGGGAGGGAACAACTGAAAAAATATATTTATTGGAGTAAATAAAAAAAAGTTAACCAAAATCCTTTATTGGTACATTCTTGGATAATATCACAGGATCGAGAGAATGGAAAGGGAGGGAGGAGGTTGCGGCAAAGATTGGTTTCACTAAATTGGCACATAAGCAGCAAGATTAACGAAATTACTTATTACAAACAGTAGAAAACATACATGCTTCTGTAAGTCCTTATCACACTGGTCAATCATGGTGGGGCATCAACAAAGAAAAACCTCAAGACATGTAAAAGCCATATTCTTTCCTCCAAATATCCTAAGAATCATTGAAATTATTGCAAAATAGTCATATACCTTAAAGAAAAGAACAAAGTAGAACACAAATACAAATATCAAACATAAATTATTAACATGTACCATAAAATACATTACTGGCATGCATTCCAAAGATCAAGACCTCTACTAAAACTCAGCAAAAATCCTTCCTGCTTCCTCTGCAGCCCATCGGAGGTGTGAAGGGGGGGGACAAACTTCGCCAGCACAGTTTTTGGTCTTTAAATTCTTTTTTTGTTTGTTTGTTTAGTTAAAAAAAATAAGGTATATGGATTGCAGTGATACAAGAGTAATAATACAAGTCATGTACACAGGTCTCAGATCCTCAGTTGTTCGGATGGTTTGAGAAGTGCCGAGAGCACAGGGCCTCAATGAAACTGTGCATCCAAAAAACAAACAGTGACCTCGGAACAACATGGATGGCAATATGCAAAAATCCTCACAAACTGTACAGAGAGTTCAAAAACTTGCAGTCTGGAAGTACATAGAAAGACAGAATTAGCCCCTTAGAGTCCAGAGCAGCCGAGCGCAGCCGGCCCAGGGAGCCGCTCCTGAGGCGCGGCCATGGCGGCACAGGGCCATGGTGGGCCCAAGGCCATGGCGGCACAAGGCCACGGCAGCTCCGAGGCCATGGCGGCTCCGAGGCCACGGCCAGGCCAGCGCCGTGCGGAGCCGGCAGCGATGGAGGAGATCCCGGGAGCGGCCTGGAGCCGGGGCTCCTGTCGCCTCCCCCGTGCCCGGTGCCCCGGGACCCGTGCGGGGAGCTCAGCCAGGCGGGCGGGCTCGGGGCCCGCGCCCCACGGCAGCTGGGCCTAGATCACCAGGTTGTTGTAGCTCACGTACTTCTTTTTTGCAGCAGGGCCTGCAAGAGAAGCAGACAGGGGTCAGAGCCCGCGGCTGAGCCCTCGGTGGGACTGGGGCTGCTCTGGGGGCACTGGGAATGGGTGACAGGGGAACGGAACAGGGACAGGCCCAGAATGGGGACAGGCCCGGAATGGGGACGGGCCCGGAATGGGGACGGGCCCGAAATGGGGACGTGCTGGGAATGGGGACAGGTCCGGAATGGGGACAGGTCCGGAATGGGGACAGGCCCAGAATGGGGACGGGCCCAGAATGGGGACGGGCCCAGAATGGGGACGGGCCCGGAATGGGGATGGGCCCGGAATGGGGATGGGCCCAGAATGGGGACGTGCTGGGAATGGGGACGTGCTGGGAATGGGGACAGGCCCGGAATGGGGACGGGCCTGGAATGGGGACGTGCTGGGAATGGGGACAGGCCCGGAATGGGGACGGGCCCAGAATGGGGATGGGCCCAGAATGCAGACATGCCAGTGGCTCCCGACCCCCTGCTCCAGCCCGCAGGACCTCGAGCAGGCGGCTCCCCAGGCCAGCCCAAGCTCCAGCTCCAGCTCTGGCTATAAACAGAATTAGCACGGATTGATTTTGTCAGGCTCCCGCAGTCTGGGTGACTGCGCTGCTGAGGCGCCACAACCAGATCCTATTAAGATTTCTTTTTTACAAAAACAGTGACATTTCCTCCAACTTCTTAAATCTCCTGGGCTAAACTTGGCTTTTTTCATGGATAAAGTGATTCTTATTCAAGTTTTATGACTTCTGAGAATTTTTCAATATGGGGATCAAGGTACCAGCTTTCCTAATTATGACCTTCAAATCCAATCTGTTTGCAAACCGAAGGAAATCAAACCAGTCAGAATTTTATGAGCGCCGCTACACGCTCCCGTCAGGAAAAACCGCAAATATTTGCAGCTGAACACAAAGCAAAATGTTCTGCAGTACTCTGGCACCACTGACAGATCCAGGACACAGAACGGTGGAATATCCTGAGTGGGAAGGGACCCACCAGGCTCATCCAGCCCAGCCCCTGGCCCTGCCCAGAGCCCCCAGATCCCCCCTGTCCATCCCTGGAGCTCTGTTCAAAGGTCAGAAATATACCTGTCCCAGGTATTTCCAAAAGGGACCAAAAGACCCTCACGTGTAGCTGCATCCTTTGCAATATTATCCTGAAACTCTCACTCAGCCCTTTCCTCATGGCCCAGACAGGAGTCAGTGCTGTCTGTTCGATCAAGGACTGATCCCACAAAGGGCTGATCATCTTTAGTTCCCATTAACTTCTCTTGCACACGAAGGTGTCCAACATCTGCCAGGACAAAACTCATTATCCTTCAAGGCTATACTACAAATATCCAATAAACTGGGGAATGCTATTAAACGCTGGAGAAGGGTAAAACGAGCCTGGGAAAAAATGTCATCATGGAACAGGTTGCAAAGTAATTCCATGTATTATTTTGTGATGTACTTCAGCTTTACCCATTACATGCTCCAATTTCAAGGAGCAGCAGCGTTTCCATGACAGATTTAGATGCTCCCACTGCAAGTTCAGATCATGCCACCCCACCAGTGTCCCCCAGGTACTACTGGGGCTCTCAGCAGAACCAGTCATTCTGCCGAGGAGTTTTCTCACCAGTTCAGCCCCAGCACTCCCTTCTCATTTCCAACAGGACAAGGAACCACCGGTGCCAAAGGACAGAGCCAAGGAATGCTGCGGGTACCTGGATGGGCTCTGAGACAGTGACACAATCCTTGGCACGGCCCTGCCTCACCAGGATAATGGAGCTGACAAAAGCACCATCCATAATTCAGGTGAAACGATCAATAAAAGCCGTGTGGTTATTTTCAGAGAAGAAAGACAATCTCCCTTGTTTGAAGGCTGTTAGGCCAGGGGGATCGTGTCCCTGATGGCTGCTGCTGCATTTCCCCACTCTGCTCCCGCACTGACTCCAGCAATCTGCAGCTCAGCCTCTGAGCAGCTTCCAGACACATCCCAGCCTTGGACAGTTAGGAGAGAGACAGTCTGCCTCGAGAATGAATCTCTCCTGAGTCACGGCTCATCGTTATCATTGCCAATTAGCACCAGGTATGGATTTGATTTTCCTCAAAGAAATTAATTTCCATGAAAATGGGGGACGCTAATGAAACATCGGCGTTGCCACGCTTTAATCCAGCAGACACAGCACCGCCTGCTCTTTACAGGGACGCAGATCCAGATCTCACACGCTCCGCTGCTGTTCTCTTAGAGGGTGACGGCTCCCGACAGCGAGCGCAGATTGGCCTCTTGCAAACAACACATACACGTTAATTAATACACACGTAATTATGTCAGCCTCGGCTGGCCACCGCTTTGGGTGTGCTGGCAGCGAGCCCAAGCAGCGTGTGCGCTCTGGGACATCCCCGGGAATTCCCAGGGGATCGCGGCCCGCCGCACCAGCGGGGCTCGCCGTTGGTTTTGGGTCCCCAGTGCGGTGTCGGAAGGAAATATCCCGGCTCCTGCCTGCCTGTTTGCATGTAGAGCTGCTCCGGAGCCATTCGCACTGTGTGACTGCCTCGGGAAAAAAAAAGGAGACCTTTCTAAAGAGCCTTAAGCACTTAAAAAAGAGGTTTCCTGTCACAGTTAGGGACAGGCGCCCTTTTCTGCTAATTTCCCGCTAATTAGTGGTGAGTACCAATGCCAATCGAAGAAAGGAGCAGGAGGGACAGCTGAGGGAGCCAGGTGTGCACAGCAGGAGCTCTGCACAGGCTCCAGCACAGGCACAGGTAACCCTGCAAAGCCACCGGGGCTGGGACAGCTGAGGGAGCCAGGTGTGCACAGCAGGAGCTCTGCACAGGCTCCAGCACAGGCACAGGTAACCCCGCAGAGCCACCGGGGCTGGGACAGCTGCGGGACCAGGGAGTCCAGCCTTCAGCCGACACCACACAGCCACTAAACCTGGCACCGAGGCTCGTCTTTGGAACACTTCCAGGGACGGGGACTCCACCGTGTCCCTGGGGAGCCTGACCACGCTTTCAGTGAAGAAATTGTTCCTAATTCCCGAGCTGAGTGCCCCCTGATGCAGCCCGAGGCAGGGCCCCTTGCTGTACCACGGCTGCCTGGCAGAAGTGCCCTTGCAAACACCCACGCCAAGGCACCCACAGCCTGCAGCAGCACCACCCCAACGGGGACAGCCTGTACAGCTGCACCTGAAACCAAAAAATGCTCCTCAGAGCACAAGAATTCACTCCTTTCCAGCAGTGGGGAGCACTGAGAGCCTGCACCCATCCCCTTCCAGAAGTGAGTAACAGGATGGGGAACAGCTGCAGCTCTGTGCCAGTGACACATTAAAAACAAATACACAGAAGCAAAAATCCTCTTTGGACTTATGAGTTTCATCACTTGACTGGTTTTCATTATCTTGGGCACAGGTCACAAAGACAGGAGCTCCCACAGCAGCCCAGAGCAAGGCAGAGCTGTCAATACTGACTCAGAGCGAGATGTAATCGCTTGCACTTCAATTTTATGCACATTTGTAACCTCTTCCATGCTTAAAGAGCAAAGATTTACAGTGCAAGAAATGAATTTTACTGCAGCCCCCAGGCATCTCAAGCTATCAAACACACGAAACATCATCTCAGCATTCCCAGCTCTGAGCAGGGACAGCCATGGGATGGCTCCGAGCCTGGAACTCCTGCTCTGATTCCCTCTGCACTCACTGGGGCAGATAATTCTTAGCTCCTCTCTTTCATTTCCTTAATTCTGGCTTAGCAACCCATATCATTTGTGCCAGGCAGAGCAGAGGCTGATTATTAAATCCTACTTCTAGTCCATCTAAAAGCAAAATGGAGCTACGTGGCTTCTCCTCCATCTCTGCCAGAAAGACAGAGCTATCCCCATGCTCTGCTGCCTTTCAATTGGGGAATTCAGATGAGAGCAAGATGAAAGCAACAGGTCTAAATGATTCTACATGCTTGCCCAAACCCCAACAAATGGAATGAAGCTTGGAGAAAATAATTTTAAATTTGGTATCTAAATGTAAATGGATTGTTCTTTCACATTTTGACATCTCTCTTGTTGTGCTCCCACAGTGTTCTGGCACCTTATCAGGTCTCTCAGTGGCTGCACTGTACAAAGCCATTTCACTGCCTGTGCTGGTGGGTCCCTCCAGCCTGGCCCTGTGGCTTTGATACACAGGAGCAATGGAATGTCCTGTTTGAATAACAGAATATAGGCAAATTAGATAACAAATACAACATTAGAAAAAGTGTGTTCCTCCCTAGTTGCTTTGCAGCCTTCTCTTACAAATTATATCTTCAGCTGTCAGGCTCCCCTGTCACTCTGGGAACAGCAGTGGCATTCCAGGGGTGGGAGATTCCCCAGAGATCCCAGACAGCACCAGGCAGGGCAAGGAGCTAAAAACATTCCTGCTGTTCCCTGATTTCAGATTTTCTGGGACACAACCGGTCAGGTGGCAGCTGGTGATGAGCTGGACAGGCTCTGCATGTGCCAGCCACAGGACACATCAGGTGTCACAATGCTCAGGTGACACCATCCGAGAGTCACTGAATTGTTGGAAAAGTCCTCCAACACCACGGAGTCCAGCCCTTCCTCCAGCAGTGCCAAGGCACCACTAACACCTGTCCCCAAGTGCCACATCCACAGGGCTTTGAAATGCCTGCAGGGATGGGGCTCCACCCCTGCCTAAGATCCAGCCTAAACCTTCCCTTGTGCAACTCGAGGCCATTTTGTCTTATGCTGTGACAAATCCTCTGTGACCATCCCTACATCCCTGCCGATGGACATGGCCCCTTAGGTTCTCCAGCAGGATAACTGGGTGGATTGTCCTCAGGAGCCACTGAAAATCCCAGAGCTGGCTGAGACTGTCGGGGGAGCACCAGGGGCAGAGAGCCAGAGCACCCTGTCTGCACACCCTGCATAGCCTGGATGTGCCTGGCTCACCTCGGGGGTTCACAATGCAGTTAATAATGAAACCGGTACTTCAGCTCATTAGAATAATGATGCTTATGCATGTGCATGCAAATGCCACGCTCAGAGCAGGGCTGGGCAGATGCTGCAGGTGTATTTCCATCCGAAGAGCCCTCTCCTGTCTGTCATTTCACATGGATTCCACTCCTAAATTCCTCATATTCTATTCGGGCTACATTTTACCTTTAGGGCTCCCTTATTATTGTCCCTTTTAGACACGGCCGTTTGCCCTGCCTGCCACAGAGCCCTGAGCACACCCAGCCTGCAGAGCACAGAGTGAGTGACAGCACTCCTGAAGTGGGCCCTGAGCTCAGGGACCGCCAGAACCCTGCACAGAGCAGCAGGGACGAGGAACAATTACAAATATTCCATATCCTGGGTTCCTTTAATGAGCAGTGCTTCGACGTTCCCAGAAGGATTTAATGGGAAGGAAGAGTCTGACCTCACCAGTTCCCCAGGGCACGTGGGGGTTTGAAGAAGGTTTTACTTTCCAAAGTCTGCTTTAGCTCTGAAAGCTTCCAGGCAGCAGCAGCAGCTATTGTGGTGTGCATTTGTAATTCCTCAGGTTTGGTGACAATGCTCGTTCTGGGAGAGCTGGGAATGCATCCGAGAGGAAGAGTAATAAAAGCAGTTCTTGGATAAGATAATGGCATAATAATAGCATCAATTCAGGCCAGAGTGGCAATGATCTGACCCTCTTAGAGCTTAAGACAGCGTGGGAGGGTTTGAGTACATAGAGTAAGTGTTTGCTTTGGTGTCCTACAAATGTGCTGGACCGAGCCCAGCCTGCTGGTGAGCTTCTCTGTCCATAGGGGTGAAGGAACCCTTAGCTCAGACAACACAGGAACAGCAATTCCATCAGACCCACACCTGCACTGCAGCTCAGAGCCAGGCAGCTCTGACTTTGTTTCCAGCAGAATGATTCCTGTTCATTCCAGGGCAGCAGGCTTTCCCCCAGGGAATCCCAGAAAGCATGGCAAGCTCCTCATGCCCATCACCCCAGAAGGATGTAAAGGTTATTCTGCACAGTCCCTGTGCACAGGGCACCTCTCTGGAAAGAGGCTGGTAATGTTTTCCTCTGTGTACAGATAAATAATGGACTTGGGCTCACGCACAGAGCTCTGGCACAGAGGGGACAGACAGAGCTGCAGTGCTGGAAAGCTTTTCCCAATGCCACAGGGTAACCATCACACTTCCCTGTGGAGAGCTGCTCTGTGGAGAGCAAATTTCAGCTGTCTACAAAGACAAGTAAGAAAAAATCCTATGGAGCATAGCACAAAACGTGCAGTTCCTGTTTTCAGCAGAGTGCAGTGGTGAACTGCCAGTTAACTCCAGCTCTCCAGCCTGGAGAGGGAGTGCAGCCACTGAAATCCCATGAACTCCTGCTCGAGACAAGGGCAAAGCAGCACTGGGGATGTCAGCACTGCCAGCCCTGAAAATTTACAGCAAAGCATAAAGCAGAAAGTTACTGACTTACTCTGATGCCTCTGTGACAATTTCCCTCTTGGATACAGGGAGCACTTGGGGCTTGTCGTGGTTTTCCAGTAAGCTCAGACATGGGGGCAGCTGTCCTTCCCAGGCAAAGCACGTCCCTGAGGAATGTCACCAAACTGCCACGGAATGTCACCAAACTGCCACGGAATGTCACCAAACTGCCACGGAATGTCACCAAACTGCCACAGCCTCTGGCAGGAGACATCCCACGGCAAGGGCAAGGCCCAGCACTGGAGGAACCCTGCTCCTTTGAAGAACAGATGTGTACCTGTACCAAATCCCAGGAGCTGCAAGCAGAGCTGGGCTCATGCTGGGACAGCCCTGAGCCCTGGGCTGTGAGAGGGCTCCTGGGTGTCCCTGGCGAGAGGTGGCCACGTGTGATCCACTCACAGGGCTGGTGGCAGCTCTGTGAGCACAAACACATCACTTATCTCTGCCAGCCTCAGTGGGCTGCTGCTGCTAAGCTGGAGGGATGATCTGCAGGGCCTGTGGTGACAGACACTGCCCCAGCTCCCCAGGGCTGGCCTCAGGGACCAGCCCCAGCAGCCACCCCTCAGCCTCCAGCAGTTATCAGGGGGCACCTCCAGAGATGAACCTCCCCATCTGGACCACCTAAATGAATGTGACTTTGAGTCACAGAACAGAGCCAGGCTGCTCAGGGCCTGAAAAAGCATCAGGGTTTTGCAGAAACAGAACTATGGGATTGAGATTTCGAGTCAGGAAATAAGACTGATAGAGAAGGATTAGTTGTACCCTTCCAAATAAAAGCTAAAATCAACGAAGTACAGCACTGCTGAAGAACATCCATCTCAAGCATCCTCTCCCTATCTCCTGTTTGGCTGCATCTTTCCCCATCTCCTCCTTGTCTGCTTTGCAGATAACAACTTCTGTGTCAGGTGCAGCCTGGGAGTATCTGCCCCATCAGGATCAGGGGATGAGCACAGGCAGGCTGATCACACCTGCAGCAGTGAAGGATTGCTGAGGGGCACAGGCAGGGCTGTGTTTGTGCTCTGACAGGGCATGTGGGACAGAAATCCTGCCCCGAGTGGAGGAGGGCGTGGGGATGGAGCCAGGGGACAAAGGAGTCCCTGCACAACCCTCACACCAATCCATCCCCAGAGCCTCACCTGCACCAGATCACGTGGAGCTGGAAAGGTGCACAGGACCTTAGGAAATGTGTTTCCAAATTGAGATTATAAGATTATGGCAGGGAAGAAACAAACCCAACTCCTACTCCTTAACTGGAGCCAGCAGTACAGAAAACCTGCTAATTCCAACTCCATTTCTACTGCTGCTGTGTGAATGCTGTGGACTGCAAAGATAACAAATGGAAGCAAATTATTTTCACCTGCTTAAAACAAAGTCATTAACAGCACTTTGGTTATCTTACCTGGAAAGCCAGGCTCTGCAGAGAGCTGTTAGAGCCAAGTGTGAAAACAGTTTGCATGAAACATAATTAAAATTATGACCTGAGTGATGGCTAAAACATCCCCAAGGAGGGCTGGAGCCAGAGCTGTTGGAAAACAATTCACCTCTGCCTCCTGACTGTGCTGCTGAACTGGTTCCAGGCTGTCCCCAGAGCCTTGTCCCCAAGCCCTGGGCACTGCCCGTGCCCTCCCAGCACTGCCACGACCTGTTCCAGCACATCTCCCCAGCCTTTATTTCTCCTGCAGCCCTGGGAGGTGCTGTGGGCTTCATCACCCTCCCAGGGGACACTCCCTTCCCAAAATCCCATCCATCCCTGCCCTCTGCAGTGGGAATCCATTCCCCTTGTCCTGTCCCTCCAGCCCTGGAAATATTCTCTCTCCACCTTGCTTGCCAGCCCCTCAGGCACCAGGAGGCCACAGCTGGGTCACCCTGAAGCTTCTGTTCAACACTCCCAGTTCTCCCAGCCTTTCCATGGTTACACAGTGATCACACAAGCAGTATTTTCTTACTCACACCCAGGAACTCCTCTCCCTTCCTGCCAGCTGGCCTGCTCCAACTCCTTGGCAAAGAGCTGCAAGTAACAAACATCTTAACAGGAAAATCAAGAATGTTCATGAGGTGCAGAGAGACTCAATTCACTGGAAAATGTATTCCTGGTGTTCATCTCTGTTACACAGTGTCTGACAAAATTACACTCTGAGCTGCGCTGTTAAACAGCCCAATTTTGCTGCAATCAACATTTAATTTTTTAGCAGAAAGTCTTGATTTCAAATACCCTGGAAATGTTTAACAGCTGATATTAATAAGAGCCCAGATTTAAAGCAGAGCTCTTTATCCCAGGGACATGATAAGCATCGTGACAAGTGGTGTAACTATGGCAACTTTATCTTTCCTATTTCTCTTTCCCCTGAACAGCAAGACCAGGCACCTCAGTGGATGCAGTGCCAGACTGCTCCCAGCTGAGAGCCAGAGCTCTGGGCTGCTGAGGGGAAACTCAGCCAGACCTCACACCCCGGACTGGGCTGCCTCTCCTCCCTGCCTCCACGGGGTGTTCCATGGCATTTACACCTAACTGACCATGGCATTTCACCTAACTCCCTTCCTTCTTTTTTCATTCTCCTCCACGGCTGGAAAATAACCCCTGCCTCTGTTCCCTGCTGTCAGACCAAGCCAAACAACCTCAGCCCACAGTCAAACACCTCTTTTCAAGGCCAGAAGGATGCTCTCCTCTAATGAATCCCACACCTCTCTGGGAGATGCCACATTTCCTCCCCCGAAGCCAGCAGAGACAAACAAACCCCTGTGATGTTTTCCAGAGGTGCTGGCTGTGGCAGCAGTGCCTGTGAGAGAGGAGCACCCAGAGATGCCCATTTCTGATGGGCCATTGCTTGGATCTGCTGCTGCCTCCTGCCCTCAAAGCCAAACCAACCCAGGTCCCTGCACAAACACACTGTGTCTGCACTCTGTGACAAGCCAGAGCAGCACATCCCTCATTTCCCAGTGTGATTCCTGCAGAAACAAACTGCCTGTGCTCGTCCCTGGCTGCTCCCACCCTCCCAGCCCAGCAGCACATCCCTCATTTCCCAGAGCTGCTGGGGTTTTCTGTGCTTTGCTTCCCACAAGGTGACAAAACACACCAAGGTTGGACAGCTTCACCAAAGACACACAACGAGACAGGAACAGAGATTTTTTTTGCTGTTCTTACACAACCTGAGCAGTTTTGTCCATACTTGCAATCATGCCCACCAAAAACTGCCTGGATTAATGAACCTGAAAAATTAATTTGGCTGCAACATTGCTTGGGGTTTGTTCTCCTGGCCTTTTTACCCCATCACTATAAGAATTTCCTTTTTGAACTCACTTGCCAAATTTTCAATAGATTAATGAACAGAAATGGCCCTTCCAGCCACTGGTTGTGCTGCTCTGCTGGGAGCTCTTTGCAGCTGGGAGCTGCTCCCCAAAACCAATTCCAATGACTGCAGTGATTTCAGGGACTTCAGGGGAATGGAGGGCAGGATGTGAAGCCTGAGCTCCTGACCCTGCAGCTCCTCTCCTGGAGCTGTGCCCAGCAGGGAGGAGGATGTGAGTGAGTGAGGGCAGTAGAGCCCTGCAGGGAGCTGGGGCCAGCAGGGCTCACCCTGACATTGCCCTGCCTGGGGGAAAGGCAGGCGTTATAAATACATGGGAGACAGCAGAGCCAAAAGCCGTGTCTTCTCCCTGATATCACAATTTATAGATTTGACAGAATCTCCCTGAGAGGATGTAAGGAGTGATAAATTAGTCAAAGGGAGAACTCAGAGCACTGAGAGTTTGTTAAGCAAAAAAGGGAGAGGGACTGGTCCATGAGGTATAACTGTACCTGCTCACTCCTCACCAAGACTTCCCAGGAAAAAAAGATCACATAAGAAGACAGAAAATGTGGAATGAACAATGAATACTTACACACTAACTAACCCTTATTTGTGCTCACAGCCATCCATCTACTACACAGCTTTTAATATCCCAGGCACTTCTAGCCAGGAGTGTGTTTTTATTCACACATCAGACTCGAAGGTGACGGTTTAAGTGCCCTCAGAATTTCAACTTTTAAAAAAGGAAACAGTCTGGCACTTCCCTGCACATTACAGTCTTGTATTGTGTAAAGGCATGAAAGGTGTGAGACAGTCTGCAGATAATTAATATGGGAGCGGGCAATTCCATGAATGTACCACCAAAAGTAATTATTTTCAGATGTAAAAAGGAAAGTAACATGAGCCCCAAACGTTCAGCCGGGAGGGAATGTTCTCTCCGAGGGCTGGAGCCCCTCTGGAGCCAGGCTGGGGGAGCTGGGGGTGCTCACCTGGAGAGGAGAAGCTCCAGGGAGAGCTCAGAGCCCCTTGCAGGGCCTGAAGGGGCTCCAGGAGAGCTGGAGAGGGACTGGGGACAAGGGACAGAGGGACAGGACACAGGGAATGGCTCCCAGTGCCAGAGGGCAGGGCTGGATGGGATATTGGGAATTAGGAATTGTTCCCTGTGAGGGTGAGCAGCCCTGGGATGGAATTCCCAGAGCAGCTGGGGCTGCCCCTGGATCCCTGGCAGTGCCCAGGCCAGGATGCCCCTCTGTGCAATACTTTTAAAATAAGCACATCACCATTAGAAGGAATTTGAGATGTTTAGTTTTCCAGTCAGCTATTCCAGAATCAAAATAGATGCAGTGAAGAGCTGTCAAAGCCTTTCAGTTACCAATTTTGAGTGCAAATTCTCATTTCTTAGCAGCCTCCACTGCACAGAAAATCCCTCAAGTGAGGTTAAACACGGAGTATTTTCTCAGGATGAAACTGGCCAGATTTAAAATAAAAATGACACTTCAATCCAGCAAATAATTATTCCATAGCACACACTGGAGGCTGATGAGCTACAGAGCATCTCACGGCTCAGACCCAGAGCCTTCAGAGAGCTGATTGTCCCCAGGGCCACCTGCCTGTCCCCAGGGCCACCGAGTTGCTCACAGCCTGGGGCACGCTGGGCTCCCAGGGCTGTGAGCAGGAGGAGAACAGGCAGGGAAATTCCTTGGCCTTAGGGGGGACCTGAACCATTCCCTCTTCCCAGGCCAGCCCCGGGTCAGCCTGAAACCATGCCACGGCTCCTCCCACAACAGCTTCCTTACAGAGGAGCTCAGGAACTGCATTTCTGCTCCAGGGCAGCCGTGCCACGGCAGGCAGCGACTCCACAGTGGTGCTGCACATGCTGTGCCAGCCTGGCAGGGCCCTGGCTCCCAGCACTGGGATCGATCAGCACTGCCTGGTGTGTGCCCAGCCAGACCCCAAAGCTGGGATCAATCAGCACTGCATGGTGTGTGCCCAGCCAGACCCCAAAGCTGGGATCAATCAGCACTGCATGGTGTGTGCCCAGCCTGCCCCCCAAAGCTGGGATCAATGAGCACTGCATGGTCTGTGCCCAGCCAGGCTGGGATCAATCAGCACTCCAAACCCTGGGATCAATCAGCACTGCATGGTGTGTGCCCAGCCAGGCTGGGATCAATCAGCACTCCATGGCAGCTGTGCCCAGCCTGCCCCCCAAGCTGGGATCAATCAGCACTCCATGGCAGCTGTGCCCAGCCTGACCCCCAAAGCTGGGATCAGCACTCCATGGCAGCTCTGCCCAGCCTGCCCCCTAAGCTGGGATCAATCAGCACTCCATGGCAGCTGTGCCCAGCCAGGCTGGGATCAATCAGCACTGCATGGCAGCTGTGCCCAGCCTGCCCCCCAAGCTGGCACAGCCCTGGCCGAGCACATCCATGCAGGCATGCTGGGGATGCACTCCCTGCCCCGAGCAGTGCCCGAGGCTGGCTGGGGACACCCAACAGGAATTCCAGGGGAATGCAGAGGCCAGGCCAGGGAGCTGCTCCTGGTGCCTGTGCCCTGGCAGCCCCAGCCCCAGCCCAGGTGGGAAGGTGCCACGTGCTGCAGGCACCCCTGCAGTGCCAGCTGCACCCCTGCAGCTCTGCAGAAGCCTCAGCTGTTTCCTTGCCTTGCTCGCTGATGGACAATTCCTTCCCTCACACAGCTAGCACGAGGAGTTTTTCAAGCCTTGTATTTCCATCAGCCTCAAGAGCAGAGAAGTCCTATTTGTCACTCCCAGGAAACAATTTAGAGCGTTTCAAACCCATCTCCCTGTGCATCACAAGCAGGAATTGATACAGTCACGTCAGGCTCAGCTCTGTTCATTCCTACTACAAACACCTTACCAGCAAAACAATGTCAATTTACAACCAGGCTGATGTTTTCCTGCTAGCCCAGCTTTGTTTTTAATACACTGCATTGTTTCATGCTGCTTGTTGTTCTGTATTCCTGGGAGAACAAATCAAAGCAGCAACCAGGGCTCCAGGAGCTGGAGCAGCAACGCTGGGCAGAGATGGAAATCAACCTGGAGCAGAGGAGCACTGGCAGGACCAGCACAAGCCCAGACCCTCCCTGGCTGCAGCATTTTCAAAGCTTTTCTGGACCAAATTTTAAAATCTGCTTAAAGAATCTGAGTGGCCAGTTGCTTTTTATAGGACTTGGGTGACAGAGTTATTTGTGTGCCTCTGCAGACAGCAATTCCTTAGATTATTTCCATTATTACATGCTAAAAATAATTTTAGAATCTGAGCTCATAATTATTTTTTGTGCCATTAAAAAAAAAAGTTTTATTTAAAAACCCAATTTCTCCTGAGATTTAGGTCTCTTCCATCTCTCTCTTTCTCATCTCCTTCCTTTGGCAGTTTCATCTTCACAGAGCTGCCCTTTCCTGTCTCCTCTTTCATTTGCAGTAATGCTTTGAGTGGCCCCTTGTCCTCCCGGGCTGCTTTGTCCCATTTCCCTCAGCCCAGCCCTGCTGTCTGCAGCCCTTGGATGCTCCAGGTCATCCCGGGGTTCATGGAGAGCTGCAGCCTCCCATCCTTTCTGCCTGAGCTGGGAGATGGCATAATGGCCCTGATTCAAATACAATAAAAACCAATTTGAGCTCTCTGAGAGGACCGAATTGATGCTGGAGCTGGGGCAATTTACACCAGCCAGAGATATTGGTAATTCTTTTCCTGTGACTCGAGAGACTCAATTCAAGCAGCATTCCAACCTTTGCTGATAGAAGTTCTCACCTATTAGGGCCCAGCTAAACATTCTGAAGGCTGAATACAGTGATTTTCCCAGCCCTCAGTGCACAGCAGCACAGGAACCAGGTCAGGTACGAGCTTTTGTATCTGGGCAAAGCCCCCTGAGCACGCAGGAACTGTGAGGGAACACTTATTAATGGTTGGTAGTCATTTCTTTCAGCATCAAAGGCTTCCTGACTCCTCTCTTTGCCCAGGAAAGCAGGAATCCCTGGCTGATGCAGTCACAGACACCAAAGGAGCTCACACAGCACCAGATCACCACCAGGCAGCACAACACGCAGGAAAAGCCAGCCCTCAAAAATTGTTCACTCCTGGTTCCAGCAGGTCAGCGGGCACTGGGCTGCAGCTTTTCAAAGCTTTTCAAACGTTTTGGAGCCAAGCCCAGTTTGGGGTCGGGAGGGTTGATCACACTCTGGCCCTGCGGGTGCTGGGGATGGCTCAGAAAACACTGCCCTAGCTGTCAGATCCGATGGCCAGAATTAACTTGTGATCATTTGTTTGTTCGTTTTTGTACAAATATCTCCATCCTCAAAGGCTTTATTGGGGTCCAGCTGCAGTGGTGGGAAGCAGGAGACCACTCAGGGTCTCCCCTTTCCCAGGCCAACCCTCCCATGGCAGCTTTAGTAACAGGTTTGTGAACAATTTTTAAGTTATATATTGCTTTCACACAGCTGCACTAATGAACATTTCTCATATAATTATGTATATAATAAAAAGTGTCATAAGAATCATAATCATCATCATCATCATTTGAGAATAAAACAATAAAAGCTCAGTTTTCCTTACCTTTTTGGAAAGCAGCAAAAGCTATACAGTAGGTGGAAGAGTGTACCAAGTAACAGACTTTTGAACACTCTTTCTTACTGGTGGTATAGAGTCTACAGGGAAAGTAAATACATTGAATGTAGGACAGGTCTGGGCACGGGGAACGCTCACAGCCTGCCCTGCCACGAGGTGCTGCCACTCACCTGGCTCACACTGGGAGGCACCAGCACAGGAGATCAGCCCTGGCAGCACCAAATGAGCCAGCTCAGGGGCCCAGTACCTCCAAACACAGAGCAGCTGCTCACAGGACAGCAGAGCAGACTGTCCTTCCTCTCCCCTGAACCAACCCTGGGATATTTTGGCTGCAGTTTCAGACCCCCTGTCCCTCCTCAGCCCCACAGTCACTCACAGGTTCCTCAGCATCATCAACAGCCATTTGAATGTTCTCCTCAGGAAGGTGGAAGGAGAAATGACATGTAAATCTCAAAGTAAGTTGGAGCATTTCTCTCCCAGCCTGACACTCTGCTCCTGCAGCAGAAACTGGAGCAGACAGCCCAGCAGGGCACTCTACCTGCTCCACCTCAGGCTCCACCAGAAACACCTTCCCAAAGTGTGAAATTCAACCAAAGGCACGGGAGAGCACAATAAACTGACGCCAGGGCCGGGAGCTGCTGTGCCCCAAGCCCTGCTGATGCCAAAGGTGCCCCAGCAGGGAAAGCCGTGCCCTGAGTGACAGCGGGCACATGCCAGAGGGCAAACAGGAATGACTGAGAGAGTTTTCCTAAATAGATTGGAAGGCTTGGCCTTAATATACCCCATTCAGCACAAAAGGCCTCCCTGGTGTGGCTGGGGAGCTCAGCTTGTGGCACGGCTGCTGTCCCAGGGATCCCAGGGCCACGTGGAACCATGTTCCCTGGAGCGTGGGACACGAGGGCACTGCATCTCCAGTGACTCTCCTCTCATGGCAATCAGTGGCTTCTTTTGGACTCACTGCAAACCCCTCTCCCAAGGGCTCTGCACATCTTTTTCTGAGCCTAAATTCCAGCAGCTTGCCCCAGAGCTGTGTGCAATGGCTCCAGAGGATGAGGATCCCCTGGTGTTCATAGCCCTTCAGCTGACATGCACATCTTCAGCCCTCTGCCACCAAGGGTCTGGCCTTGAATTTCATCCAGAGCCACCCCTGCCATGGCAGGGACACCTCCCACTGTCCCAGGCGGCTCCAAACCCCATCCAGCCTGGCCTTGGGCACTGCCAGCACCCACAGCTGCTCTGTTCTTTTAGAGATCTGCTAAAACCTGGAGATTTCCTCAAGGCTATTTCTCTGTAAAACCACCCACATTCTGCTTGTGGTTTGCCTGTGGGCCCTGAATGTGGGCTCAGTCCCCAGTCTGCAGTGTTTGGAGGTACGTGGATCCCGTGCTGGTGCTCCCTGGGGCTCGGGACACAGGGAACACTGATGGCTTCCAGCAGGAACAGCACCTCCAGCAGCCAGCAGCTGAGCAAGCAGCAGCCGTGAGACAGAGCAGAAAATCAAAGTGCAAACCCCCACTGTACTTGCAGAGCCGAGAGCTGAGCCTCAGCTCCTCGGGCAGTGCTGGTTGTGATGCCCTCAGGAACTTCCCCTGCTCCTGCCCTGCCCAGAGCCTGGGGGACCAGGCAGCCCCTGCCCCACAGCCAGAGGCACCAGGGGCCCTCCGAGGGCAGCAGAGCCAATGCCACACAGAAATACTGAAAAAACATCCTTCGCTTTTCTTCTGAGAGAAGATACTTGAGATTTTAAAAAAATTGCTCCAGGGAAATTTGTAATTCACATTTCCTATTTCTGATTGGTAAAACTCTGGAAATTTCCCTAGCCACAATATAAAATATTTTTAAAGTGAAATTGCCATAAAAAATATCAAACCCATTTTTATGTATGGACACCATACTCAAAATTTCACTGAAAATTAAGTTTGAGGAATTTTGCTTGGATGTTAGGACTTTTTTTTTTAAGGTCAGTAATATAATTTTCATTTCTTTCCACCTAAAAATGGAACTGCAAACAAATTTTATTCAAACTTTAAAAAAAGAAAGAATATTCAAACTTTAAAAAAAGGAAGAATATTCAAACTTTAAAAAAAGAAACTGAATTCAGGTGTTCAGTGGATTACTGTTACACACATTCAGGAACACTGTCTGATCAGAGGGCTGATCAATAACCTAATCAATGCTATAGGACAGTAACTGTGGCAGTTACACTGTGACTAATGTACCCAAAAACTTTTAAGTACAGCAGAAGTTTATTTCATTTGATTTTCTAATAATTGTTATGAACACACAGACCTGGGGAATGAACGAGTAGTGCTGGTGCAGCTGAGGCTATGAACAGATGGAATTCTATATAAATAATGAAAATGTTTTTAAAAATATGTATTTCACAAATGATGAAAAGAAGTAAAAGCTTATAAAGCAGAAGCTCAGAGACTGCACATTTCCTAACAAACACATCTTTAAAATCCCACTCAGTGAGGGCTCACGGCAAAAGTGGCACATCTGGGCAAGCCAGGGGCCTCTGCCCCTTGTGCCTCTAAAAAACATATTCTGGTCTACAGCCCTGGAGTAAAAGTGGGGTGTTTGGCCAGAAACACGGGGCTTAGATGAGCAGTATTTATTTTTAGCAAAAATGTTTCCTTCCCAAAGAAAAATCTGGCTGTTCTTTGGTGGGAGAGGAGAACATTCTCAGAGGTCTGAACCCAGCAATAAGATGTGGCACAGGAGGGTGAGAGCAGGAGGGGACCCTGGGCTGGGATGTCCCAGGCTGGGCTCCCCACAGGGAACACTGCAGCATCACAGCTTGGGTGGTTTTCTCTTTGGTCACGTTTTGGTATGAAATTCTTAATTTTGGGTTTTGCGGGGGAGAAACTAATTTCAGCTTGGTTGATCCAAACAGTGATTAGTGAAGTGCACCAGCAACACATTCCCCTGCCCTGGCCCAGCTGGATTTCAAATTCTCTTTTCCTCCCTTCCCTCCATGCAGTTTGCCTTGGCAGAGGACCCCAGTGTCAGTGGGTAACGCCCCAGGGCAGGAGCTCCCTTTGTTTCCTCCTGCACTCAGGGCTCTGCCCAGTACAGCTGCCAGAGGCCTAATCCAGTCCTTCACTTGTGAGAAGCATTTCCTGTCAGAACACCAGTCCAGCTTCCAAGGATGAATTTAGTTTTTCCAGCTGGAATGGATTTTGTACACCTGCACAATCAGACATCAGAGAGAAATCCTGCAGGGGTGAGCAGGGGGAGGAGAAGTGCTGTGTCAGGGATCTGCTCCCTCTCTGCTTTGACAGCAGAGCTGCTGCTCCAGGCAGGAATTCCAGGAGGCAGGAATTTAATATTAACAGGGCAGGAATTCCAGCAGCAAACAGATCAGTGGAGCTCGGGCAGGGAAAGGGCATTTCTCCACATTCAGACCTGGTTCTGCACAACAACTGCAGACGTGCCCAAAGCTGTGCAGTGTGCTGCGGAGCTGTGCAGCTGTCTCCTTCCTCAGCTCCTTCCAGATTCAAATGCAAATCAAATTTGATGGCCTCAGTCTGTAATTTCGTGCTGTGCTATCCTCTGCTATGCACATTAAGGAAACTAGAAGTGTCTTTGCCATCTATTTTCCTTTTAAATCGGTGGCAAGATTTGCATTAAGACCAGATAAAATCCCTAAATGGGAATCTTCAGGGATTGTGAGATTTTTGCAAAGCAACTTTGCAAGAACCAGGGGTTAGCAGAGTTAGTGATGAATTTGGTGCTGGCCTGGGAACCTGTCCCTGCCGGACACGGGGTTCAGGGCTGTGCTGATCCCTCACCCACAGAGGGAAAGCAGGGGGAGCACGAGTCACCCACAGCTCCCAAACCCTTCCTGCGGCGCCACCGCCGAAGGGCGCGGCTCAAAAACCGGAGACAAAACCGGAGAACTCCCAAAAGCCGCCGGAGGCGCGAAGGCCGTGATGGAGCAGAGCAAGCAGGTGAAGGCCCGGGCGGGGCCGCGAGCCCCGGTACTCACTGTTGGGGTCCACGTTCTCGCAGAGCTCGGTCTTGGCCTCGCCGTTGGGCCGGTCGCTGGGCTTGTGGGACAGGCGCGAGGACATGGTGGCCGCCGTCACCACCGCCTTGAAGCTGCGCTTGCGCTTCTGCACGTTCAGCTCGGGGTGGAAGATGATGATGTAAACCTTGGGCATGTAGAGCATCCCCAGCGCCACCGACGCGCTCAGGTTCATGGAGATGGTGAGCGTGGTGGTTTGGATGTAGAGCTGCGGACAACAGAGAGGGGTCACACACCGGGGCAGGGCTGCGGCACCTCACACGCCCAAAACTGCCCTGGAGAGGGATCCTGACCACTCTGGGTGTGCCACACACCCAAAACTGCCCTGGAGAGGGGTCCTGACCACTCTGGGTGTGTCACACACCCAAAACTGCCCTGGAGAGGGATCCTGACCACTCTGGGTGTGTCACACACCCAAAACTGCCCTGGAGAGGGGTCCTGACCACTCTGGGTGTGCCACACACCCAAAACACCCCCAGAGAGGGATCCACACCAGTCTGTGTGTGTCACACACCCAAAACACCCCTGGAGAGGGATCCTGACCACTCTGGGTGTGTCATACGCCCAAAACACCCCCGGAGAGGGATCCACACCACCCTGGGTGTGTCACACACCCAAAACACCCCTGGAGAGGGATCCTGACCACTCTGGGTGTGTCATACGCCCAAAACACCCCCGGAGAGGGATCCACACCACCCTGGGTGTGTCACACACCAATAAATACCTGCTGGAAAGAGGTTTTTAACCAGTCTGCATGTGTTACACATCGGGCTGGCCAGCCTGCAGCAGCTCAAACATAAATACCCACTGTAAAGTCATTTTTAACCAATTTGCACACATTACAACATCGGGCCTGGCCAGCCTGCAGCACTGCACACACACACACCCATTTTACACTGATTTTTAACAGTTTGCATGTTACACACCACGGGCCCAGCTGGGCTGCAGCACTTCACACACACTCACACACAAACCCATTTTACACTGATTTTTAACAGTTTGCAATGAAGATGTGTGAGCTGAGACCTTTGCTCTGCAGCCACTGTGACATCCCACACAAATGCCCTGCCTGCTCCACCAGCAGCCTCAGTGCAGGGGACTTCCAGTGGCCTTAGCACAATTCCCACAGCAAGTTAAGGCACAGCTTTGGCTCATTTGTTTAGAGTGCAGACCAGACTTGGACTGAAGTAATTCTGATATTAGTTAGGGTTTAGCTGAGCTGTATGTTATAGAAGAGTAGGTATAATAACACAGGTTAGTAGAAATTTCTGACTTTTAAAAACATTGAGGAAGGTGGGATTTTCTTGTTTTTACTTTAATTCTCTACAATTTACTGCAATAACTCTGCAGAGGGTACACAACAATTTCTGTGCTCATGGCACTCAGCTGTGCTCGTTATTGTGAAAAAATATTTTCCAGTCAGAGAACAGGTACTGAGATAAGTATTCAAAGAAACCACAGGGATTAAAACATGCACTCTGCAAATATACAGGGGTAGAAAAGCCTTTTTTACCCCCCTTTTTATGAAACTGTCTTTTCAGAGGACACACGTAACAGATAAACCAGAACAATTCTCACGACTCCAGAGGATTCAGCACAGTTACAAGGCACAGAGACAGCACAATGCAGGAGTGGGGGAGCTGAAGAGGCAGCAGCATCTCTGCAGATCCTCTTCAGAAATTAAACATATAGCAAACCCAGAGAGATGGGAGAAGCATCACACTCGGGGTGGTTGCTCCAGAACACTTTGCTCTTCTCCCCCTTCAGTGCTCCTCAGTCTGAGCTTGTGATGGAGAAGCCCTGAGAGCACCACAAACATCTCCAGCCGTGCCCTCAGGTGTCCTGGGGCAGCTTTCAGCTCCTGCCCGTGTCCCAGAGCTGGGGCTGGCCTGTCCCTGCAGGTGACACTCAGAGGGGGCCCCACAGCTTTAATTGATATCTGTTTAATTAGGGGCACCCTGCAGCAGTGCCCCAGCCCCTCCCTGGCCCAGCTGCTGTGCCCCAGGGGCTGCCCCAGTGGGGAACTGGTCTGACTGGGAGCTGCCTCACCTGGCACCCTTGGGTCCAACACTCCCCCAGTCCTGGGCTGCACTCAGCAGAGCAGCAGCGGCTCAGGAACTCGGTTTTGTTTTTCCTGCTGGAAAGGGGTTGAAGGTGAAATGATTATTTAATCAAAGGGGCCTGTGGCAGCACCTCACCAGAGTTCCCACCTTGCAAATGCCGATGGGAGATAAAAGGCAAGGGAGAAAAGAGCCTTTGTAGAACAAGGAGGGATGAGTGACACACAAAGCTTCTCATGACAAATGGGAGCAGCCTAAAGATAAGGGAAACTAATAGATATGCTTATTATGCAGAGCCCCAGTTTTATGTGTTTTATCTCTGCTTTGTGGTTTTACCAGTCAGACATAAAAATGCAGTTTACGTGAAACTATTTCATTTCTTATTTCACTTCTTCTGATAAATTCTCGGGAAGCATTTTAGATGAATGCAAATGGGTGACTTAAAGCACAAAGGATCAGATTTAACTGACAATGGGACTCTAATAACTCACGCATGCCTTTTACTGGCTGCTGAACCTGGCAGCTGCCAAACCTGAGATTAAATTAAGAAATTAAGATGCAGATTTAGTGAGAGATGCTCGAATTTGACATGAATGAGAACTGGGACCGAGCTTATTCAGCCTGGAGGGGAAAAGGCTCTAGGGTGACACAGCTGTGGCCCTGCAGTGCCTGAAGGAGCTACAAGAAGCTGGAGAGAGAGCATTCCCAAGGCATGGAGGGACAGGGCACAGGGAATGGCTCCCAGTGCCAGGGGCAGGGCTGGGTGGGAGATTGGGAATTAGGAATTGTTCCCTGGCAGGGTGGGCAGCCCTGGCACAGGTGCCCAGAGCAGCTGGGGCTGCCCCTGGATCCCTGGCAGGGCCCAAGGCCAGGTTGGACACTGGGGCTGGAGCAGCCTGGGACAGTGGGAGGTGTCCCTGCCATGGCAGGGTGGCACTGGGTGGGCTCTGAGGTCCTTCCTACCCAAACCATTCCATGGTGGAAGCGTTGCCAGAGGAAATCCAGGCTTTCTAAAACCGATCTGCTGTTGTCTCCCAGGACCACTCCCCTGGAGGGTTTGAAGCCACATCTGCTAGGACAGAAGGACAAAGTCATTCTCAAGGGTGACCCTCACTCAAATCTCCTTCTCTCTCCGGCAGACTCTGACTTTCCACAAATTTTAACTTCACACACTGCATTGCAAATGCAGCGACTTTGAAGCAAGCACTGGAGAAAACCCAGCCCCGAGGACATCATTCACATGCAAAAGCACCTAGATTTTATCACTGCTTTTACATAAGTGATTTCCATTTGAATTTTAGATTTTTATGTTTTCCAGATTCTTGCTTTATTCATGCAAATCACAGAAATTGCCTTCAACACCTTGAGAGAAAATTGGGCTGGTCTGGAATGCACACACCTAATAACGGGCAATTTTTATAGAACAAAATACATCAGTGGCTAATTTTGCATGAACTGTGATTTCTCTGTGAGCAAAGCACTGCAAGACCAGGCCTCTGTCTTTGCCAGCCCAGGAGAGGTTTCCAGCTGCTGGGCCAGAAGAACTGAACTTACAGTTCATATAACAACTTAACTCAGAGCTGCAGAGCTTTGACAATCCCTTTAGGAGTCAGAAACCCTTTTTGCAGCTAAAGCTTTGCCTTCAGCCTAATCAGGAGCAACTGCTCCTCTTCTCTAATTCAGCTTTCTAATTATGCACTGAATTGTGTTATGTTGCAATATGGAAATAAAGTGGTAACTTGAGATATTTTTGGACTCATGCTATTACAAGCCAATTTATCTCACTTTTATATGGGAATTAAAACAAATGTTCTTACAGATGAAGTAGACTGTTTATAAATCTCCCAGAAGGCTTTTCCAGGTCATCTGAAGATTCCATCCCATTCTCTACATTATGTTGTGCAAATATAAGAGTGAGACACACTTTTTAATAAAAATTGAAATTAGCTCCCCCTGCACTATGCGTTTGCAAAACCACGGGAAGGGAGAGGAGCTGAATGCCAAGGTGCCCTGGGTGTGCAGGGGTGGGAGAGGGCACTGCCCCTCCCTCAGGAGCCCTGGCCCTCCCTGGAACCCCAAACCCACCTGCACGTGCCAGCACACAGGTAGGGATGCTATAAAACCTGGTCCAGGCCCTGCTGCTCTAGCTAAGCCAGCAGGCAGCTCGGAACCTCCCACGAGAAAAAATCATAGGAATGAAAGCAGTGAGCACAACAAACCCTTCTGGTAAGAGAACCTTTTGCACCTGTAAAAACAAGAAATCTGTCCCGTGGGAATCAGTGAACAAACTATGCAAACTCTCCGAGAACAGCAGGATTTGATGGACAGGCCCAAAGGCATTTACTGACCAATAAACTGAGCTTCAGTGCATTGTTACCCAGCTGGGTCAGCACGATGCCTTCAGCATTTCCTGTAAATGTGAGCCATGTGAACACAGAACTGGCTTTCCCTGCGTGGAGAGGCTGAGTCCTGTCTGCTCATGACTGGAACAAACCCTGTTCCTCTTCCCCCAGACCAGCTGACTGCTGAAGGTGCAGGCAGGGACAGCCCTGTCCCTGCACAGGGAATGGAGCTGCACAGGGCAGGGTTCCTGCCAGCTCTGTCCCTGCACAGGGCAGGGTTCCTGCCAGCCCTGTCCCACAGCTCAGAACCAGCTGAGCCTTAAGGCCCTTCCCAACCCAAAGGCCCCTGATGCCAGGAAGATTTCAACCCCTGTAAGGTGTTCAGGGATCTCTGCCCTCCTGTGCCCCTCAGGGTGCACTTCTCCCACAGAACATAACCACGCTCCTGAGCTGGGGTGCCAGCAATCCTCAGGAACCACCCGGGGCCAGGGACAGCAGCCCCGTGGGAGTGGAGATGCTCAGGAAGTTGCACCCGTGCCAAGGTCTATAAACAAACTGGATCTACAAACAAACCACAGGAGCTGTGCTGATCACAGCTGTCACAGCAGAAACAGCAGGGCAGGCACACAGAGCCTTTGTGGGATGGCTGTGGGATGTCAGGGAGCCTGTCCCACCGTTTCACTACAAATTCTGTGTTTGGCAGCTGTACAGAGGTGACACCGAAGGGTGGGGTGGGATTTTAGTGCCAGAAAATGTCCTTTCAGTGCTTGGTGCCCCAAGAGCCCCAGGGCTCCTGGCCAGGCTCAGGGAAGGGGCTGCACATTCCAGAACCCCAGAGTGGGTTGGGAGGAAGAGACCTTAAATCCCACCCAGTGCCACCCCTGCCATGGCAGGGACCCCTCCCACTGTCCCAGCTGCTCCCAGCCCCAGTGTCCAGCCTGGCCTTGGGCACTGCCAGGATCCAGGGGCAGCCCCAGCTGCTCTGGGCACCTGTGCCAGGGCCTGCCCAGCCTGCCAGGAACAATTCATTCCTAATCTCCAATTTATGCCAACAAAATGAGAATTCCTCAAACAGAAGCATCTGAAAGACCAACATGCTGAGGGCAGAATCACGTCCCAGCCCCCGTGGCAGCATTCCACAGCCAGGATGCAGGGATGCTGTGAGGGATCATGTCCCAGCACCTTCCTGGCTGGAGGAGGCTCAGCCACCAACAGGAAACCCCAGTGACATTCCCAGAGAGTCACACCTGCAGAGACCACATGCAAAGGCAGCCAGCACCCAGTGAACAGGACTGAAAGGACAAATTCCCAATCCCAGAGCCTGCAGGGTGAATCTGCTCCTCCTGGTGCCACCTTGTCAGAGCCACCATTCATTTCCACGTCCCAAGAGCACCCAGCACATCGAGTTTTTCAGCTTGTGGTTCACAGGCAAACGCGTGGAGGAGGGTTGAAGTGAATGCCTGTATTTTAAATATCTCAGTGATTCCAGCTAAATATTTTATACAGCTTGTTCCCTTATATTAGGAACTTCCTTATGCAAGAAATTTGCATGCACCAAAAATAAACGTTTATGGTTTATATCTGTAACTTGTGTGATAATTCAGAATAGCAAACGCTGAAGCATTTTGTTCTGAGGGTTCTGATGCAGATGCAGGAGGAATTTTGTCCCTCCAGCCTGCAAGAGAAACTCTAACAGCTTATCTGGAAGGAAATTAAATTAGCCAGATAATTGGACAGAGCAGCAGTGGAAAAGCAAGTGCTGCTTTCAAACAGCATCTGATGGCTGAGAGGGCTGAAGCAGCATCAGAGGCAATCCCACAAGCCACACGGCTCACACAGCCAATATTCAGATTGCTCCTCTGCTGCACAAAGGGCTGCCTTGGCCTGACAGAGACAACAAAGGTGCCCAGGAGCTGCTGGAGTCACTTGGGAACGGCTCACCAAGGAGAGGCCAGGGCTGGCCCTGCCTCAGGCCAACAGGGGATTGAAGGTGCTGGAGCTGGTGCCTCCCTGGGACTGACTTCACTGTCCTTGGGCAGAAGCCGGGCAGAGCTGAGGATGTGCAGGAAGAGGTGGCCCTGTAAGGACAGGAGCTTGGCAGCGGGGTCTGAGCATCCCAGCACTGCTCGGGAGCAGTTCTGCACGGCACAGGGAGAAATGCAGCGCCGCGCGCGGGAGAAATTGCCCCTGCCCTGGGCTCCTCTCCCGCCCTGTGCCCCTGGCACTGGGCTCTGCCCTGCACTCTGCTGTCCCTGCTGCCCGAGGGCCCCGTGTCCCACTGCGGATCAGGCGTGGGCTGTGATCCCTGTCCTGGTGACAGCAGAGGGACAGAACAGCGGCACTCCCCTGTCCTGGTGACAGCAGAGGGACAGAACAGCGGCACTCCCCTGTCCTGGTGACAGCAGAGGGACAGAACAGCGGCACACCCCTGTCCTGGTGACAGCAGAGGGACAGAACAGCTGCACACCCCTGTCCTGGCTTCCCTTCCCTGCTGCTCCCATGGCCACAGGTGATGGACAGAGTTTGCAGTGGGTCAGTCTCCCCAGGGATCCAGCTCTGGGCTGTCCCCCTGCAGGAGTGCCCTGACACCTCCTGTCCCTGCTGCTGGGCCACCAAGGGTCTGAGGGTGCTCAGAGATTTCAGGCACAGCAGGGCTTGGCTGGATTTCAGGCACAGCCAGAGGGAAGGGCTCCAGAAATCCCATTATCAATCCTCAGAAGTGTCTAACATCTCTTGCTTGGCATTCCTGTTTGTGATCATAGCTCTAAAATAAGTTACACATCACTAAAAGAGACGAACACAAAGTGCAGAAGGAGTAAAGTACATCCTCCACTCCTATTATTAAAATAATGGCTTTTCCCTCTCTCACAGGCTGAGCACTTGGCTTTTTTGAGCTAGAAATAATTCTTCATCTGTCACTTGTTCCAAAAAACAAAAAAAAAAAAAGGGAAAGGAAAAAAGAGCAAGCCTTCATTTCATTGCTCCCCCTCGCCACTGCACTGCTAAATTGACTGACACACAATCTTGGCATTTTCGGGTATTCAGAGCCAGACTCTGGCTGCTGTTGTAAATCATATTTCTCCACACTTATTGCATTTTATTCATTTTATACATGACCAGAGTTTAGAGTTCAAATGAAACAGATTTTGCTATCCTTCTTATATTCCAAACGTCACCAGTCTAGAAATCTTTAATTTTACTCACTTCAACTACTGAATAATTCAATGTAAAAGGAGAAAAAAAACCAACCCTGCAACCCTCAGTTGGAGATCTTGAGGAAAATAACGTGAGACCCCAGGGCTGTGTCTCTGCAGGATGGTGGCACTGCATGGTGCTGGGACTGGCACTGGGATGTCCCCGGGGGCTCACGATGTCCCCAGACCAGGCTTCTCCAAGCCCTGCAATCACCAACACCTGCAAATGCCAAAATCCCCATCCCCAGTTTTAAGAGAGAAGCTGTGGGAGCTTCTAAAGCATTCCATCAGCCCAACCATGGCCATCAGCACAGCAGAAAGTCCTGGCTGGGCCCTGAACTTCCCAGAAACACTCCCAGGATCAAATATTGCTTTTCAGGATGGAGCCCAGGCAGCCTCCCCCCCAGCACACTCCTTCCTTACCAAACAGCTGCACAATGAACACCAGCAAAGCTCTCTCAATTTTTCTTAAATTATTAAAGCATTCCAGAGCAGAAAATGAACTCAGGTCAAACGATTTTAAGACAATTCCATTTACCTGAGATGGAGGAACGAGCACGAGGAATATCAGTGGAAAGTATTGGTTATAAAGAGACAAACAAAGTGCAAGGGAATGTGTGTGTAAGTGAACACACAGATGGGCAAGGAAGTGGGCAACTCGAAATGGGATGGCCTTCAGAAATGGCCATGTGTAATAAATCAGCTCTGAAGAATCTGCACGCTGAGAAACCAGCCAGTGTTCTGGAATTTCACTCTGCAGTCATCCAGGACACATGGAGCTAAGAAATAGTCAGGAAATCCCAAAGAATAGAAAGGTATTTTTAAAAAAATTAACTTTAGGTACTTAACCTCATGCTGATCACCGTGATGCGTTCAGGTAAACCTCTCTGAGCACCAGCTTAAGGAATTCAGTGTTCTCTCCCGAAGTCTCCATCGGAGCCAAGGAGGTGCTGGCGTTTAGTGCCCAAGACAGGAGAACCTGGAGTGATGTTTGGCTTCCCTGGAAAGCCTGCAGTGACTTTTGGGTTCCTGTCTCCACGCTGGAGCTGCCTTTCCCTGGAGCAAAGCCCGGGGAAGGACAGGCACTGCCAGCACTGGGGGTGGCTTCCCACTGCAGGGGCAGGGCTGGGGCTGGCTCTGCTGGTCCAGACTCAGCCCTGCCAGCCCCGGGGACCCAGGGCAGGCACCAGGCACTGCTCTGCCCTCCCTGCAGAGCCACGGGGAGCCGGGGAAGCTGCGGGACAAAGGCAAGGCAGGAAGCCTCTCAAGGCACAGGGATGTGGTGCAGCATGCCCGGGCTGGCTCACCCAATGTGTGCTGCAGCACACTCCACAACATGGGCCACACTCAGGAGAGCCACGACACACAACCCACAGTAACCACACCACAGCAGAAGGCTTCAGCTGTCTGTCCAGCCAGAGTCTGTCCAGCCAGAGTCACACCACCAGCCCTCAGAGGATGCACGGGTCTGCAAGTGTTTGCTCCTGCTAACTGCTGCTGCTGCCAGAGTCACACCACCAGCTCTCAGAGGGTGCACGGGTCTGCGAGTGTTTGCTCCTGCTAACTGCTGCTGCTGCTCAAGCCCATCCTTTTCTACCCCTTCACCGGGATGCACAGCACCTGTGTGCCCCACACCTCAGCACTCCACCTGCAGTGCTATGCACCTGCTTCTCTTCAGCTGGAGCTCACTGGGAACGAGGCGTGGGCCACAGCCCCACTCCCAGGTGCCACAAACCAGGTACCTGCACAAGGACCCCTCCTCGGGGGAGCAGCAGGGTGGGAACCCAGCAGCAGGAGCCCCTGCAAGCCCCTGGGGCTCTCGGCTTGGCTCTGCACCCCCAGGGCCCCCGTGGCAGGTGAGGTCCTGGGCTGGGGTGGCACAGGGGCTCCTGGCCAGGGCCAGCTCACTGCCAGGCCGGGCTCGCAGCCAGAGCAGCCCCTGGATGTGCCCAGGTTGCCATGGCAATGGGAACTCTGCGAGTGCAGAGCTGCAGCTTCCCTTGGCAGCACTGAAAAACACTGTGCCAGAATTATTCACGGCCTGCAAGGGAGAGGCACGGATGCCCCGGAGCTTCTCCCTCCACTCGGGCTCTTTAACCAGTCTGGGGGCTGCAGTTTGGTCTTACTGCCCAGTAAATCACACAGCCACACGTCAGGACAGCAAGCAGCCCTCTCACTTAAGGTACTCAGGTCTTGCAAAATTAAATCCATAATGCAGAATAAATACAAGCGTGGTTAGGAGTTCCCCAACCACACGCAGTAAGCTAACACTGAGAACACAAAGCAAAAGGAACAGGTCAGGCCTTAAGGCAGCCTCACAAGAGGGGTTTGACCCAGGCCAGCAGTGCAGGGCAGCCCCAGGACAGACAGGGTTTGTCCTGCCCTGGCTGGGGTTCAAACTGAGCTGTAATCCAGTGCCCATCCATCCATCCATCCATCCATCCATCCATCCATCCATCCATCCATCCATCCACCCATCCATCCACCCATCCATCCATCCATCCATCCATCCATCCATCCATCCATCCATCCACCCACCCATCCATCCACCCATCCACCCATCCATCCATCTGCAGTCCTGCCAGGGGGAACACCCAGGTATTTCAGCCCAGGCCATGCCCCTAAGGAGAGCAGAGATCCCCACAGAAGGTTCATCTTACAGAGCAAGCTTCAACACTTTTTTTCTGTCCTTTCACTCCAGTTCTGCCTCCCCTGACCCAGCCACATGAATGTCTGATTGATATCCAGCCAGTCTGGCCCACTTGGAAGGCTTTCCCTGAGATCAAACTGCTCTTTTTCTGAGACACTCCAGTTAATAAATTCCCTTTGCCTCCACTTGCTTCAGCAGCTGAACACCCTCCATGACCTGACACATCAGGCCCACAAAATCTCACCCCACACCTTCCCCCATCCAAAATGAAATCCTCTGCCTTCCCAGGAGAACAAAACCTATTTCCCTGCACACTGGGTGCCAGATCTTCACTGAGCACACCTTGTGAGCCACAGCTTGCTCACACTCCTTGGGTGTGTGCAGCTGAGCCTCGGGGCTCCCGGCAGGGCAGTGAGAGCTCTGGGCACACAGCCTGGGGAGGCACTGCTGTCACCTGCTGGGGAAGGAGCCTGCACCCAGCCCTTCCCTGGGGCTGCTGAACCAGAACCACCGAGGGCAGAGAGCTCCAAGATCAGCCTTTGGCTGAGCCCTGCCTTGTCCCCAGAGTGCCACATCCAGGGAGGGTGACCCCCCACTGCCCTTCACACTGAGGCAACCCAGCATTCCCAGCATTTCTTCCCAGTATATTCCCAGCTCAGCCAGTGTGCAGAACTCAAACCAATCCCACAGGACATTCCTTGCCCTCCCAGTGCCCAAGCAGTGACCGATGGCCCCAGCCCTGACTGTGGTCACTTCACTTCCCACAGTGCTACAAATCCCAAAAAGTCACCTGGAATCTTTCCATGTCACTGAAGTTTGACCCAGGCCCACACTGAGAATCTATTCCATATATTTGCATACAAAGTAAGATCTAATTCTGCTTGGAGACCTTCAGGGGAATTTGAAGTGCAAGCCAGTGTCAATGCAGGAGGGGGAGAGGGAAAGGATAATCCTACACTTATTACTTCTCTTTAAAGACCTTTGGAGCAGAGCACCGGCAATAAAGAACACTGACAAATATACATATATGAAGCAAGCCATTTTTTCAGTGACTTTTGAAATGATAATGTAATTATCAGTTAAACCAGAGCATTTACATATTGCTTTGGCTACTTAGAAAAAACTTGTTATGGCTGGACACGTCCTCTGGCACCACAGTGCTGGGTACAGAGTGTGGAATGTGCTGGGGGACCAAAGGCTGCAGTCAAGTACCCAGAGCAGTCAGCAATTCATTTATTCTTATAACTGGGTTATTTATTTATTTATTTATTTATTTATGCCCAAGGCCAGGTTGGACACTGGGGCTGGAGCAGCCTGGGACAGTGGGAGGTGTCCCTGCCATGGCAGGGGTGGCACTGGGTGGGATTTAGGGTCCCTCAACTCAAACCATTCTGTGAAAATGATTTCATTTGCTGAAGGATGAAAGTGAACAGGGAGTGTGGTAGAGCTGCCTGAAGGAATGAAGATTCCTGGATAAGGCAGCAAAGCCTTTGCTCCTGACCAGCCATCGTGGGCAGTTTAAACCCTGGCACAAGGAAAATAATTCCTTGTATTAAAGAAAAGCAATTTAAACATTGAAACAATAAAACCAGAATGGTCAGACATGGGGTGTGGGCAGCAGCTGAAGCCCCACACGGGCTGGACCCACACACGGCTGCTCAGGTGCCCCTGCAGGAACGATGAACCCCAGCAGCTCACCCTGCCAGCAACCAGCAGCATCTCCCTCTCTGGAAATGCCCTTCCCGAGGCTCTGTGCCACAGCCAGCTTTGTGCCAGCCCCTCTCCCAACATCCAGCCCTGCCCGGGTCCCCTGGCCCCTCCTCATCGCTGCTCCCACGGGAGAACAGCGGGAGGACAGACCCCAGGAGCAGGGAAGGGTTTGGGATTATCTCCGGGCAGGGGGACCCCGGAGGTGTTCATCTCCTCCATTATTCCTTCAGAGCGGTGCCAGTTTGCATTTAATTAACTCACTGACTGGAGCCAGCCAATTCTTGTTGCTACTGATGTGTCACAATTAGAACACCGTTGCCATGGCAACTGCCCAGTGCATCATAATTCCTACCCTGGCTCTGCAATCCCCGGGCTCTGGGACACGCAGATGGGCGGTCACTGTTACACTGAACTGGCAGTGGGTAATCCCACAAAATACAAGATCATTTAGGTGCTCATTTAAATGAGATTTAATTACAAAAAGTCTGTCATTTTAGGGCTGCCAAATTCCAGCCGTTCCACGATGCCCCGTATCTTTGGGAGGTACCCGTGTGCATCAGCACTAATCCAGAGCGCCAGGGAAGCGCTTCTCTCTTAATTATCCAACACTGCCTTTTTATTGCAAGAATAAACCAAACCTCCATCTCAGATCACCGCTGCAGTGACAATTTCCAGCAATATCCAGACCTGACAAAGTGATCCCGTCCTGCACAATCTCACTGCAGCTCCCACTCCTCATTACCAGCTCCGAGTTAACCCTGAAATTACCTCCCGAGATAACACCGCAGTTCACTTGGAATTATCCAGAGCTCCCTATCAGCAGCTTCATTTGGGGTGCTCAGACTGAGAGCAATCTGGGGAGGAAAACCCCAGTTTCAAGCCCGAATCAGGTCACATGTTTAACTCACCCGTGGTCAGACAGAAGTCACCGAGCCGCAGACACTAATGTAACTGATGAGCTATGTTTTAACAGGATAAAAAACCAGCAGGATAAATAACCTGGTTATTGCTGCTTTCAGCCATTTGCTGCACTATTGCACTGGGGAGCCGTGCAGCAGCTGCAGCTCCTCATCCCTGCGGGACGGACCCACCGGAGCCTGCCAACACAAACTGCATCTGGGACAAACACGACCTGCTGTGAGCGCCAAACCAGGACAGCGAGCGTCCGAGCTGGATTCTGCTCTGAGCTGAGCCAGGACAGCGAGCGTCTGAACCAGGATTCTGCTCTGAGCTGAGCCGGGCTGAGCCAGGACAGCGAGTGTCTGAGCTGGGAATCTGCTCTGAGCTGAGCTGAGCCAGGACAGCGAGCCTCCGAGCTGGGATTCTGCTCTGAGCTGAGCCAGGACAGAGAGCGTCCGAGCTGGGATTCTGCTCTGAGCTGAGCCAGGACAGCGAGTGTCTGAGCTGGGATTCTGCTCTGAGCTGAGCTGAGCCAGGACAG
>VWZV01004003.1:85058-96793 GCA_013397155.1 Irena cyanogastra
GAGCTGGGATTCTGCTCTGAGCTGAGCTGGGCCAGGACAGCAAGTGTCTGAGCCGGGATTCTGCTCTGAGCTGAGCCAGGACAGTGAGTGTCTGAGTTGGGATTCTGCTCTGAGCTGAGCTGGGCCAGGACAGTGAGTGTCCGAGCTGGGATTCTGCTCTGAGCTGAGCTGGGCCAGGACAGCAAGTGTCTGAGCCGGGATTCTGCTCTGAGCTGAGCCAGGACAGTGAGTGTCTGAGTTGGGATTCTGCTCTGAGCTGAGCTGGGCCAGGACAGTGAGTGTCCGAGCTGGGATTCTGCTCTGAGCTGAGCTGGGCCAGGACAGCAAGTGTCTGAGCCGGGATTCTGCTCTGAGCTGAGCCAGGACAGTGAGTGTCTGAGTTGGGATTCTGCTCTGAGCTGAGCTGGGCCAGGACAGTGAGTGTCCGAGCTGGGATTCTGCTCTGAGCTGAGCTGGGCCAGGACAGCAAGTGTCTGAGCCGGGATTCTGCTCTGAGCTGAGCCAGGACAGTGAGTGTCTGAGTTGGGATTCTGCTCTGAGCTGAGCTGGGCCAGGACAGTGAGTGTCCGAGCTGGGACTCTGCTCTGAGCTGAGCTGGGCCAGGACAGCGAGTGTCTGAGCCGGGATTCTGCTCTGAGCTGAGCTGAGCCAGGACAGCGAGTGTCTGAGCCGGGATTCTGCTCTGAGCTGGGCCAGGACAGCGAGTGTCTGAGCTGGGATTCTGCTCCATGTGACCCGCCCGAGCTGAGCTGAGCCAAGCCGAGCTCAGCCCAGCCCAGCCCAGCCACTCTGCAGGGACCCGACTTGGTCAGTGCCCTTTTGAGACCTGACTCGGTCAATGCTGTTTTGGGCATTGCCTCCCGAGCCTGGGGCCACGGGCTGGGCTCCGAGCAGCCCCCAAGCCTCACACCCCGCTGGACACAGGGCCAGGCCAGGCCCTGTCCAACCAGACCCAACCCAGGCCAGGCCCAGTCTGATCAGACCCAGCCCAGGCAGGGCTCAGCCTGCTCTGCACCAACGGGGACATCTGCAGGCCCTGACCTCTCTTCCTTACCTCCTCTCATTATCAGAGTTCATCTTCCAGTCAATAAAACCTGCTAAAACAACATTGATTCTCAAGTTCTGGAGAATCAAATCACTTGACTTCCTTGGTCCTCCAATTAAGGCACCAGAATAAATCTTAACTACTCCCTAATACCAGTTTTCACAAGACTTTCTTGAGCTCTAATCACGTTTAAGCACCTTGGCTAAACAAATTGATTTCCATTGCTTTTCCTTCCCACCACCTAAGAGAGCCTGCTGAGCTTTCCAGTGCATCTCCTCTCCAGCTTACTGGTGAATTACTGCTGCTAGCTCCGTTGTTAAGCAGGATCTGTTCCACTACTAAAAGAGCTATCTTGTCTCCAAATGATATTTAATTATCTCCATTAAACATTGCAGGCTGCTCTGATGCTGGAGATGTAAATCAGAGGGAACAAGAGGAAGATGAGAGCACATTGTTCATCACGTGTTTTGTCCTCCTACTCCCCCTGCACTCTCTCAAGTAAGTGTCTCTAGAGCTGAGGCCAACACAGATCCTGTGAACACTCGAGTTATTCCATTTGCAACACACACTTTATTTTCACTGTGAAACCACGGGACTCGGGGGCCTGGGCAGGGCTGAACCTCAGCTTTCCCTGCTGTGGCAGAGGCAGTTAAAGACTGAATGGGTGGTGTTCAATGAGCAATTAACAGTGCAAGAAAAGCTGTTATTGCAGAAATATAAACGTGCCCCAAATCACTTTTGACATGGTAGGGTTGGGACACAAATTTTTTTGCTTCAGTCTACAAGAATTCATTGTTGTCTCTCTTTAACCTTCTGCTAAGCTTATGCCTCAAAGACAAAACATGAGGCAATTTCTGTGACTGAGCACGATGGTTTCTACTTTTGTTATTATTACATGCCTGCTTAAACCACTTAAAACAACAAATAAATCCTGCAGGTCAATATTTTTGCATCCATCTCTTACGTACAGAGAGCTCTGGTGTGCACAAAGGAGCTGATGTTTGTGTCAGAGGAGCTCTCCCACAGCTCTCTCCAGGTCCACAGAGGCCCTGCTTTGTGGAGAGGAGACTCCTTTACCAGGGCCTGAAACTTGGGATTTTTTACTGATTTTGGAGGAAAATTTTGGCTGAAGGAGGGTAGGTTTAGATTAGATATCAGGAAGAAATTCTTCCTGGCAGGGTGGGCAGCCCTGGCACAGGTGCCCAGAGCAGCTGGGGCTGCCCCTGGATCCCTGGCAGTGCCCCAGGCCAGGCTGGACAGGGCTGGGAGCAGCTGGGACAGTGGGAGGGGTGGCACTGGGTGGGATTTAAGGCCCTTCCAACCCACCCCAAGCCATTCCATGAAGAGCTGACTCCAAGGCTGAATGCTCCCTTCATCCCACATGCTTTGGAGCAGTGCCCGTGGGAGGTCACTCTCTGTGACACCCACCCCACGAGCTCTCTCCAAGCAACACTTCCCCTGGCTCTTCCTGCTCCTCTCCTGGCAGTTCTCCTTGCTCCTTCCGTTTTGTTCCTGTTAGTTCTGAAATAAACAAACACAGGGAATCTCCACTCCAGCTGTGGGCCCAGCAGTGAAGGATGCTCCTGCTGCAGGGGCTGCTCCATCGGGGCCCTTTGCAGGCTGGGGTCCTCACCCACTCGCAGGAGATCACAGAAGTGCTCAAGGACCAACTGCGGCTACTGAAAGAGCAAACCAAACCTCGACTCCAGCACCCATGTTCAGCAAGAAAATTGGGAAACACCTGCAGAACTCCCACATTGAACAAGCCCTCCACGGCTTTGCTTTGCTGCTGACCAGCCCACAAGCAGCAGCCATTATTTCCAAATCCTGAGACTGTGTTTGTGCAGCACAGGGCAGAGTCTGGCTGAGCTCTGCTCTCTCAGTCTGGGCTGGGCTGTGCCCGTGCTCTGGGGTGCTTGCTGAGAGATGAACTCTGCTCCAAACAAAGCAGCAGCAAAGGGAGCCGAGCCTCCCTGCAGCAAAACTCACCCTGAGCTCCGTCCCCCAGCCCCACAGAGCCCCCTGTCCTCTGGCCAGCCCCACAGGGGACAATCCTGCAGAGACTGGCACAGGAGTGGCCCAGAGCACCCCACCCGAGCCCCTGAAATGGGGCTCTCCTCAAAAATGCACACTGGAAGAGAATCAGGGTGCAGGAATATCAGTCCCTCTGGGGAGCCACATCACCTTTGTGACACACTTACCTTTACGCCTCGCACAGGCAGGAAATCCAAAATATTAATTAACATCATAGAATCACCTCTGGGATCACCAAATCCCATCAGCAACCCAGCAGCAGCACCACGCTGACCCCACATCACTCCTGAAGTGCCTCACTCCCCTGGCTTGGGACACTCTCAGGGATGGATTCAGGATCACAAACGGACACTGCCTGCACAGACAGGCAAACAAACTGACCCTGCCCTGGCTGGAGAGAGTGATCCTGTCACTGATTGCTCTCTAACTAACTCTGAAGAGCTGTTCTCTAACTCCACTGCCACAGTTCCTATGAGTGGCTGCCCGAGCCCAGCACTGCCCAGAGTTAATCCCAAGACATGGCTTTGCAAGGCTGAGATTTTCCCTTGGCTGCCTCAAGAACTCAGCAAACTGGAAAAGCCCCCAGCCCCGCCCAGCAGCCTGGCGTGGTGGCAGCAAGAGCTCTGCTGGGGAAATTATGCTGTCAGCCCAAGTGAGTTTGACATTCAGAGATATCACAATGCAAGCAGAGAGAAAAGTTTCATCAACACAGTAATTACTGCCCTGGACTCCACGGAGCCGCAATTATTTCCCGGTGAGGGGCTGTCAGTTTGTGCTGCAGATAAAAACTGTTGGTAGGGCTGCCAGGGGCCCGTGCAGAGATGGCTTTTCAGATGTAAAACCCTCCTGGCAATGCTACGTTTTCCAAAAAAAAAAAAGGAACAAAAAAAGTACGTGTCAACACTATGCATTAAACACCTACACGTTTTTTCCTTTAAAAATTGAGTTGCTTTCTAGCCAGAGGCAGTTAAGTCTGCACCAGAAATTCCAGGGGGAAAAGAGACCTTCCTTCCCACTTCTCCTTTTCTGCCATCACGTGTGTGCACAGGCAGGGGCAGCTGTGGCCTGCCCAGAGCTGGTGATGCTGAGAGCCACGGGCAAGTGCCTCTGGCACAGCTGGGCACACGGGTGGAAAAGCACCAAAATGTTCCCAAATCTGCTGTTCCAGTCAAACAGATTGGCCAGACTTGGGGCTCATGGTGAACTGGTCACAGTGGAGACAGAGCAGGAGCTGGGTCCAGCTGCCAGTGCTGCACCAGTGCCATGGGGGAGGCTCAGGCTGGATTTTGGGGAAAGTTCTTCCCCAGAGGTGCTGGCACTGCCCAGGGAATGGGCACGGCCCTGAGGCTGCCAGAGCTCCAGGAGCCTTTGAACAGAGCTCCAGGGATGGACAGGGGGGATCTGGGGGATCTGGGCAGGGCCAGGGGCTGGGCTGGATGGTCCTGGTGGGTCCCTTCCAGCTCAGGAAATTCTGTGATTTCCACCTCTGTAATGCCCTCCCCTTTCTGGCTTCCATTTATGTTCCCATCTTCCAAATAATTTCTTTTTTCTGTCTCCTCAGCACAGCTGGGAATGGAAAAGGCTGGAATTACCACAGCAAAGAGATCCCTGACTGCCAACATCAGACATCAAAGCAGCCACTCCGAGGCTTCAAAGGCTCCCTGGGTGACACAGCAGCACCGTGGGGACAGGAATGAAGTCACTTCTGCTTAACTGAGCCCATCTCCCGTGAGGCAGCACCAACTGCAGGGTGGCATTACTCTCTCTCCACGGCAGAGACACTGCTGCAGTAAGTGGAAATGTCACCCCGTGCAGCGATGGTGACGATCTCCAGCTCTGCCTCCCTCCCAGAGCTGTGCCTGCTCTGCCTGGCTCTGCTGGCTGGGGGAGCCCCCCTCCCCAGGTAATTATGTGGAACACGATTGTGGCCTTGGGCTCTGCCTGCTCGGTGTTTGCAATTAGATTTTACTACAAAAGCACATATTAACATTAAAGGAGCATTACAATGCAGCAAATGGGATAAAGCAGAGCGACGGTACGTGCACCTTCTGCTTCTGTTCTTTCAAGAATCATAATCACCGTTAATTTATGGTCTTCTGAGGAGGATCTAATTACTCCAGTCAGCCCTTACTTCACTCAGAGAGTGCACGTGTGCTCTTCCCTGCCTTGAGACACCTGCCTTGACGCCAGACACGACACAGACCTGCATGTTCAGTGCTCCTGCAGCCCCCCACAGCCTGGCCGAGCTGGGTGGGACAGGACCAAGCAAAGGTAGGAATCCCCTTCCCAGGAAAGCCCTGACTTGGGAATACACTGCAGCACTGTGGGTAATCTATTTATTACCAAAATGTCTTTGTTTTTGCACAGCACCACCCTGAAGAGCAGAGGCTCCTTCCCAAGCCATCCCTGTCAAGTCCAACTCCAGTGACAAATCTCTGCTGCACCTGAGTGAGGGACACCCCCAAACCCCAGGTGCCCAAGTTTAGGCACCAAGTTTTCCCTGCTATTTTTCTTTCTCTTTTCCAGCCTTGGTGGCAGAGGGAGCTGTGGCAGAGCTCCTGGTGACCCTGAGGGACTCGGTGAGCACTGGGAGCCAGCCCAGCCAGGAATATCCTGTATTTCCTGGATTTTCTCTCCTCCAGGAGCCTCAGAGGCCACAACCCAACCCCAGCCAGGGGTGCTGGGTCTGTGAGTGTCTGCTCAGGGGACAAAGCTCCCCCCAGAGCACCAGGGAGCGGAAAACAGGCACGTGGCCAGAGATGACAGCTCCAGAACCTGGGATTCCTGCAGCACAGATGGAAATCCTGAGCTCCTGTTTAGGGTTAAACCACTGGCAGCAGTGACACCTTAAAAGCCTTTTAACGTGGCTGGGGTTTGACTGGCCACAGCCTCCTTTCCCATTGGGGAGGCCAAATGAATGCAGAAGGTAATAAAGGAAATCTTACTGAGAACTTCACCCAGGAGCTGTGCTTACATTTTTTGTTCAGTTCTACAAAAATTAGAACTGAAACTCTGTAGACACTCAAAGGTTTTCACAAGGGTTTTTAGACACTTTTCAGCAGTGCTGTTCTATAACCTGAAAACAACCTAGGCCAGGATCACTTTTGCAGTGAAAGTCATCAGCCTTCCAAAAATTCCACAGAGTGTTTCACTTCTAGATTCCAAAGAACACTTAATTTCTCCTCAATTAAAACGTGGAACTCCAGTACTCCACAGAAGTGGATTTTCTGGAATACCTTGTGCTCTGAGGCTCTGAACTGCAATGGGATGAAGCTCAGGCTTGGCTCAGGACAACTCTAACATCAGATCCTTGAATTCCAGGCTGTTCTCAGGGATACAGTCAAGGCTGGATAAAATTAAGAACTTCAGCATCTGAACACGCAGATAATGAAGTGATGGGTGAAGTGAAAGTGCATCAATGAGAAACTCCTGTCATCAGAATCCTCCTTCAAACAGAAGCTGCAATGCACCCTGTCCCTGTGTGAGCCCCAAACCAGACTCAGCATTCCCTGCCAGCCTCAAAGCCTGGCTCTCTCCACAGTCCAACAGTGTGAAACTCCAGCAAACGTTGCATTAAATTCCTCATAACTCTCAAATCCACATATGTAGAGTTGCTATAGCAACTGTCAGCCCAAGCCTTCCCAAGGGAGAAAATAAAAGTGTGTCCTACCTGGCTAATTGCTATTTGTGTTACAGAGAATTGAAGGGTAACTTAGTTCCACCAGAAAATAGAACAGAGACTGAAGTGCTCCTGTGCTAATGTGACATTATTTAATCTGAACAAGGACCCATTTTGCATGTGCCTTCAAATTATAGTATTTATGGAACACTCAACACAATAAGTAAAAGTGTTGCTGCCAAATATGCCTGACTTGCCCTGCTTATTGATTTGAATAAAAGGGGCATTGAAAAAAAATAGAGAAACATGAAGGAAGGTGGAAGAGCTGATGGGATTAGGGACTTCAAATTTCATTACAAAACCTACCCTATCCCCCCAAAATACCAAAAACCCAACACTTTACAACTGAAAGTTAGTGCAAAAATAAGCCAATGGAAGGTGACAACTCTTTTTCTTATTTCAACGTGTCCCTATTTCTCACCATTGCAGGAAGAATAAAGCTGCCAAGCAAGACAACCACACGGACTGAACAATAGTCACCCCTCACTCTGAGGCAGAATTAGAACTTTTTTAACTTGAAAAAAGCCCTGAGGATCATTCAAGAGAAGAATCCCACTGGCAGGATATGTTTCAGGAGCATGCTGACAGTTCTCACTGGCTTGTAAACACGTCCAGCAGTGCATTTTTTCAATCTTAGCACAATTACTAAATAAGAGCAATCAGAGCTCTGAGGCAGAGAACCTCTATGAAACATGAAAATATAACAATGACATCTCTATCAGCCCAATGACACAGTCTGAGAAAATGAGATTTTAGGGGAATATTCAGTGCCAGGCCCTCCCCACCCTCACAGGGTGGAATTCCTTCCACATATCCAGTCTGAATCTCCCCTCCTTCAGCTAAAGCCACAGTGGCTTTCTGTCAGGGTCACACTAAAGGAGGGACCTTCCTGAGCAGGGGCAGCACCAGTCCTGTCCCCAGAACTGCCCTGCCCCTCCCAGCTCACACAGCATTCCCAGGCTGGATTCTGGGCACAGGAAACACACCCAGAGCTGCCCGGTGCCCAGGCATGGAGCAGCAGCTCTGGGAGCCCTGTGTCCCAGCCGTGGGAGCTCCAGCAGTGGGAGGGATGATCCCACACCCACGGGATCCAGTGCTGCACTACCAAACCCAGCCCGTAAATCACAGCTGACCCACAAATCACAGCCAGCCAGTGTTCCCTCTGTTTCTGATGGTGGACAGAGTTAAACAGGTTGAGTGAACTCGAGCTGTAAAAAGGTCTGAAATCTGCTTTTGCCACATGCCACCTCCCATGTGCCTCATGGTTCATCTCCATCCTGGAGAAACTCAGATTTCTGGCCTCCCTCACACCACCCCGCCTCCCTCCACTGCTGCAACAGCTCCTGCTTGAATTATTCACCTTTTATGAATTACCTGCAGCACATTGCTAGGGGTTTGCTTTTCCTCTTGTTGGAGGCGTTATTCTCTACCCTGAACAAGGCAGGTGTTTACAATATGCCTTCTACTGAACAACATTATGCTTGTATTTATCGATAAAATAAAATAAATCCATCCACTGAAACCCACAGTGTTATATATAAGCCCATTCCTCAGTTTAAAAGATCGTGCTGCATGAGATTTTTCAGCAGGTGCAATTTCCATTCCAGCACAGACGTGTGTGGCTAAGCCAAGGCACAATATTTTCCAGAGGAAATATCTGACAGGAAATCAGCAGCAAGCACCAAAAAGCACAATCCCTGCACCCCCACCCAAAAGGAGAAAAGGCAGAAAGCAGCAAAGCTGCTGCAGCACAGCTCTGTGCAGGGCAGGAGGGGAAAGCCTGGGAGCAGGGCCAGCTCTGGGGCTTGGGGCCCACAGCCCAGGAGCTGCACAGCCCTGCAGGGACATGGGGACAGCACTGGGGCTTGGGTCCCACAGCCCAGGAGCTGCACAGCCCTGCAGGGACATGGGGACAGGGACACAGGGCCAGCTCTGGGGCGTGGGTCCCAGAGCCCAGGAGCTACACAGCCCTGCAGGGACACGGGGACAGAGACACAGGGACACAGGGAGACAGGGACACAGGGCCAGCTCTGGGGCTTGAGTCCCACAGCCCAGGAGCTGCACAGCCCTGAGGGGACACGGGGACACAGGGCCAGCTCTGGGGCGTGGGTCCCACAGCCCAGGAGCTGCACAGCCCTGCGGGGACACAGGGACATGGGGACAGGGACACAGGGACACAGGGCCAGCACCTGGGGCCCTCCACGCACAGCCACTGCACAGGGGTCACACTGGGGGCTTTGCTGGACAGGACAGAGCAGCTTCCAGCCCAAGCAATGGGGATGAGCCCAGCAGCACAGAGCAGCCACTGCTGTCCCTGTCCCCAGCGTCGCCAGGCTGGGGCACAGCGCAGTGAGGGGCTGCTTGCCCTGCCCTGTCCCACCCTCTGTGCCCCGGGTGAGATCAGGCTCATCACCATCCCTTCTGCTGTCCTGCAGGGGCTGTGCACGGACCCAGGGCTCCCAGAGCCCAGGTTTAACTCAGCTCCAGCAGCACGTGGGAACCTCAGGCTTTTGCTGCTGAACAAGTCCGAGTGCTGGCAGAGCCTGTGGACTTCTTTGTGGTTTAACATCACCCAGTTAAATCTCTGCAGACAACAATTGCAGGCACTTCATCCCCGTCCCCTGCAGCCCCCACTGCCATGCAGGAGCTGGAGAGCAGCTCAGCACTCCCTGTGCCAGAGCCAGGCTGCACACAGACCCCACTGCACTCACAGCTGCTGCTCTTGTCTCACCCTCAGCAGGGAGGGCAGAGGCGTTTGAAGTGTTTGTGAGCCTTGGCAGGTCTCCTTTCCAGCCGAAATGAATTCCCTCTGGGATGCAGTGGCTCTGCAAAGCCCAGAGCAGAGGTGAGAGGACACATGGAAACCTCTCCATAGCCTCTGTTCCTACCTCTGATCCCCAGTGATCCCCTCTCCTGCCACAAACTCCCTCCTGGGTGATCCCCTCCTCCCCGGAGGGCCAAAGCACCTGCAAACCCCCACAAGCTCCCGAGCTGGAGAGAAGAAAGCTCTGTGCAGCCCCTGACCAGGGGAGAGCCCTGGAGCCACAGCAGGAGCTGTCCCAAGGCCCGGGTGTGTCCTGCAGCTGGTTCAGCCACTGCTCCCTCGGGAATGGGGGCCCTGCTGAAGGGACACCTGCCAGCTGGGCTCTGAAACCTGCCCACCCCTTGGAAACACAGCAATTGCATCCACTGCACTGAGCGCGCCCCAGCGCTGTGCTCCAGAACACACTGACATGAAATAGAGGTGAAAAAGGACCAAGGAGCCACGGGTCCCATGAGGAAGCACAGGTTCAGGATCTGAGGATAACAGCATGCTGCCACATCCATGCAAGGGCTGGAGGAGCATTTGGGGCAGGTGAGTGATGCCTGGATCCAGGAGCACAGCACAGGGGAGGATGTGGCAGCAGTTTCCTCCAGGCTGGGGTGGGTGGAGGGGTAAAATAGACTGACAGCAGTTCAGGACAGCCCAGTCACCATTGCTATCTAAATACTGGACCTGGTGGTGTTTGCCAAATCCCTCTGAAATGACAGCTTTGCTCCAGAGACAAGTCCAAGTGAATCTGCACCATGGAGCATCAGCTGGAGCCACTGGGCTCATCCATGGGGGCTCAGGATAGGCTCTTTACACCGTGGTGTAAATGTGTCCTGGGGCTGTTCTGTGAGCAGAGCACTCATCAGAATCCACACTGCCCTCAGGGCTCAGGTCCAGAGGCACATGAGCCTACCTGAGTACTTTTTTGACAGTTTTCTTGCTTACATCTTATATTCAAAATGATTTGGTTAGGAGATGCCTCTTTGTGGATAATATGACAGCTAATTCCCACTTACCCTACTGTACAGAAACAATTGAAATAGACGCAACAATAAAACTAATGGCTAATGTGATTGCTATTGATCATTTGCCAGTTTTTAAAATGAATGGCCCACGAGCTAAACGGGGAAGGAAAACAGTGCCATAGATTGCCCGTGAGTCAGGGATGAGCTGGCTGGAGAGCTCAGCTGGAAATCCAGAGAAAGCTGACCACCAGCACGTGGTTACAACCACAGTGAATCCTGATACACCTGTGCACTCTCACCTACCTTTTCGGCTGACTGGGCAGTGCCAAAAAATATTGGAATGAAGGCAAGCCATACTATACAGGTAGTGTACATAGTGAATCCAATGGGTTTGGCTTCATTAAAATTCTCTGGGACCCCCCGAGTCTTGATGGCATACACAGTGCACGTCACCATGAGCAGAATGCTATAACCCAAGGAACAAATGATTTGTAGATCCGTAATGTCACACTTGAGAACTCCTCTGGCCTGATCGGGGTTCATAGTTTTCTGCTCATCATAATCTATGATGATGTTGGGTGGGTCAACTGCAAACCAGATGAAGACCCCCAGCAGCTGGACCGATATCAAGCTGGAGGTGATGGCCAGCTGCGAGGTGGGGCTGATCAGCCTGGGCGCAGTCACCGACTTCTTGCCCTGCTCGAAGATGCGGTAGATGCGGTTGGTCTTGGTCAGCAGGGCCGCGTAGCTGATGCACATGCCCAGCCCCAGGAAGATCCTGCGGAAGGAGCACACGGCCACGTCGGGCTTGGCGATCATCAGGAAGGTGATGATGTAGCACAGGAAGATGCCGGTCAGCAGCACGTAGCTGAGCTCGCGGCCCGAGGCCCGCACGATGGGCGTGTCGTTGTAGCGGATGAACGTGGCCATGACGAAGATGGTGGCGACGATCCCCAGCATGGCCAGGAAGACGGGAATGACGGCCCAGGGCGAGTGCCACTCCAGCTTGATGATGGGGATGGAGCGGCAGCCGGTGCGGTTCTCGTTGGGCCGCTCGTTGTAGGAGCACAGCAGGCAGGTGACCTCGTCGGCCTGGTACTGGTAGCCGTCACACAGCTCGCAGTGCCAGCAGCACGGCATCCCCTTCACCATCTTCTTCCTCTCGCCCGGCCGGCACGGCTGGCTGCACACCGAGGGGGG
>VWZV01004004.1:0-13930 GCA_013397155.1 Irena cyanogastra
GTAGAAAGACTATGTTAGAAGTAATAAACTGACTGGAAATTTAGGTTTGGTTCTTTACATTGTCAGTGTTCAAGGGAAGGGTAGTAGGGGGGTAGGGGGTAGTGGGGTCTGAAGGGTTTGTTTTGATTCTTATTACTTTTTCTTTTCCTTTTTAGTTACTGTCAATAAATTTTCTTTATACCCTTTTGAAGTTTGAGCCTGCTTTGCCTTTCTCCTAATTCTATCTCACAGCAAGAAATAAGTCCATTGACTGAGAAGTCTCAAAATTAATGAAAATTCCAAATTAGCGAACCAAAACCACTACATAAACTTTTTAAGGCTTTTCAAAACTCATGTTTGTTCCTAGCTCTTTGTAGTTTTCATATAACTCAATTTTTAAAAATAGAACCTGTTTAAAAATAAAAAAGTAGAAAGCATAGAAGAGAAATTCTCTTTCCGAGTTGGTCATATAAAATAGTTTTTAATGAGGAACCTGTTAAAAAACAGAGACAAAAAATTATTTAAAATTCTCAAATCTTAGTGAAATGAAAACAAGAGATAGGTCTCATACAAACACGGTGACAAGAAAGGAAGTTTTTCCTTGCAGCAAATTTAAGTGGCTTTAAAAAAAGAACAGAGGGAGAGATTTTGTTCTGTGGTTTTTTTAAATTAGCAGATCTTCTTTCACAAACAAACCAAAAACATCTAGCAGGCAGATTTAAGAACTCCTATGTCAGAGACTGAAATATTTCATGCCTCAAACATTGATACAACTTTTTGCTCATTATAACAAAAACTGTATAAGGAAGCTTCAACGAAAGAAGCCTCCCTGAAGATACCGGACTGGGACTTCAGACTGAAAGTTGAAGTTTTGAGAGATCAAGAGAAAACCCATTCTTCAATGACCTGAAACAAATTTGTCAATCTATTCATCCCCTGCCTGGGATGGCACCAGGCCCTGACCCAGGTGCAGCACCAGCACTTGGCTTTGTTAAACCTTGTAAGAGTCCCATGGGCCACTTCTCAAGCTTGTCCAGGTCCCTCTGGATGGCATCCCATCCCTCAGGAGTGTCAACTGCACCACTTAGCTTGGTGTCATCTGCAAACTTGTTGAAGCTGCACTCAAATCCTCTGTCTATGTCACTGATGAAGATATTAAATAACATTGGTCCCAGTACAGACCCCTGAGGGACACTACTTATCACTGGTGTACATTGGGACTCTGAGCCACTGGCCTCTACTCTCTGGATGGCACCGTTCAGTCACTTTCTCATCCACCTCACTCCACTCAACAAATTAATCTTTCTCCAATCTACAGAGAAGGATGTTGTGGAGGGCTCTGTCAAAGGCTTAATAGAAGTTCAGATAATTAACATCTGCAACTCTTTGCTTGTCCAGTGATGGAGTCACCCCAATATGAAAGGCTACCAGATCTTTTTTTATCAATCCAGGGTATGGTTGACCTGGGCTGCAAGTGCACAATGCCCACTCATGTCCAGCTTGAGCTGTAGCCACTTTGTCATAGAAGGTGTGTCGGGCAGGACTTGACTTTAGGGCAGCTGTACTGGCTTTCCTCCATGACCCTTAGCAGAGCTTCTAGAAGGATCTGTTCCATGATCTTCCCAGGCACAGAGGTGAGGCTGACAGCTCAAAGTTCCCAGGGTCTTCCTTTTTACCCTTTTTAGGGATGGGTAGAATGTTTCCGTTTTCTCAGTCCCCAGGGATTTTGCCTGACTGCCAAGACTTTACAAATCTCAGGAGAATAGCTTGGCAACTACATCAGCCAAGTCCCCAGGACTCTATAATGTATCTTGTCAGGTCCCATAAAGTTATGTACATTCAGGCTCCTCAGGTGGTCATGAGTTACTTTTTACTTACAGTGGGAGAGACTTTCCTCCCTCAATACCCATCCTGCTTTCCAAACTTTTCCAAAAAGTGTAAGAAGAGAGTTTGTCATTGAAGAGTGCAGCAAAAAAAGCTGATGAGTGCCTCAGCCTTCTCCTAATCTGTCGTTATCACATTTTCCAGCATTGTTTATCTGTTGGAATATATCTTCTTCTATCTTCCTTTTCTGGTTAATGTACCTGCAGAAGTCCTATTATTATTTTTGTCCCTTGCCAACTGCAGTTCCAGCTTTGCCATGGCCTTCCTGACTGCTGTTCTTGCTTTTCAGTCTCATCCCTCTTGAGTGGCTGGATGTTTATTAGCATTTCCTGCCTACAGAGTGGGAAAGAGCCCATACCTGTTTCCTGTTGAAGTCCGAGTTCTAGCTCTGCAGTGCTTACTCTACCAAGCACCTCCTCCCAGGCAACACAGATGCCCAACAGGATACACTCCTGCTTCCTTCCACGAAGCAAAATGAGACTACCTACTTCGGACTACACATAGCAGGCAAGATTTCTAATTCATCAGAATATATTAACTTGTATATTTGATTGATAAATCTCAGCAGATATTTCTCAAGTCTTTTACTGCAGATTTGTCTGTATGGCTACTTACTTGAGATTTCAGACTAATATGGAGAAAAGTTCCTTTAGCATTTATGTTGCATGTAAATTCTAATGCCTGTGCAGCACAAATGTTAAACTACAATCCAATAAAGGCAATTTGTCCTTAGTCACCTTGCAGAGATATTTATTTCATAAAATCTTACCAAATTTTTTATTCTCATTTCGTGTAACATACATGAAGCAAGGATTTTCTCATTGTTAAAAGAACAATATGTTTCACACTCCTATTGGCATAAAGGCACCTGGGAAACTTTAGATGTTTAAAGCAGGTATACCGAACATTTGCATTAGTCATTCAGTGAAGAGCAAGCCAGTGTAGTTCAGTGCTCCAAAAACTCCACATATATAATAAAATATAAACAACAAAAATGCCTAGAGGTTCTAATCAAGCACAAAGATAATATTAGAACTTATATACACAAAGGCATAGACGCCACGAGAGTGAAACCAAGTGCTTCATCCAGCATCACTGATTTGCATCAGTACAAGGACTACAGTCTAATCAAGTCTCAGACATGAACCTTGCCAAATAACATCTCTGGTTACACAAGCATTGTGTGTCAGTTTACAGAACAGGCCCTAGCTCTGAAGCCAGTTGGAACTGGAGCTGGTTCAGGACTCACACAGCCTGGGTCAGAGTAGGAGCATAGACCACAGTCAGGAGCTCTATACAATCCAAGCTATTAATGTANAAATATAATGCAATATAATATAATAAAATATTATACAATGCAATGTAATATGATACAATGCAACATAATTAAAGCCATTATATTTATAATTCCTTTGCAAATAATGACAAAGGTATTGAATATTCTCTTTCTACAGGGAAGTAATGTTCTTTCTGTTCAAATTGCCATATAATTTTTNCTCCCTCAATACCCATCCTGCTTTCCAAACTTTTCCAAAAAGTGTAAGAAGAGAGTTTGTCATTGAAGAGTGCAGCAAAAAAAGCTGATGAGTGCCTCAGCCTTCTCCTAATCTGTCGTTATCACATTTTCCAGCATTGTTTATCTGTTGGAATATATCTTCTTCTATCTTCCTTTTCTGGTTAATGTACCTGCAGAAGTCCTATTATTATTTTTGTCCCTTGCCAACTGCAGTTCCAGCTTTGCCATGGCCTTCCTGACTGCTGTTCTTGCTTTTCAGTCTCATCCCTCTTGAGTGGCTGGATGTTTATTAGCATTTCCTGCCTACAGAGTGGGAAAGAGCCCATACCTGTTTCCTGTTGAAGTCCGAGTTCTAGCTCTGCAGTGCTTACTCTACCAAGCACCTCCTCCCAGGCAACACAGATGCCCAACAGGATACACTCCTGCTTCCTTCCACGAAGCAAAATGAGACTACCTACTTCGGACTACACATAGCAGGCAAGATTTCTAATTCATCAGAATATATTAACTTGTATATTTGATTGATAAATCTCAGCAGATATTTCTCAAGTCTTTTACTGCAGATTTGTCTGTATGGCTACTTACTTGAGATTTCAGACTAATATGGAGAAAAGTTCCTTTAGCATTTATGTTGCATGTAAATTCTAATGCCTGTGCAGCACAAATGTTAAACTACAATCCAATAAAGGCAATTTGTCCTTAGTCACCTTGCAGAGATATTTATTTCATAAAATCTTACCAAATTTTTTATTCTCATTTCGTGTAACATACATGAAGCAAGGATTTTCTCATTGTTAAAAGAACAATATGTTTCACACTCCTATTGGCATAAAGGCACCTGGGAAACTTTAGATGTTTAAAGCAGGTATACCGAACATTTGCATTAGTCATTCAGTGAAGAGCAAGCCAGTGTAGTTCAGTGCTCCAAAAACTCCACATATATAATAAAATATAAACAACAAAAATGCCTAGAGGTTCTAATCAAGCACAAAGATAATATTAGAACTTATATACACAAAGGCATAGACGCCACGAGAGTGAAACCAAGTGCTTCATCCAGCATCACTGATTTGCATCAGTACAAGGACTACAGTCTAATCAAGTCTCAGACATGAACCTTGCCAAATAACATCTCTGGTTACACAAGCATTGTGTGTCAGTTTACAGAACAGGCCCTAGCTCTGAAGCCAGTTGGAACTGGAGCTGGTTCAGGACTCACACAGCCTGGGTCAGAGTAGGAGCATAGACCACAGTCAGGAGCTCTATACAATCCAAGCTATTAATGTAGCCATGAATTTTATTCCCCTTATTACTTCATTTTCATATTCCCAACATGCCTGATTGATTTTCTCTTTGCTTCCTCTCTTTCAAGTCCTTCCTTGTACGAGTTAGGAGAACAATGAATGTTTAAAATAAAAATAAGATGTCTTTGTATCATGGGTCAAGGATATGTAAGGCAGCCAAGAAATTTGACAAACAACTGCTGTTATTTGTCCAAAGGCAGTGAGCACATGTATTAAAGTGGCTAGTTTACATTTGAATTGCTACTGAGAAGTATTTCAAGATCATTGTTTTAAAATAAATAGAAATCCTTGGAATAAACAACTCTGATTTCAACAACACTAATACAAGCCACAAGAAAACATAGCAGGCACATACAGTTGACATTTTGTATTTGAAACATTTTGTGCCATGATTTGAGTAGGTCTACAAGGACTATTCCAGATGCTTTATAGCTGCAAAATGTGGGCACAATGCCATACTGGCAAATATTCAATTTCAGAAAACATTCTCACTCATATTCATTAAGCTGATATGCTTTTCCATGCAAAATCTACTATCCTCATTTGATGCACAGTGTGATCAGAGTCCTGACCTCCTTATTTGAACAAATAAGAGCCTAAGAAAACTAAAAAGTATGTTATGATCAGGATCAGATTTTTCAGCTTTCAGTGCTTCTTATGGAGTTCTAATCTGGCTTTTCCTTTATTAAAAATAGAATATAATACAATACAGTATAAATATAAATATAAATATANAACAGTCAAAGAACCCCTAAAAATTACCCTCTCTGACAATGCCTTTAGGGGTGCTTTTAAACCATTTTTCATCATGTGAATTGAAAATTTCTGCATTTCACTCTTCTTATCTGTTTAGTAGTTCTACAGAAATACTGAAATTTCACTTTTGGAATACTTGCTGCATTCAGTAGCTCATGCTGAGCTGAATCACACTGAGTCTTGTTCTTCTGCCATCAAAAACCAGCAGCAAAACAAGTCTGACTATCATATGGAAAACACTAAAACACTTAATCTTTGGCTTTCTTTTTGAAGTACAAGGACATCCAACTCAATCCTGCTCAAGGGGATATTTTGCTGGCGGCTATAACCTGGAATAAAATGAAGAAAATACATTTAACTCCTTGTTCTTAAATATGATTACCAGTGCTACTTTATAACTTTTAATACTTTCCTATTACACCTGAGAGCAATAAAGCCCTTTATTGCCAATTATGCTTTTTAAGACCAAATTTTACCATTCAGTCACAGAACTCAAGAGTAAATTAACAGACTGGATAGATAATCTCAGAACATCTGATTTCATTGGTTATATTGATTAATTATTTTAATTAATATTTCTGGGTTCTACTTTTACAACAATAATTTGATTTTTATGAAGCAAGAGAGCCATTTCAAACAGTTACCCCTACACAGTTAATAACTTATTTTATTGATAATGGTGGTTCATTTTAATAATTGTGTAAGTTAAATATTTCATCTTCAATGAAATAGTTTTTAGAAGCCTAATTATGTGAGCCTAAGGCAGTTAAAATTGGTATTCTTGTCCAGTAAAAGCACTATCATACTTTCATCACTTACAACCCTTGCGTATTTGAGCTGTCTGATTTCTTGTCTTGAGCTATCTGATGTCTTGTCTTGTGTTGTCTTTGCTTGGTTTCCAGGGTTGATGTTTGGGAGTTTTAGGAACACAGAACACTCTTGATGGTGCAATGATTACAGAAAGAGTTAAGATACCCCATCATTACCCCAGGAATTCAGACTGACATACAGTGTGGACTTAAATTAACTCATAAGGTACACATCATGTACGTATAATTTCTTTTCATATACAGTGATCTACACTGAGATTAAGATTTAGAGAATACAGTGTTCATCTTCATTTCAATATAAGCTTTGTTATGAAATGTATTCACTTTCAAGAGTGAAAAGCAAGTGAGATTATAAATCCGGGTTGATATATGTAGGGTGAGAAATGTAAAGTCTTACCAAATGCTAATAAAATGAGTTGATTTTACCTCTTTTTTGGTTAATACTGTTTTTAATTACATTTTAAAAATTAGCAGTCTTCTGCTGGGAGGGATATATATTCTGCAAAAGAATTAAATATAGATGTTACAATTAACAAATTTTCACTTTTGTCTTCAATCTCTAAGAGCATCAATTCCAAAATTAGTTTGAATAATCTTTCTTGAAAGACTTCAAAACTGTAAGGAATATGTTCCCAAAAAAGTTTTCAATGGGCCTATATTATTGCATTGCCTGAAAATTCAGAACTCATCATCTTACTTTTGTGGTACCTGACATCCACAGACTCATACTGCAAAATAGGTAAGTTATTAATTCCTAACTTCTACACAGCCAGTGATCTCATGGGGTTAGATTCCTTTTCAGCCATATTATGTGTGACAGATTTCTGCTTAATAGTTAAGAGTGCAGGTAATTGTGCTAGATTTTTTTTCTTATTCTCAACATTTCTCTCAGCAGGAATCTTTCGACTGTCTCCCTCAGGTGATTAGAGGTGTTGGGTCCTATTGCAATAAGTCTAAAAACAATTTATTTAAAGATTATTCAGTATCCCAATACTTCTAAAATATTGCTACATCAGCTATTACTGCTGTTTTAAATATCTACTCTGAAATCACCATATTGCCACACATATTCCAGTATATTATAACTTACATTACTACATGTATGCACACAGAAATCACACTTTTCTATAACGCATTCACATGTACCTCTTTTAAAATAATTAGGCAGTGTCATTTCATTAAAGAGTAGTGAGTTCCAAGAAGTCTAGTCTCCAGTCATTTAAGTTTGTTTGTAAACCTAGCAATTATTCTGTATACTGCAACCAACAACATTGACACAAGCCTTTGACTATACAATATCTGTCATGTGCTCAGATGATGTTATCAGCACAAGGTGGGCAGTATGCAGCACTGGAGACAGCTACAGAGAAGGGCACCTCCTGTCCCCATCCTTTGTCCTTAATGTCCAAAGTCAATGAATTCTTTTCTCATACAACAGAAGAAAAATATGCCTATTTCCTGGTACTGTTGCAAATTGTGGAATAGGTAAAAATTTTCTTAGGGATGTTTTTTGATATTTGATCTTCGTATAAAGAATAATAATATAATCAACAAGAAGTGAGATTTAATCTGTGAAACAGAGAGCATCTAACAAGCTGTAAGTGGTGTTTATGTGATAGAAAAACAAATTCCTAAAGTTAACATTCAAGGCTTGATATGCTTTAATAATCTCAGGCCCAGGGGTAGACTAACAGAGGTGGAGAAAAGGATGCTCACCAGTAATGGATACAAAGAATGCACAATTTATGGGCCAAAATGACATCTGGCAGAATTCCCAAGATAAGGAAAAACTAATAAAGATGATTCACTAAACATGCTGAACTATCTCCAACTGAGTAAAAGGTAATTCTGGCAGGGGCACATTGCAACCACTCATCCAAGAAGCCCATCAACTGAAAACACGAGAAAGACTGGGCATGGGGACTTAGCATCAGAATTGAGAGACTCATTAACTAATAGGAGATAGACTAATAAGATGATTATGTAACTTTGTTGTGGATCGAGTGAGAGCATTAGACAAGCCCTGCCTTAGGTTCAGACTTTTGGAAGCAGATCTATTCAGGTGACATGCACCTAAACAGCTCTGGCTCACAAATTATCAAGAATGACAGATCAGGTTATATTATAAAATTAGTTATTTCTTGAATAGACAGGATATTAACAGACAAAAGGTCTTAGAGTCACTTACTACACAGGATAAAGCAAACAAACTACTAATACATTAAATCAAACAGTACACGACATAAAGGTACCTAAGTTATAGCTAGGAGAGAAATGGTATAGATCAGGAGTCAATGTAACTTACACTGAATTGATGATGTTGTACACTAAGTCCTTTCACTCAAGCTTCAAGAGCGTAACCACAAAGCGGCATCCTGATTTTGCGGGAAAGAGCCCACACATTTCCAGGGAATGTGCAGAAGACTTCTGCTTTGTGAAAGTTTGGTGTAGCTTTTATAGTTTTTAAAGTGAAGTGTCTGACATTCAAGCTTATCTTCCTACAATCTTGCTTTCAAGGCAAGATATTTACTGTCAGCTGGGAATGTCACTTCATGGCACCAAAGTAATTCACTACAAGACAAGCTGTCCTGATTGAGTTATTTCACCAGTTATCAAATTCATAGGAGAGGGAAGATGGCCTGAATTATTACACCAACTTATAGGCAACATTAGCCTTCTTGTGGCATGGGGTAGTTGTCCTGCTACAAACTTGTGCAACTTGTAGTCAGTGATCACTATTTCCTTGTGCTGATTTGAAAGTAAACCAGCAGAAGAAATTAACTCCCACACAAATATTGTGAGAGAGATTTCAGGTCAGAGATACAATTTAATAGAAAGATTACAATAAAGGCAATGATACAGAAAATCTGGCTTAAAACTACAAAGTTAGTAAAACCTAGCAACCTGTTGATCAGGGAGGTAACTTGCAGTCCAATTAAGCAGTGGTTGCAGTGGTGTTGAACTGATGGTTTCAGTCTTGTCCAAAGCAGTGGTTCTGTGGAAGGTCTGGTCCTCCTGTGGAAGTTTGGGTCCTGCTCTGGATGTCCAGTGGTGGTGGTGTCTCAGTCCCCAAACTGCCCAGATTATATACAGTGGAGGTCAGGTGGTACTTCCCCAGGGTAAGGAGTTTCATGATGGAATGATTTAATCCCGTGAGTCATAGGATATTTTTTGAGTCCTCCATGGTCATTCCAGCTGCCTATTGGGCTGATGCCTATGCAGTTCATTATGGCCCATTAGCAGAGATGACCCCTTCTAGGTGGGTGGGATGTGCTGCTGCTTCCCCAGAGGGAGTTATCAGGGCTGAGTCATTGGTGTAAATAAAAAGAAACATTACCCTGCCTTGCAGGGTTGCCTCTTTTTCCTTATCTCACTCATCTTGTAGCCTAAGGGGTGGGATGTGCACTGGGCAGCTGTTGCAGACAATTCACTGTCTTCGATGGAGACAGATGGGGAAGACTGATTCGGTGACCAGAATCTGATTTTATTGTGGGATACAAATGCTTATATACTATTTTAGGGAGACTAGTAATGTTTACTACAATGATTAGGTTAAAATCACATACACAAATTTATGCATACAGCAACATCTCTTGCTTACAGAGTTTAATGATATTTCCCTTTCCCGGTAAACCTGTCTGATTTAATCTTCTTGCAATCTTGAACTAATTTTCAAAGTTCCATTTGCTTTTGCCAAGGCATCCTGTTATCAAATCTCTTATGTTAACCAAGTCCAAAGTCCATCATCTGTCCTGTGTCCCAATATCCCAATAACTCACCATTAACAGTTCATCAGAAATAATGTAGATGGTTGTAGAATACATAGTTCAGTTACACCTCACATTGTAACCTAGGACATTCCTTTTTTACTAAAATGTACAAATACTAAAAAGTTTGATAGTTGATGTGCTTGATTTTTGGAATACAACCAAGCACCCAAGGTCAGTGAAATAAATAATCAATGTCTCTTTTGAGTGTGTAATTATTGATTTGTTGCATACTGGGTAATGCATCTGACTTTTTGCAGATAACATTACCTAGGGAATAATTTCAGGTTTATACATGGGAGAATCAAGTTCAACTCTATTAAAAAGGATCATTTTGGAAGATGACAAGTTCTAATATACCAGACAAAGTCTTATACAACAGATAACAAGTGGTTAGGGGCATCTTCAGAGTAAAGGGCAAACTCCCTCCATCCTTCTCAACCCCACTCCCCAAGAAAAACTCTAAACAGATAAAATATTTAAATGTACATTGATGCAAGCGAACCTTGTACCAATCAAGATGACAGTTAGGGACAAGCAAATATACTCTAGAATTTTTTCTCTTAAAGTCATATAAATACTCTGAAGTGAAAATGTAAGTCCATAAAGATTGAGTCCTGAGAGAAGCAAGCAGATGCAGATATAAAATATAAAAGACCTCATCTCAGATATAAGTTCCATTGTGAGTCTATCCTTAAATTACTTGCTGAAGAACACAAAAGGAAATATCTACCAAAAAGAAATCAAATCCATCTTGCTGACGTTTCAGACCAGCTGTCTTGAATACTTAAAAGCTTGCATTTATGTTAGTTTGAATAAATTGTTTGTATAAATGTTACATTTATATCTGTAATAACACGATGAATAGTACCTTCCAGACTCAGAAGCTTTTCTTCTTGTTCCTACACTTCCTCAACCTCTTCTCATTTTGCCCATGATCTCTGTCAGGGTTATGCAGTTATGTGCTCAAAGGACACCGTTAATTGGGAATATTATCTCAATGGCTGCCCCCATGTGTTGTTAGGAGAGCTAACAAAACTGATTAGCAGACATATGCCTTTTTGAGCTACTACCTGCTGTAGTCTTTGTATCTGAATATCCTTGTCTCTTATTTTGGGCCCACCCTGACAACCCTTCCAAACAGCCCCCGTGCTGGGAACTCCGGCGGAAGGTGTGCAGTACCCATAGCCCTGAGCCTGTGTCCACAGAGGACACTCCAGATGTTCTACAGGGGGTCCACAGAGCAGCTCAAGCTGCAGAAGATGTGTGAGACATGGGAGAAAACTCAATCCATGGTAGAACAGCTCTAACATTGTGCAGAGAGTCCAGCAAGGGTATGCACTTCTGCTTTCCATTTCTCCATTACTGTTCTTTATTTGGTGTGGTGGGCCTTTGCCCCTTAGTCTGCTTAGTCCCTCCCTCATTTACTGGAAATAGTGACCCCTCTAATTTTGCATCTTTCATGGAGATTTTCTTGGCAGATTTGGATAGTTCTTCTCCTAGTTGTCACATTAAAGTCAGATTGTTTTGTCCCATTAGGGGCCAAGTCCTTGGAGTTGGTTCAGTCTCTGAGCACTTCAGGAGACAGGTTCTGGGATGACCATACGTCCTGACTTGTGAGGATGGAGGTGTTTTGGGTGGGTGCTTCAACCACTCCTTTTTTGCTTCCTGCTCACTCTATACTAGAGACTATGCAAGACTTTCTTCACAATGTTTGTAGAGAAAGACTCTTCTGGGGATGCAGAGCTGCTCTGTATCTTGCCCTGTATTTGCCATTGAGGGGACATCCATCAGGGTCTTCTGGAGATGCAGATACTGCTTCCACACCTCCTCATTGCACTGGATGTGTTGGAGCTTCTGTGTGCTCCCAGGATTCATACTGTTGTTCAGGTATTCCTGTTAAAACTTGTTCACCCAGATCCCTTCCACCATCACCTCAGTCTCTGACTCTGGTTACGGTCTAGGCCAGAGAGATACTGTATCTGGCAATCTTGGATTGCCAAATATCCTGGGGTACCCTGTAGTATTTGATTGATTGTATATAGTACAAAATGGAGGGCTATTCCTGGGAGCCAGTGTCAGAGGTGCATATGTCAGATAAAGTTTGCTAATTTCATGCACATCAACGTGCTAAGATTGGTACACTGGGCATAGAATGGAGAAGGGCAAAGAATGGAGACAGGATTGGCAGTTATTTGATGAAAGGAAACAGTGTTTTGCAAATATTATGTCTAGAGAGCCACCCTTGATGTATGATGAGGATAGCTCAATCAATATTGCTTTTCTTCTATTAGTATCCTAGTTCTCAGTGTTTATTAGCATTTCTCTAAAATACCTGAGGTAATTTTCATTATGACAACTGCAGGTGTCTACTCTTCTTCTGAATATTTATGTAAGAACATCAGAACTGCCTCAGGAATGAAAGAAACCTGGAAAATAAAGTTTATCATTTTCTGGTGAAAGTGAGAAAGATCTTGCTACCAAAATGTTAAAAGTGCTTTACCCTAGACAATAGCTTTGCTCACTATATTATAAGAATTAAATCATGAGTTTATTGAATGACCAAGACAGCCAGCACCACAGTGTGTCACTTTAGCTGAAATTGACCAGTGAAGAGAACTGTGATACATATTGGGGATATCTATCTCAGTGGTAAGTGGAGTAAGTGAATCAAATATTAGTATATGAATGTAAGCCCATATGAAGCTCTGGTGGTTCCCAGGCTTGAATACTGCAGTTTCTGAGATGAAGAATTGAACTTAAATGTAGTGACTTGGTGCCAAAAATTATTGTCTGGTCAATCTTTAATGAAGGAACATTATTGTGCAATACATTAAACAGCTCAAGTCACAAAGTCAGTGTCACACAGTTGCAGTATTTGTAACTACTGAGTTAAGCTCCATGACAGTACTGTGTTCTTTGCCAATGACAGATTAACATCTCTATGCTGCTGCACTTTAGTTCTTCAGAAGTAGGAGTTACTTGTAAAACAGTGGAAATTTTTTTACACCTGCAAAAAATGCTTGATGCTGATGGAGAGTGATTGGCTGCTGCTTAGGAAATCAGAACCTTTATAAGCCATCTCATAATATAGTGAAAAAGAGAGCGCTTCAGTATACTATTTTTCACATGTTTTACAGTATATAATAAATTAGATAATTAAAAAACCTCAAACAAAAAAAAAAAAACAAAAAAACCCCTCACTTATTTATTCATTATAAATTCTGAAAAGTCGAGTTTTCATTTCAGAAAATTTGTTTCTTTTACAATCAACTATTATCTGATATTATGAGGAGGACTGGTAAGATTGCCTTGGGTCTGTGATGCAGTGTAGCTTTAATCTTATTCACCTATTACTCATCCACCAATTATACCAGGAACTCCACTCATTTATTTGCTCAGGTTTGTCTCATTGTTTCTGCATTACCAATTTTTCAATTGTAAATCTAAGTTAAGTTCCAGCGTATAAACAGATAATTGATCTGAGTATTTAAACATATATCTTTCTGTAAAAAGCAAGCTCTTTTATAGTTTCAGTTATGTCAGTCTCATCATGAGAATTGCATTAGAATTAACTTTTGGATGCCGTTCATTATAACACTGACGTGACACTAGAAAGGGAAGGCCTAACTATAGGGAATAGAGAAGGTAAATGAGGATCAGATGTGAAACATTTGGGCATGTAAATTTTTAAGTCTCATTCCTTGGAAGCACAGTAAAAAGCATTACTATGACATGCTTCATCCTAAAAAATATGTAACTATTGAACTTACGAAGAACTTTAATTTTAAAAATTAAAATTAAATAAATTAAATCAAATTATAATTTTAAAAAATTAAGTTCTCTGGAAAATACATTTTTTTTCATATCTTCATATTACAACTACCTAACTTA
>VWZV01004005.1:23273-36742 GCA_013397155.1 Irena cyanogastra
TTTTATTTTTTTAAAAAAAAAAAAAAAATTCCCCAAACCTAAAATGATGCGCTTTTTTTTTTTTTTTTTTTCCCCCATGAAACAAACCCAAAAACTGCCAGCGGAGGGGAAGGGTGGGGGGCTCCCGGCTCCGTTTGCTGCTCGGGATGGATCTGTTCCCTTTTGTCGTTGTTCTTTTCTCTTTTTTTAGATGTATTTACCCATTCACGCGAGTTTTATAAGAGAAAAAAAAAATAGGGGGCAAAAAAAGGAGAAGGTTTCATGAGGTGAAAGTTGCGGCTCCTGAATTGACCTGAAGTTCTCCTAAAATTCCCTCCCCTCCCCCCTGCGCGAAGTTTCCTCTCTCGCTGCGCCCCCCCAGCCCCGAACTCCTTTTTTTAATCGGATTTTTTATCCCTGCCAGCCTCGCCCTCGATGAAATCGATGCCGAAATAATCGAGGGCTTCTGAAACCCGAGCATTTCCCGGCCGGGGGGGAGCGCAGCCCGTGGGGTTCGCCTTCCAGCCAGTCCAAAATCCGCTTTTTTAGGCTTTTAATTCTTTTTCTTTTTGCGTTTAGTCTGAGCTCCCTCCAGGCTTTATGCGGGAGGGATTTGGGGTCTGGGAATTCGGGGGTGCTCGGGGGAATGGGGCCGATTTTTGGGAGGATCCCGGCTCCTGCTCCGCGGCCTCTCCCAGCGCTTTCCTTTGTTGCTCTCCCCCGCTCTGTCTCTGTCTCTCTTTTTTTTTCCCCTCTCTCTTTTTTTTTTCCCTCTCTCTTTTTTTTTTTTTCCCGAGATCCTCGTACTTGGCAGCTCTCCTCAGACTCAAAATTTGATTTTTTTTTCCCCTCTTTTTTTCCCTCCCCTCCTCCCTCCCTAATGCAATAAAGTCCGGCCAAATAATAACAGCGGCGGGGAGAGAAGGCCTGGAGTCAGGGGGAGCCGAGAGCGTTTAAAATAGGAATATAAATATAAATACAACAGTTCTCGGCCGCTGTGGGGTCTGGAACAGTTGTGCCATTCAGGGCGAGGTTTGTCACTAAAATCTTGGCGCGCGCAGAGGGAAAAAAAAAAAAAACAACCCAAAACAAAACCTAAACTCGGGGAAAATCGGGATGTGCTCTGGCTGAACCCGGGTCCAACAAAGCCCGACCTCCAGGAAGGGTTCAGGGAAGGGTTTGAGCGCTCTCGGGGTGGGGAAACAAACCCCAAATCACGGTGTTTAACAGAGAACTGGGTGCCCTCGCCACCGAGAGGGGTCCGCGGCCAGGCAGCGAAGGCGCGTTGGGTTGGAAACTTCTTTTTTAAAAAAAAAAAAACCCAGCTGTTCCGGTGGAAGGTCACAGTGGTCCTCTGAGCCCGGAACGGAGAGACCCCCTTCCCCCTTCCCCATCACGTGGTTCATTAAATAATTAATGCAGAGGTTGCAGAATAGATATGTATTCGTCAGGAAAATCGCAGACATGGTCTCCTTGTGTCTGACGTGAAATTCAACTGTCCTTTAAAAAACAGAGAGGAGAGGGAAGGGAAGGAGAGGGGGGAAAAAAAAAGGGGAGAGAAAAGAGCGAGAGGGAGAGAGAGAAAGGGGGAGAGAGAGGAGGAGAGAGGGAGAGGAGTCGGCAATAAAACAATTCTCAGGAAGCGCGAAGCCACGCCGAGGGCTGGATTATTGTAAGTAGCAGGGGCTTCCCGATTCCTAGCGTGTCTATATGTCCATGTAAATTTATTGTTTGTTATTAATGTTATTGTCGTAAAATGTGACAAATCGCCGTCTTCATTTCCTCCCATTCCTCTTCGCGCGGGGCTCTGTGTGTTTATACCCACCGAGGCATTTCATTGATATTTTTGGGAATATTCTCTCTCCCTCCTCGCAACCCCTCTCCTCTTTCTTTTTTTTTTTTCTCTTTTTTTTTTTTTCTTTTTTTTTTTTTTTCCTTTTTTCCCCCGTTCTTCCCCCCTTTCCTGATTTATGACAATAAACATGTCAGCAGCAGCGCGGCTGCCATTGTGCGTGTGTTTGGGAGAGGGAGTCGCGTTGTTTATGGCGGGGCCGAGATAAATCATCTCCCGGGCGAGGATGATGCGCGGGCGGCGGTGCTGGAGAGCGGGGATCGCTCCCCTCGCCCCGCTCCCTGGAGTTGATTATTTCAGGCGATTTACGGCCATAGATCAGCCGCTAATATGAAAGCTCTGTAGCTGGGGGTCTTAAATTACGGCATCTGTGATTACCAATTAAAGGGAGATTTGTATAAATTTGGGGGAAGCGGGAACGCCTCATTGGCGTGTAAACCTCGGCAAAGAGCACGACCTTAATATCAAAATTACGGCGTCGCCGCGTCCCTTTTTTATCACCCAGAACTCATTTTCTGCCCGCTTTGCCCCCGCCCCAGCCCTCCCGCACAGGTTGCTCCGGCGATTTTAACCCAGAATCCGAATAGAAAAATGAAAATAAATGGAATGATTTTATTTTAAAATTATTTAGTATTTTTAAAAGCCCAGCCGGGGCTGCGAGGGGGCTCTGCCTCAGCCCGGGCTTTGCCCACGGAACAATGGGGATCCGGGGCGCTGCCGAGTGTCCCCAAGAGGGGCGGGGGTCCCCCAGCCCCTGGCAGCGACAGCGAGGGCAATAAACCCCTGGCGGATTTTTTCTGGGATTTTCCGGGATTTTCCCCGCGGGTTTTGGGGCTCCCGCCGGGGCTGGGCTGGAGACGGACGCGGAGGGGTCGGGGATGTGCGGGGTGAAAGTTGGAGAAAGTGCCCCGAGGGAAAAGCCGAGCTCCGGGGGGGAACGGCGCCGAAAATGGGCTGAAAACCCGCAAAAACCGGGCCGGCAGCTGCTCCCCTCGGTAAAACCCCGCCGGGCTGCGCGGGGGCGGCTTTGGGGACGGGATTTCTGTCCCGAAACGGGGCCGCGCGTCCTGCGCGCCTCTCCGCCGGGGCCGCGCATCCTCCGCGCATCCTGCGCGCAGAGCGGGGGGTCGGGCGGCAGCGCTGCCTCCCCCCGGCCCCAAACCGGCGCTGAGCGGGAGTGTTGAAAGGGAGAGCAGGAAGCGCGAGCTCGCGTTTTTATGTTTTGGGGTTTTTTTTTTTAATATTTTACAAGCTCCGACAAGCGAGGAGTCAATAAAACTGACAACAGGAGCAAAGATTAAATGTTCGCACCGGATTCTCGGGTGAGAATTCAGCGCTTTTGCTCCCCCTCCCCTGCGCTCGCCAGCCGAGGCTCGCACGGCCCGGCCGGGCAGATTTAACTCCGTCTGCCAGAGTAAACCTTTATGTAGCAGAATTAGAGGCGCTCAGCGACTGCCATTAAATATTCAGGGAGACCCGGGGACGGTGACTGAGCCAGAAACGCGGCATCACTCTCTGTCAAAGCCCCGGATTAATTTCAGCTGTCGACTTTCAGTGGACGCAGACCCCCTCCCCGCTCCCCCTCTTCTTTATTTTACTCCCTAGTATTTTATTTTGTTGCATTTAAAAAAAAATTTTTTTTCGTCTCGGTTTGGGACTCTGAGCGTGAGAAATCGGCCCTTGGAGGGGGACCCAGCCCAGAGCCCCCCGACCTTTAAATCGATTTATTTAGCCCCGATCCCGACGCCTTTGTGCGAGTGCCGCCCGCAGCAATCGCTGTCGGGGGTCCGGGGCTGCGGGGTCGCTGTGGCCGAGCCCCCAGGGGACCCCGACACGGCCCCAGGGGACCCCGACACAGCCTGGGGCTCCGGAGCCCCCGAACTGAGCCCAGCACAGCCTCCAGCCCCCGAGCGATACCGGCTCTGGAGCTCGGGTCCTGGATGAGAGCCCCGCACTCCATCGGGACCCCCCGAGCCCGGAGGGACCCCAGAACGGGGCTGAGAGCCCAAAACCCCGGGGAAAATCTGGAGCCTCGCAGAGACCCCAGAGCACGGCAGGAGCCAGAGGCGGGAGGGACCCCAGACCCAGAACAGGGAGGGATCCCAGACCCAGAGCCAGGAGGGGACCCCAGACCCAGAACTGCTAGGGGACCCCAGACCCAGAGCCAGGAGGGGACCCCAGACCCAGAACANGACCCAGAACCGGGCACAAAACCTCCCCAGAAGATTTATTTTTGGGTTTTTTTTGGGAAAACCTCTCTACCCCCGCAGCTCCTGATGTTCCTCGGGCCCTCAGGGCTCTGCCTCCCTCCTTCCCATCAGCTCCAAAATCCCAAATTTTCCGCGCTGGTGGCGCCGGGGCCAGGACTTGTCTGGGGCCGGGGAATCCCGGGCCAGCAGCCCCCGGGCCAGCAGCCCCCGGCCCGCGCAGCCTGTCCCCGCCGCTGTCCCCTCTCAGCCCCTCCAGAACCTCCTCCCTCGCCGCTTTCCGAGCCCCGTTTCTTTATTAACTCACTGAAAACGACTTTTTCCCCCCAGCAGCAGCCACGCACGGCAGATAAAACTCTCGGGAGGCGGCGGGGGGGGGGATAATTGGCTATTTCAAGTGGCTGGAGCCAGCGGAATTTCATTGATTTCTGGGCAATCAGCCCTTTCTCCTCGCCTGTCATCTCCTCGGAAGGTCCTGGTCCATCAGCGCCGCGTTCATCACCGCGCGGCCCCGAAAGAAACCTCCCTCCCCTTTCCCCTGCCGGCCCGATCTTTTCCCGGAGAGGAAGCGATTAACGCCGTAAATATGAGCCAGCAGCACCTTAATTCANCAGCAGCCCCCGGCCCGCGCAGCCTGTCCCCGCCGCTGTCCCCTCTCAGCCCCTCCAGAACCTCCTCCCTCGCCGCTTTCCGAGCCCCGTTTCTTTATTAACTCACTGAAAACGACTTTTTCCCCCCAGCAGCAGCCACGCACGGCAGATAAAACTCTCGGGAGGCGGCGGGGGGGGGGATAATTGGCTATTTCAAGTGGCTGGAGCCAGCGGAATTTCATTGATTTCTGGGCAATCAGCCCTTTCTCCTCGCCTGTCATCTCCTCGGAAGGTCCTGGTCCATCAGCGCCGCGTTCATCACCGCGCGGCCCCGAAAGAAACCTCCCTCCCCTTTCCCCTGCCGGCCCGATCTTTTCCCGGAGAGGAAGCGATTAACGCCGTAAATATGAGCCAGCAGCACCTTAATTCAGGATTTATTGCGGGCGGCAGGGGAGACTTATTTCAGATCAAAGCCTCGCGGAGGCGCGGGCAGAGGAGCAAAAAAAAAAATGAGGATAACGCGGAAATGCGAGGTGTAGGCGCTGGGCAGAAGCTGCTCCCCTCCCTTTTTGTTATTTGTTTTGTGAGTTTTATGAGTTGAGTTTTATGAGTTTTATGAGTTTCGAGGCCCCGCAGCATCACCCGGGCTCCCAGAGCCGGGCCCAGGCCCGGGAGCCGCCGGGGAGGGCCCGGGGCCGCTTCATTTTTTATTTTTAAACCCCGAGGCGAGCACGAGTCGCAGGCGGCCGAGACAAAAGGGGAGAGCTCGGCCGCCAAGCAGGGAAAAGTTTGGAAGCGGGGAGGGTTTTCTTTGAAGTTTTCTCCTTTTTTTTTTTCCGCCGTGCGGGGAGGAGGGAAAGGAGGGGGACACGAAAGAAATAAAAGGCAACAACGCCGTTTCAACACTTCCCTGCTCGCAACCACCCCGAGATGAAAAGGGAGGCTATAAATCAGAGGCCAGGGTGGCGATTTGACTCCTTTTTTTTTTTTTTTTTTTCCCCTTTTTGTCTTTGTTTTTTAGCGTAGATATGAGGGGAGGGGTTAAGGAGAAATCCCCGCTCGTTGCTCTCGCGTCTCCTTTTGGATGTGAAATCCATCAGGGCTTTATTGGCGGCGCGATTGGAGCTCGGGGGAGAAGCCTGGGGAGCTTCGGGTGGAATTGTCCCCGCCGGGACCGGGAACCGCCGCCGCCGGGATGGGGCGACAGGGACCGGCCGCCCCCTCCCAGCCCCCCTCCCATCCGTCACCTGGTGGGTTTGGGGCGGGTTTTTTTGGGGGATGAGGAGGTTTCCCCCCAGTTCCCGGCGGGTTTTGGGGAGCAGGATCCGCGCCAGCGCCGCCCAGATCCGAATTCCCTCTCCCCGCGCTGAGGTCAGCTCCGGGCTAAAAATAACCCCGGCGATCTGGTTCGTGGCTAGCGGCACCGCTCCCCCTCGCTCGTGCCCCAAAATTCCCAAAAATCCGGGAAAAGGGCGAGATTCAGCGGCGGGGCTCGCCGCGGAGGGCGGGGGGTGCAGGAAGCTGAAAAACCCCGGTGGGTTTTGAGCAACTTCGGTTCCCCTCCCTCCCCTTCTCGCTCCCTCTCTTTCCCCGCGTCTTCCTCGCTCTCCTCGGGTTTTTTTCCCTTTTCCCGAGACATATGGAATCAATTTCCAGCCCTGACACCGAAGGCTGGCCAATTCCTACTGGCTCGGCGGAGCAGAATCCGTTTGGTTCCCTCTCCGCAGCACCCCTTGTCACTCACTGTTACAGCCCGCTTGCAACATTTTAAGTCTTCATAAAGAGAAACAGCTTTCGGGACAGATCCCAGGCGTTCGGGAGTGGGGGAGGTGGATTTATTTTTTGGGAGGGTTTTTTTTCCATTTTTAATATTTTTTTTTCCAGAGGGGAAGGAGCGCTCGCCTCCCTCTCCCCCAGCTCACCCCTCTGGGCTCGCTCTCTCCGGGAAGGGATCCTCATCCCTGCCATACTTTGAGCTTTTTTGGACGAATTTCTAAATTTTTTTCCGTCCACCTCCAGCCCTGTTGAACAGAACGAGTCAAAAAAAAAAAAAAAAAAAAAAAAAAAAAAAAAAAAAAAAAAAAAAAAAAAGAAAAAAATTCAAAGCATCTTTGAGGGAAAAAAAAATTCCAACCCGACCGAGCTGTCGGCGAGATCCAGCGGGGGTGAAATAAAAAAGTTTCTTCTTAATTTTCCTGCTCCAGTGACGAATCCTCTCCGCCCCGGGCCGGCTTTTTCTCCTTCTCCTCGGAGCGCTGGAGTCTCGCAGGTAAGAAGTTCACACAAATAAATAAATAAACGCGGCCGCCAGCCGTAATTAATTGCTCCGAAAGCTTTGACAAGGCTGCACCGGGAGCCTCAAATTAAGACTGATGCCTCGGGGCAGCTGAAGAGGAGCAAAAATTATCCAGAACCGGCACCGGCTTCTTTCCAAACGCGTTTTCCCCCCCGCCAAAGTTTTGTTGTTTTTTTTTTTTTTTTAAATTTTTCCCCGGGACACATTGCTTAAAGATTTCGCACCTTCTGTGTCGTTTGAAAAAGAAACGCCCCCAAAAAAGCCATAAAAAAGTTGGAAGAGCGGCTGTGAAAGCGCGGAATGCTCGGGCCGGTGATTTATGGCCCCACCGAGTTTTTTGTTTACTCGGAGCAAACCCTAATTGCAAACAAAAAACCCGGGGAAAAGGGAGAAAAGGCAGAAAAAGGAGAAGTTTCCCAAGCTCCGCGGCCGCTCCCAGCGCGTTTTCCCTCCCGGGCCGGGCTGGAGCGCCAGATGTGCCCGCGCACATCTGGATCCGCGCGGCTTCTCCTTCCTTGCGTTCGGGCCCAGCTGGGCAAGGCGGAGACTGCCGAAAACTCGGCTCTTCGCGGCAGTCCCGGCTTAGCAAGACCCGGCTTTGAGAAATGTTTGTTTTGGAGGTTTCGGGGGGAGGGGGGGATTCTGAGAACGCCTCGGGAGCGAGGCCGGTCTGAGGGGGAGGGCCTGGGAATATCGGGGGTTTTGTATTCTGGGGATTTGCGCTCAAAATTTGCGTCCCAGGGAAAAAAAAAAAAAAAGAAAAATCCTCTGTCCCTGCCCCCCCGTCGCGAGTTTTAAAGGCGAGACAGGAAAATCCTTTGTATGGTCGGGAAAAACGAAAAAAAGAAATACAAACCAAAATCCCCTCAGAGAAATCGAATTAAAGCGGCAAAGTTTTGGTCTGAATTTCAATATATTTGTGCTCTCTGCTCTGCCCTGGCTCCTCTCCCTCCGCAGCGAGGAAATAACTCAGGACCAGCCGCCAGTCCTGAAAATGTCCTCACCCCTCGGGAAACTGGAAAAGTTTTGGGCTCGGTGTCGGATATTTCGCGAGGCCGAACCGGCAGCGGCTCCGCCAGCGCCTGCTCTGCTTTTCTTCCCTCTCTATTTATTCATTTTTACGATTATTATTATTTTTATTTTATTTTCTGAAAATCGCTCCTCATCCCATTTCTCCAGCCTCGGAATTATCTTCATTTGCCTCCAGCTAAACTTGAATTTTTTTTTTTTTAACCGAGTGCTCGATCTGTTGGCGAATGAAATCCGAGGAGAAACCGCAGGCCCTAAGTGGCCGTAATTTAATTGATTTTATCATAAATCACCAACTTCATGAAGAACCAAAGTTTTCGCTGAAGTAAATTGATATTAATGGACACTTTCTGATCTTTAACCGGATGGATTTTGTGGGGCTGCTGCTCCCGCTCCTGCTCTTCTGGGACAGGAGAATTTTAGGGGGAGAATGTGGATTTATTTCATTTATTTTCCCACCCTTCTAAGTTGGCGTTTCTTCCACTCTCCCTAAAAAAAAGAAAAAAAAAATCCGAATTTTGTTCCCAGCGTGGGGAATCTGATCCCTGGCGTGGAGGTGGAACTCAGCTCCTTGACAGGACTTTTTTAGTGGGGTCGAGCTCCGAAAAATGAGTTTATTTGAGTTATCCCCCTCCGTGGGTTCTTCCAGGCTTTCTGGGGGTGTAGGGTTGGGATATTTGGGGCGAACCCACCGGGAATTTTGTCCCTGCCGAAGTCAGGAGTGGGATTTAACCCCTCCGTGCCCTCTGCTGCCTCGGGCACCCCCCGCTCCCGAATTTTCCCCGTTAAAAATTAACGCGGAGCTCGGGCCCTTTGATGTGCTGATGAGGACGCCCAGGCCAGGAAAAGAGGATTTTAACCCCAAGAAGAGCCCGGCGCGGGTGCTTTTTTGGGGGCGTTTTTGGGACGCCCCGCGCGGGGAGGAGGCGGCGCTCGGGTGGAGAAATCCTCGCAGTGAAACCGCCCCGGAGCGGGAAAATCGAATTTCTGGGCGCCGCTTTTCCCTCTCCCGCGGCTCTTCCGCCGGATTTTCCGAACCTTTCTGCGGCACCGGGAGGTAAAACGGGAGCTCAGCTCTTCTCGCTCGTCCCAGGATCCAGGCGAGGATTCCTGCGAAGAAAAATTCGCCGAATTCCTCCTTTTCCTCACAAAACCTGCCCCGGCGCTCGCGTGGGCGCTCCCGGGAAAAGATTTGAGGAGAAAAGCTTTGAATCCTCGGTTTTTCCCTCCCGTTCTCTCTCTCCCTTTTTCTTTTTCTTCCTCCTACTTTATTTTATCTTTTGGAGGAGGAGCGTGCAGGTTAAAACCTGGGGAAAAACGGGAAAAAACGGGAACCGCCTCCTCCGTGCCGGGGCCATCCCCAGGATTTGGGAGGCAGAAAAAAAACCGCCAAAACTTTTCTTTTTCCCTGATCCCAAATCCCGTTATTTGCCCCCGGATTTGGGAGCCGTGCTCGGCGCTGTCGCTCTCCCCGGCTGTGTTTGCTCTCCGCCAGGTTCAAAGATAAAAAAGAAAAAAAAAAGAAAAAGAAAATTCGAAGGAAAAATAATAATAATTAAAAAAAAAAAGGGAAGGAAAAAGCAGCCCTGGGAAAGAAGGAAAAAACTCCCCGGGAGGGAGCTGGGGCCTCGGCTCCCGGGAAGTTTGGGGAATTCGCGGGGTTTCCAGGGGAGCCGCTCAAAGTGCCCCAATTCCCGAGAAAATGGGCAAAGGAAAGCCTGACGTGGTGGGTCACGTGGGCGCGGAATTCCTGATTTCGGCAGGGAAGGAGGGCCGGGGGTGGGGAATCCCATCCCTTCTCCCAAACCAGATCTGCCCCCGAACCCCCAAACCTCCCCCCACCCCTCGCCGGGGCCAGGAGAGGATTTTGGGGTGCCCCGCGTGGGGCCCAGCCCGGGGCTGTTTGTGCGGCCGGTTTTTGGTTTTATTTCGATTTTTGGGGTGGTTTTTTTTTGGGGGGAGACAGCTCCAAAGCGCCTCCGCGGATTGATCCCTAACCCGGTGAGTTATTGCCGCTCCCAGCAAAGGTCAGAGGAGAAAAAACTCCGATCTGTCACGGAAACGCGGCGCTCGCTCCTCGCTCCGTTCTGATTTCTGGTCCTGCCCGGCTCCTGCTCGGGGTTTCGCGAGGTCCCGGACCCTCCGAAACCCTCCCCTCCTCCTCCTCCTACTCTTCTTCTCTCCCCGCCTCCTTCTCGCCCTTTGCGGGGTGGAAAAACTTCAAATTCCTCTTTTTTGCAAAAAAAAAAAAAAAGGGTCCGAGATGCGGCGGGCCCCACCCCCCCAGGAGGAGCGAGGCGGGAGCGGCCCCGCCCCCGAGAGAAAAATTAATAGAGAAAAAACAAAACAAAAAAAAACCCCAGATGAACTCCAAATCAAAACAAAGAACGCGGGAGAGGACGGGGGAATTTTAATTTATTCCCTCGATCCATCCCTCCGCTGCGAGGGAATAAATTAAAAACAAAGGAAAACAAACCAAAACAAAGAACAACCACCCCTCGCTGGAGCCGTTATTTATTCCAGCTTCTTCTTCTTGTTTGTTTGTTTCTCTTTTTCCATCCTTCCCCCACTCCAAATTAACTCGATTTTCCCAAATTTTTCCCCCTTTTCTCCGAACCCGCTCCCGGCGTGGGAGGAACTCGGGGGGAGCCGGCGCTTGCTGAGCTCACAGGGCTCACAGACCCTGTTTTCCGCTTTTATTTTGATTTTTTTTTTACCTTTACAAACCTCCGAGGGACCCGGGCAGCCCCGGCCGGGCGGTGCTGGGAGTGGAAAATCGCCAAAAAAAAAAGCGCGTGCGGTGATAATAATAATCCCAATAAAGGAGCCGGCCCCAGGCCGCGGGCTGGAGAAGGTCACGGAGCGCCCGCGGTGATTTATGGACCCGGGCTCGCTGTCACCAGCCCAGCCGGGCTGCGAGGGGAACATTTTTATTCCCGATTAATAACATCAACATTCAGAACGGAAACGGCATTATTAAAGCCACCGAATGTTTCCCCAAACGAAAATATTTTTAGATTAGATTGTTTTTTTTAAATTTTGTTTTGCTTTTTTTGCCTCCTTCCCTCTCTCTGCTCCCCGCTCCGGGAGCGGCTCCGGGCCGGAGTTGCGGTGATAAATCCCGGCGAGGTTTTCGGGATGGTTTTGTGTTAATTTTGGGACCAAATCGCTGCGGGGCAGGTCGTGTCCTCGCGTCCTATCAAACACCTCCATCCTCCCCCTCTTCGCACGTTTTGGAACCAGGAAATTAAAAAAAAAAAAAATCATTTTCCCAATCCTCGAGGCTTTTCCAGGAAAACGACCTCGTGTTTCCCCTCCTGTTTTACGGCTCTTAGCCCCAAACTGATTAACTGCAGGTAATTAATCTCTGAGCAGCAGTAATGACCACCAGGACTGAGCCCGAATCCCTCATCGTGCCCAAATTTTGGGAGTTGCGCTCGGAGATCCCCCCGGCCCTGGGTTCAGGGTTCCAGCCCTGACGGGAACCCCAAAACCGGGGAGAGCTCCCCCGGCCCGGGGGTTCCAGGGAGCGGAAGTGGAAGGAAACACCGGGAAAGGGACGGGAAAGCACCGAATCCTCGGGAATAAATCCCAGGTTTGGTGAGGGGGTGCCTGGAAGCTCCTGGGGCGGGAGAAAACCCCAGCGGGGCTTTTGTCCCTCTTGTCCCCGTCCCAGCAGTTCCTCCCTCCGGCCGAAGCTGAATCCCTCACCCGCCTGGTTCTGACCCAACTTTCACGCTGTTTTTTGTTTTTCATTTCCCCCTCCTCAGCCCTTCTCCTCTCCCAAAACCCGCCGCGGCCTCGGATTCGCTGGAGCGGCCCTCGGAGACCCGGTGAGTTCTGCTTCAGCCGCGCGCGTCGTGTCCGTCTGTCCGTCCCCACCGGCCTCGCCAGCAGGAGCCATTCCCCTTCCCAAATCCCCCGGCGAGCCCTCTGTTATTATTATTTGCTTAAATCCGAGCCCCTCCCTCCGCCTCACCCCAGAGCAAGCCGAGGCTGCCGAGGGTTTTATTTTATTTTATTCTGTTTTATTTTCCCCTTCGCTCCCGGCTTGTCTCGAAGCGCGGTGATTTATGGCTGGGGACGGGAGATATTTCCTGCGCTCCCTTTGAAGGGAAAACCCCTCAGATCGCCACATTTGCTGCTGATTTCGCGGCGAGGCCGAGGCAGCCGCGTTTGAAGGAGGAACGAGCTGCGGGCGGAGCAGGAGCCGCAGCGCCTGCGGTAACGACTTGCAGCAGCTCCGCTCGCACGCGGGCCCGGCCGGCCGGCTTCCCCCAGCTGGTTGAGGTTAAAACGAGAATTTTTGCACTTCAGAGGAGTCGCTCGCAGGACGCCGGGCGCTCCTGGTTGTCCGGAGCTCCGAGGGAGTCAGGGGCGGCGCAGAAATCCGCGGGGAAGTTCAGCCTCAGAGGAGTTTTAGCTCTTGAACAGCCCGCGGTCGCTTTTCCTCTTTCCCTCTCCCTGGGAATTCACCGCCGGGACTCCCAGGTGGGAACCGCCTCGGAGAGGGAGATTTATGTCGGAGCAGCTCATAAAAAGTCAGATGAGAGGGGTGGGGAGGCGGAAAAAGAAATCACGATAAAATGGGGATGATGGCGTTCCCCGGTCCCACCTGCGGGCTGAAGGCTGCGGGCAGAACCAAAGCTGCAAACCCCGGAGTCCCCGGGGTAAAACTTTGTCCATCACCTGGAAAACCTCGGCCGAGCGAGTCCTCAAAAGTCCAGATCTCTCCTTGGGCATCCTTCTTCTTTTTTTCTTTTTTCTTTATTTTTTTTCCCCCCTTTTTTTCTTCTGCTTCCCAGAGTTATCAGCCTGAAGGTGCAGCACACAGACACAAATAAATAAATGATAATTTTTTAAAAAACCCCAACAAGTCGATGGAGCCCCTCGACGGGTCCCACCTTCCCAGGCAACTCCAAAGAGCTTTTTGTGGCGCCTCTTTCCCTTTTTCTCCACGAAATTTCCCCTCGTCAGCACTTCGGCCCACGATTAAAGGAGGGCCGATAACTGGGACGGGCAACGAAAGTGGCACTTCCAAAAAGACGGGAAAAAAAGGGGAAAAAAAAAAGTGCAGACACCTAAATTCCTCGGCCCTGCCTTCCTCCCACTCACCAGCCCCTCCTCGTCACGGGGTTTGGGAAATTCCACCCCAAAATCCCTTCTCGCCCGGGTTTTTGCTGCCGGGAGAGGCGAAAACCGTAAATCTGCCGCGGCGACAGCGGCCCGGCGCTGGCGGGTAATTAATAACAGCAATAATAATCATCTTTATCGCCCCCCGGCTCCCCCCGGGCCCCGCCAGGCGCGGAGTTCCGCCGGAGTTACTCCGAGTTGTAGCATCACCGAGCGTTACCCAAACCCCCCTGAAAAGCCCCAAAACAAACCCAAAAGCGGGGCTTGGTCTGTGGGGTTTGGTTTGTGGGGTTTGGGTTTTGGTTTGTGAGGTTTGGTTTCGGGATTTGGTTTGTGGAGTTTGGGTTTTGGGGTTTGGTCTGTGGGGTTTGGGTTTTGGTTTG
>VWZV01004006.1:7047-29381 GCA_013397155.1 Irena cyanogastra
AATACACTACAATACTTAAACAAAAATTCTTATATATTGTTTAAAAATTCTCAGACATGCTTGGGACTCAAAGCCAAAGGATTGACAATTAAAAAAACAGAGAAGAGACACCAAATGCTGGTAAGTGGTCCTGTCACTAGCAGAGTTGTAAGGAAAATGTGAAACAGTATTATAAGCAAGCACATCCTTCTGTATCTACAACTTTAAGCTATGTGTGCACTCACTGTTTTATTTAGTAGAAGCTATGCAACATCCAGGTATCTCATATGTGGAAGGGGAAAAAATGAAAAAAAATTCCAATAAAGAGGTGGGATCTGCAAGACAGGACCAGCCCCCAATGCCCTTTTAACCTTTGTTAACAGTGCAATGATAAGTAAGGAATGTGCTGCTTTTATTAAGCTGCTCAGTAGCACTGCTGCCAGAGGTATTGGCTTGGACTCCACTGTCACATATACACATCACAGAGAAATGTTTTTAAACTCAGGCCTTCAAAAAGCCATGGTCACCCTGAGATATGCTTGATAGTAAGATGAAAACGTGAAATATTAAAGAGTGCACGCTGAAGGATGCAAAAGAACACCAGATCAGACAATCAAATTATGTTGCAATGGTTTTTCCCCACCTGTTCCATTGATGCCTCTATGAGTTTGCGTGCATGAACCTCTTGTCCTTGGCCCATTGACATGGTCCTACATTCTATAACATATTTGACAATACAAGATTAATGAATTTACATTATTGAGAAAAAGTAAGAATTTCAATTCAGTCCAAAAACCAGTGACCTAAATACAGGACAATTAAATATATTTAATGCAAAAATACATGCATATGAAAGCAGAAGCCCTTCACCATCATACTATGCTATTATGTATAAATTTTCTAAACACTGACATTTTGTATAGCAACATTGAAATAGACATACACGATACTTACAGAGGTTAAAATCTGTGACTAATGTTGACTGTGAATGTGAATTTGTGCCAAATTTTAACAATGCCAAAGCATTTGAAATATGAGCAGAGATTTTTCTCAAAGTGTACATAAAGACAATGCAAAGATGTAAAAATGCATTTATGAACATACTAATGTGACTAATGTCAAGAATGTATGGAATCTACCCACAGCTCAGTTTGTATTCACACTTTTTCAAAACTTCCATATAACGTAGAACTAAAGTCCAGAATACACAAATCTAGTTCTTGTAGCTATTTTTTGTTACAAAGTAATCTTCTAAGCAGCTTACTGATTTTTAAGTTACCTGTAGTTAAGAGTTAAAACAAGAAAATATTACTGCCACCATAACAGAATTTTAAAAGAAGAATTAATTGCTTTACAAGATAGTGATTTAAAAATTAAATCATGGGAAGGATGATAACAATTTACTTTAAAAATACCTGAATTACTGTCCAACTTCACACAGAATGGTTCTTAGCATACTGCCTTCTAGTTAAAAGATTATTTTATCTCTAAGATGATGTTTCAGGAACAAACAGTAGTGCAAGAGAATTTAAGAAATACTTTTCAGAAAAAAATATCTCTGCCCCTCTGTGTCTTAACATATGACAAAGAATAATTAACTTCATACCCAAATTAAGCTTCCGAGACAAGGAATTAATCTGATCAGTTGGGTCTGATCCCATAGACAAGAAACAGATGAGAGGTGTTCTCATGTCACTTTCTTCCCAAGTTTTTCTTAAATTCAAAATAACTGGCTCTGTATATTTCTCATGCAAGGAACTTGAAATATATTTCCTGGCTTGGGAAAGTGTTCTGTCTGGACACCAAGACCTAGAAAATAAAATACATACAAAGATATAAATTCACTGCCTCTTCCTCCAAGATCAGACTCAAATTAGAAATTCTATTTTTACCAAATAGAGGGATTTTTAAAAAACATGATATATGTGTATACATACGCACACATCTTTACAGATATAATAACAAGCAGAGCTTGTGGTCTTCCCTCTACTTATGATACTTTCCAGTTGCTTACAATTTTGCCTTAACTGTTTGCTTTGGAATTTTCTGTTCTAGGCACCCTTGTTAGGTTGGGATATTCTTCATTTTAAACAGAACTTTTGTATTTGAGAACACAAAGAGGGAAATGTTAAGATTGTTTTTGCCCTTTAGTAAAACTCTGCAGATGATTCATTGGGTCTGTTAGTCTTTTAGGGTACAAACTCAATTCTTTTGCACTGGATTGCATTTGTCTTGGTGAGGGACATTTTTCCCATGGAAAAGCAAACAAGTACTTTTGAATAAAATACATTATTTTGACAAATTTCAGTTTTTGAAGGTTATTTAAATGCTTAGGACTTAGATGGTCCAGTCCCTCTTAGGGTGCGGATCATTAAATAATACAGTATTTCCATCAGATTCTAGCCTTTTTTACTGCACAGGTTGAATCTGCTCCAAAGACAAATCACGTTCTAGTAAATAATATTGTTGGGGTATTNGGTTGAGATGTGTTGCAACTCTGTAACTTCCCAAAATTTCTGAAGATGCTCACCTGATGAGTAGAAGCTTGCGAAAGGTGTCAAGCGAGTCACTGTATCCATTAGGTATAATTTCTTCCTCAGGGGCATCTTTATCAAACCAGTGTTTCCATGCCTTATCACTTCCTGCTATCTAAATTTATTACATTCACACACAAATAAATATATTTCAGTTGCAGTAAAATCCCCCTGCAAATGTAGCTTTTAATGAGAGGCCATTATTATATTAGGACTTCTTACAAGTAGCATTGCCTATAGCATTTAAGACATATACCATGTGAATTGCTATTAAAATATTACAAATAATATTTATTCAATTGCTGTGATCAGTGTTAAGATGCAGGCTCTCAAGCCAGTCAGTTATCTATGCATTCCCCTCTCAAACACATGCAACTACTTTAAAAAAATCAGTAATTAGCAGGATTATATATTCTATGCTATTAGAGGAATACACTGTGATTGAATAATTAATTCCTTTTGGTCACAAAATATAATGAGGACTAGAAAAATCTGTCCCAGTACAGTCTAGCCAGCCAATGAATCAAAAATTAAAAGTAACAGATTCTAGTAAGCTTTTGACTTGAGAAAGAATAAACCTGACCACAAATATGATCACAATTTTAGGCACCTCTTAGAACCCCTGACTGAACAGGACAAGGAATACCAGTGGACAGAACATAGTGAAAATGCAACTGAGCCTTTAATGCAGTGATTGAGGAGGGTCAGCTAGTGCAATGTTCTCAGATCACTGGAAATAGAACAGGGAATGCACTGATAAAGGTTTAAAGCAGAAGATGTCTATGTTAAATTAGGCATCTGGGACCTATTTTTTTAGAGGAGGAAAACAAATTGAAACTTGCATGGAAAAAAAAACCACAGGAAACCTCTTGAGAACAGGACATACCATTCTCAGTCCTTTTTTGGTCACTTTAAATAATTTTCTGTTTCATCTAAATGAATAATGATACAGTTGTGTTTAATATGATGAATCAAATAGAACAGCATTTCTAATGGATAAAAATAAGTATTACAAAGATGTTTTTACAATATTCGCATTTTTAATTGATATCCTAGTTGGCATCCTCCCATATTCCATTTCTATCTATTACTGAAATAACTTTGTCATTTTTAGCTTTGCAACTACAAGGCAAAATAAGACAGTGCTAAAAAATTAATTTTGAAAGGAGAGCTTTTGTGGTAACATGGTCACCTAAGTATTTCAGGGTCTAAAATTTTGTTTGCACACATTCTAGAAAAGCTCTGGTGAAAGGAATTTTCTAGAAATAGGGTTCTGGTACCCTAACAACCCAGAGTGAACAACCTAACTGAAGCTCCACCAGCTTTCTCCTAACTTAATATTCTATTTTGATACCTCAAGAAACCAAAAACTGGGAGAATTGGGCTGGTATGTATCCAGCTCTTGCCTTGATACAGGGTTTAGAAACAGCCAGGACCACTTGCAGGTAACTATTTAGCTAAAATATCTGCCACCCTCCAGAGCAATATGTGCCATCACAAAATGGACTTGACTGGCCAATGCTGTAACAGCAAGGAGAATTTACTGTCCTGGCTATCAGCCTGATAAACTAGGAGCACTTAGATACAAGAAATGCTTAGGGAGTGGCTTAACTACACTAAAAATGAAAAATAAATTTATCCAATTGAACATGTCACAAGCCTATGTGCATATAAGTTCATGCATGTCTGCATAAAACAAAATACATTTGTAGCCAGTGCATCATATCTGAATGGCATGTTAACCTTGGAACAGAAATGAGTATTTAAAAACAAGCAGCAAACCATTCACTTGTAAAAATACACCAGAATAAAGACAGACAACATTGTAACTTAAAACTTGACACTCAGATTAATTTTATGAGCCTTTTTCATACCTCTAGCTTTTTATCCTCTCTCTTTTATTAACTTCCTTTTTCCTTTGCTCCTGTTCCTTCTCTCCTTTTTCTACCTCAATTACTATAATACCAAACACCATAAAGCAGAAAATAAACACACCAGCATTCATGCTACCTAATTGTTTTTCTCTATGATGTTATTCTGTATTTTTGTGGAAACACAATTATGATGACAAAACTGGTTATAAATATTAAAAAGGTAATTAGAAAACATTGCCTGGTCCAAAATTTCTTCAAACTGTGGAAGTTTGTTCAACTCCACTAGATTTAGCCATGTCATGTCAAGAATCCAGCGGCATGGTTTGGGTGGGCAAGCCTGTAGATCCAGAGCTGCACCTCCTGTGGATAAAAACACACAATGAAATGTACTTCCTGATGAAATACATGATATTCCAGGGTCAAGATATAATTGATACTTCTTTTTAAATTATGTATTTTGACCTAAGTAATTTTCTCTGGGATAGTAACTGTACTCTTATGAATTTAGCATTTATTTCATACCAAAGGACAACTTAGCCTTATTAATGGCCTTTTCACAGGTGTTAGAAGGCTACTACTGGGTCTCCTCTAAGGCTTCCCTTAGCCAAGCTGAACAATTCCAGTTCCTACAGAAATGTTGATAGAAACCATGTAGACAAACAAATAAGACTTCGAAATGGCATAAAAGTAAAAAAGTTGAATTAGCTCTACACACAACACAATTTTTAAAACTTACCTCTAATGAGAGTTTGGAACTCTCTGTTTTCCACATGTCCTCTCTCAATATCAATTTTTAAAGCCAGGAGGAGGGTAAAGAGGAATTTGTGGTTTTCATACAGGCCTCTAACAGAATATGAGTGAATTTCAAAAGTTAGATATTCAATAATATTTGAAATTCTTTTCTGAGGCACAGGAGACTTCTTGGACCTAAATCATGAAAACAAAGCACAAAGAAACCACATTATCAGGAGCAAATACGTGGGAAAGGCAAACATCTGAATAGTAGGAAAAATCTGTGTCTTCCTACCTGGCTATGGATTGATCAAATAGCTTCAAGAACTGAGCCAGTGAAGTTTGATACATATTATTGACCATGCTCATTGCTGTAAGGAGGAAATAAAGAATGCTCCCACGTGTAGCAACAGGTCGATATTCCTCCTGAGCAGTGTTAATCTTCACTTCAGTTTCTGCTGCCACAGACAACTTGACAGCTATTTCAGCAGCTGTTTGCTTAGTTACTTGCAGCACACCAATTAAGGATTCATCATCCACTAGTGAACCTGAAAAGTAAAATACTGGATGTTTAGGGTATTTTTGTAACAATATTTTCACTTCATATGTACATATAAAACAAAAGGCCAAATTACAGGAATTATTTATTTTAAAAAATGAAATTATTTACTGAATTATAGAAAGCTTTTAAAATAGAGAACAGACAGGATGTGTAATACTAAAAATTATTTTTACATCCAACATATTTTAGCAATTTCATTCAAAATATGTTAAATTTATTTATACCAACAGCTTTGCAACACTTACTAGAGAAGTCACCTATCTTATCCACACAACCTACATAGTCAACAAATTATTTAAATTATTTTGAAGTCTATTCATTGACACACTCAAAGTAAAAAACACTTAGGGTCCTAAGGGAAATGGTCATTTAACAATATTAATGAATCTCCAGCTGTTACTCACGGATTTTGTGTTACCAAATTATTTTTCCACCAGAGATAGTAAGCGATCATGCTCAGGCTCATAATGTACTGCAGAAGAGTTTCAAGACAATTTTAAGCAAGGCCATTCCAATTTACATTTTCAATGGATTAAAGATTTGCCCATGGTCAGATACTTTATCTCGTCTGAGAGGCAGAAAGCTCTCAAAAATACGGATTTATTTCAAAAAACTTGTTTAGGTGTTAAATTTAAGTGTCTAGAGTTGCATACAGTGGCATGTTATAGCACCAAATCCCTCACAGTCCTCATACTCCTGCCATTGTACATTCTTTTATTGTATCTTAGATGGATAAATCAAATTCTGTAAGGAAAGATCCTAGTGTGAATCAGTTTTATCTGCCTAATCTGATTAATACTTTGATACAGAACCTTCGGTTGTGCTTAGTTTGTAAAGAAGATTGTCTTCCAGTTCCTTCATCTTCCTCTTATTAGAAGTTACGTCTTCCATGAGTTTAATTCGTTCTGCCTCTAGTTCCTGTTATTAAAAAAAAAGAAAATGGCAGGATATTTTATGGGTTGCAACTATGAGGGATACTTAAAATTCAGTTTCTGATTTTTCAAGTGAATGAATCGTGATTGAAGATACAGGTGAAGAGTTGGATCCAGTCATGAAATGTGCATGTTACTTTTCTTGGTATCTAAAGCATGTTTTTAATAAGAAATGTTTTTTTAAGCATTGTCCATTCAGGATGTTATGATGTATCTTATCAATGTCAAATCCTGGTGATTATTTGTTTGTGTTGTACTGACAGTCATATACATATTAAGAGCCTCCCAATATATTTTTGATATTTGGAAACATCTATACTGAATCTGAATATAATTTTAGAAAACAGCTAACATCTTTTTTCCATTTGAACATCTCTTTTTTTCTACATACCAAAACAAATTAAATGGAAAAAAAATAATTATCACTATGATTTATGTGTACTGTTAACTTACCTGTTTTTCAGTGAGTATTACTCTTCTCAATAACTGATTCTCAAGACCTTTCATTGTAACAGTAAAATCAATAATTGATGTTTTTGCATTAATTTCAGGTGTGAAAGAAGGATTAGGTAGCTTTGTAGTAATGTACAGTCTAAATGTATTCATAACATCTACTTCCTTATCACCAACTTTCACCTGTGGATTAAGTTAAAATAGTATTAAACAGAGGAAAATGAGCTTTTTTAAACTCAGTAATATGGAGCAGAAAAATAATTTACATTATTTGAGGTGCCAAAAAGAGGAAATTTATTTCACAATTCAAACTTGTCATGAAAATAAAAGTGAATGACCAAATGTAAAACTTGTAGTATGTTATAAAAGTAGCATTTCCCTCCAGCTAAATATAGGGATCACTTCCACTGTGGATTATGATTAACAGCTTCAGAACCATATGGTTTCTAATCACATCTCAAATGCAGCGGTAGTAGAAACTGCTGACCTTTGTAGAAATCATCATTCTCTTATGTCCAAGGTAAAAGGAATTATGTGATCCAACAATGGAACAGAAATTACTGGACATAAATTTTATCTTTATTAAGACTAAGCGGTTTTCAAAGAATCTTTCCAAAGGAAGTAAAAATTTATTCAGAGTATTCAAAATAAATTTTTAAAGAATGAAGATATTCCAAAACAGCAGTCTAACTCAAAAGCTGCATGTGCACAAGGAAATCTGTATAATCTGTTTACTGTATATCGCAGTGTGAATCACCAAATTGTTGGTGTTGGAAGGGACCTCAAAGATCATCTGCCATGGGACAACGGGGGGCAAATGAGGCTCCAACATAAGAGTCTCCCAGGCGGCTTCAAGTACCGGGCTTATGAAGGAGTAGGACCAAACCACTCCCTTAAGCATATTTGCACTGCTTGAAAATCAGTAGAAAGAATTTTAAGCATTTAATCGGATAAGTATAACTGGTTCCAGTTTGAAATCTTCAGTAATAACTCTGGTAGTTAAACTCATATTTTAGACTTACCAACTTATTACACAACTGAGGCTCTGTCTGTTATATTTTATTAGTTCAGTTTGATTCCTTACACGTCTCTACTGAATACAAAGATTACCTGATTCAGCAGGCATTTGTAACAATGGTAAAATAACATTTGTCACAAGGCTAGCTACTTATTCGGCTTCTTTTGTTTGATTACTAACCTTAAAAGCAGATCCAGATTTTATGAAATTTTTTTCTAATACATTATCAAGGACTGGATCCAACTCTTCCTCTATGTCTTCAATCAGGAGTGATCGTCCCAGTGAAAGACTGTCCTCTAGGTGTTGCCGGAAATACTTGTCATTCAGAGTTGTTACCTCAAAAAGTAAATTATAAATTGGTGTAAGGACAAAGCATTTCCTCACAGTATTACATGAAAAAACCAAAAACCTAACCATGGAAACTTTTCTTGTTGTCTTTGTTAGTTTCATTTTAAAGAAGTGCTATAAATGCTGACCATGCAGCAATTTATGCAGAAATACTTCTGTGTGTACAATGAAAAGTACCAGAAAAAGGTGACTTAAAAGGTTAGCTGTAAGTGAATCCTCAGAACTTCATTATGAGAGTAATAATTTACTAAATAAAACTGGTACAGCTTATTGTATATTAAAGATGTTATGTATATTTTAGAAATCAGAGACAGCTAGCCTTTAGTTTTCTGTTCTATGTCCTAGAAGGACTAGATTTTCTAATTTTAGCTTTGAAGTGCTGAGAAATTCTTTCTGGAAACCCAAATTCAGTCTAAAAATGTATCATTTCTACCATATTATGAATTCAGATTGATATTTCATGAAATGGGATTCATACTATACGAAATTATTAAAAAGTATGCATAAACTAGTAAGCTATATAATTAACTAATTCTAAACCCTCCAAAATTTGATATTGATATTCAGGACATATGAATTTTCTCAGCATTCAGGCTAAGGGTTTTAAAATGCAGTTTCCTTTTGCCATGCCACATCGTTTGGGAAAAAATAATTTATGATGCAAATAGTGACACATGAGCATCTTTGTATTATATTTCATGAGCAGGCATTTTACCCTATTGGCTTAACCTGTAAAAGAACTATGAAGATTGCAGTAATATTAGGATAGGCAAATTTTTCATGGGTTTGGTTTCACCTGGATTTCCTCAACTTCCTTTTGTAGTGACAACTTCATTATGAATATCCTCTCAGGTCCTAAATTATGGGCTGCAACACTTGAGGCACTTTGCCTGCATTTTCAGAGCTGTAACTTATCCCATCTTTATCTGTAATGTTACTAACAGTTGCCCAATTTACTCTAATTTCATAATTCCATATTACACTGTTTTGCTTTATTTATCACCTCTTTATCTTCTTTTGTGTTGGGACCATACTCACCCATCTTGAACAAAATACTTTTATAATTTTTGCTAGAGTTCATACAAGTTAGATAGTCCTTTCCAAGCCCTTGAGTGGGATTTACAGCTGTTCTCAAATTCCCTGCTGATGCATCTACATAATTGTCAGTCTCCATACATATCAAAGTTATCTCAGATCATACTGACGCAAATGCAGCCTCCCTCTAAAGCAATAACGTTTGAAGGAATATAATAAAGCACACTTTAAGACACTCTTTACCTGTAATTCATTATCCTGTTCTTTATTTTTAACCCACGCTTTTCCTTGAGTTTGTGGGTCTACTAAAAGTGGGTATCTTGATGCCTTAGTGACAATAATACCATTCTGAATTGAGAGGGGATCTCCAGGTAATCCTTGAAGATTCCACTCACTAATCTAGAGGAAAAAAAAAAGAGATTAAGAATAAAAGTAGTTTGAAATAAATTATCACTGGCATTTTTCTTCAATTGAAATTTTTCTAAGAAGTAACTGGGACATCAAAGGGAATGCATATCTGAACCTGCTGAAGAATTAATGCAGGTATAAAAATATTTCCAGAATTTTATTTTTATGGATGTTTTTTAACTACATAGAATCACAAAAAGTATATTTTAAAGTGTAAGGTTGTCAAAAGACAGCTTGACAGACAAATTAAGCATTGAGATCAATTAAGCAAAAACCAGTCCAAGAGAGCTTTTGGGAATGAATGTTTACTGAAGGAAACTTGAAGATTCTGGCATTTCTCACTCTTTGCTCATTTCTTATACATTCACATTGAATGAATAAATGTAAATGTAAATAAATAAATGTATTCTGTTTTAAATTACAACCAAATCCACTGTTTTAGAAATGTCCTGGTTTTGGCTGAAAGTTCAATTTTTTCTTAGTAGATGGTACAGTGCTATGTTTTTCTGTTTTAGTGTGAAAATAATGTTGGCACACTGATGTCTTGGCTGTTGCTCAGTAGTGCTTACCCTAAGTCAAGGATTTTTCAAGTGTTCTGTGCTCTGCCAGTGAGCAGGTGCACAAAAAGCTGGCAGGGAGCATGGCCAGGACAGCTGACCTGGACTAGCCAAAGGGATATTCCATATCATAGAATGCCATGCCCACTATATAAACTGGGGAAGTTACTCAGAAGAGAGTTGATCATGGTTTGGGGATTGACTGGGTATTGGTCAGCAGGTGGTGAGAAATTCTGTTGTGGATCACTTGTTTCTCTTGGATTTTGTTACTATTTCTAGGCCAAGATTTAGTGGAAATTGCCAAGAGCATTTGGAAACCACAGAACTACACAGCACAGCAATATTTGGAGTATTGGGAATTATAGTTCTTCTTTAAGCAAGCGTAATGTTGGCTAGCAACCATAGAATATGCTAATGGGAATTCAATTTAAACCCTCCAAGCTCCAAGAACTTACTGTTGGTTGATCTACCAGCATAGAAATAAGGTTCAAATCTTCAGAAAAGGGGATTTTATGATCTCTCAACTCTGTTTCCCATAAGTCTTTAATCAAAAGGTTCCTGAAGTCTTGATTAAAAGGTCCACAGTATGAAAGAAAGCCTGTGCAGAGCAATATATCTCCCACAAGTCTAGAAAAGGAAGAAAAATGATCATTAAAAGGTGATGCACAAATTCCATTTCTAATGAATTAGACAACCAGCTTTTGAAACATAAGAAGATTTCAAAAAACAAAACCAAAAACATGTTATGTTTCCAGAGCATTTTTGTGGCAAAACTTAAGAGTAGTATTTCATGAAAAGACTGTCTACATCTGTACAAAACAATAAAGTCCTGATGACAGCTATTCCTTCATTCTTAAATGAAGCAAGAAAAATGTTTATTTCTTAAAAATATGTCTGAAATACAATATTTATCAAGGATACAAATCTATTTCTACTGAAACTCTCACCAGAAATGCTCGATTTCCCTACAGCAAATTTATAGTAACATGAGTGTTCTACAGAAGCTGAGCTCGTCTGAAGGTTTCACTTCCTCAGTGACACCAGAACAAGGTGCAGTATTAGGGGGACTACAGAAGCAGCTGTAATAGAGGCACATAACAGCCCTAGTAATAATCTCTTTGGAAGCAAATTCCAAAATCAGAGATACTGTTCTTAACTGAAATACTAGCACTCAGCACCCATGTATTCTTACTTATGGGAGGAAAATTCAAATTTCTGGATAGTTCCTTTGATTGCATTGCTATATTAGGGTTTCCAGGAAGAAAATGAAGTACCACAATTAAAGCTACTAAATTGTTTCCAACACTTCAGTTTTTACAAGCATTTTCTTATTTGTTTTTCTGCAATGGATCTGATACCTTTTAATCTGAGATTTAAATTCCTTGCTTTGCTGAGTCCACCTAACTTTCTCTCCGCTCAGTCCATCTATAAGCGCAGAGGCTGCTTCCATCTTTCTTTTGCATGTTTCTGCATCATTCTCTAAGTCCTAAAAATGAAAAAATGTCCTACTTATTCATCGAACGCAAAAATGTGGAGTTATTTTATATACATTTCATTCTCTTATATTTATTATAACTATTTTATTTATTTAAAACTCATTCTTGAGAACACTTAAGGACATCTAATATGTTCCTATTCACAGAAAGAAGGGAAAAGGAAAGGATATAGGCTTAAATCTCTTTTTTTATACCTGTATCTCAGCCACGTTATTCAAGGTAGCAGGTAAATGTGTGTTTGCAGCAAATCTTAATTACATGACAACATTGTACAAGCATTTTTGATAGCCCTAAAACACTTTCATCTCACCATTTTCTCCTTCATTGCTGCATCAAACTTTGCCTTCACTTTATCCACTTCAGCTTGCTTTTCATCTAATTCTGCCTGAGCCTTATCTTTTTCTGCATTGGCTATTCTCAGGCGACCTTCTTGTTTTGCCAGGTTAGCCTGCAAAGGAGAAAAAAAATTTAGAAGTTCAATCGTATATATGATTTTAATATAATTCAATGAACTATTTAAACCTACTTAGCTGGTAATCACAAGACAACAATACTTGAAAATAACTTTTATATAATATCAAAAACATTTAAGCTGAAAACTATATCACTGAAGATAACATTTATATGTTTAATCATTTATATGATTAACACTATATACTGAAGATAACATTTTTTGTTCAGTAACAATGGAGTACCTAAAGTTCTACTGTATATTGTCAACATTATTCTCTTAAAAAAAATTACATTTAAAGAAGCTGGTTAAGAAAGTAAGGTTTCTGATCTGTACACATTGGTTAGAGTAGAAGAACAATCACTCAATATTCTTGCTTGACTATGTGTTTTGACTGCATATAATTTTCCCTTTTATTAGTGAATTTTGTAGTGACCAGCAATCACAATGGGAGATTGGTCCTTTATCATCTAACAACATTGCTTTTACCTTTTTTTAGTAAAAAGGGGTTTTTTTTTTAGAAAATGGTGCTAAAACAGTGCCTCTACTTATTGCTCCTAAAATGATATTTATGGTGAACACAGGAAATTAATTGATTTTTTAAAAATAATTCATCTGTATTACTGTTCTTCTGGTAGAAATAATATTTCTACCAGTGACAAAAATGTGAAAAAATTTTGGGATTGCCATGTGCTCACCTCTTTTACTATTTTTTGTTTTTTAGTCTGCTACATTTAAGGATTAAATACTTTGTTTAGAACAAAAAACCACTGTCTTTGAGTTTCATAAACCTGAAAAAGAACACTCACACTAAAGTAAAAATTTACTCTTAAAAATGTTTTCCTTATTTTGCTTCCTACTCTTGAAACAGCTCCTTTATTGATGTGAGCTCTGAACCTCTTTAGAAAGCAATATTCAGGCAAGATGTCATCCCTCCACTCCCTCTAAGCTACCAGGAGAAAACAAAGAACCTAAAATAGCTGCAAATCTCTGTTTGCAGGACCCTTTAGAGGAGGAATGAAGATCCTGGTACAACATTTTGAAAACAATTATAAAGGAATTATAACATAATAAAAAGAAAAGACTGAAAACACCTTTCCCTACACAAAATAAACCAGATCACATAAATTTAATCTAGCCTAATTTTTTGTTCTCTCTAGAATCAAGAAGAAAATAGGTTTGTTTCTGCTCCTACCATCTTTAGCCACTGAAGTCACAGGGCATTATGTCTGAATAAAGTCAAATATATATATATGTAAGATCCCATTAAATTAAACAAAATTCAATTACTGGGTTAGCAAAGACAAAGCAAGAGAGGATGTATTACCTTAAGAGGCAAGACTTCTCTGTTAACACCATAAAATACCACCATGGCTTTTGTCCAAGAGAGGAGTCCTGCCACGTTGCCACACACCTTTTGACCATGTTGCAGTGTGTAGTCTTCCATTTCAAAGTAAGGCTGGACTAATTCTACTGTCTCATCATTGATTGTATCCCTGGCAAAGTTCCGTAGGTTGTTCAAGAACGGGCCACTCATAAGCTTCAAAAAGCAACACATGAGTTATTTACACATTTTACATTCAAAGTCTTGTTCATAGGTGAAGCTGGAAAAAAGCATTCCTAAAATTCTTCTGTAAACAGAGGTAATTTATATTGCCAATATTATAAGTAAGCTATTCAGTTGTAACTCCTCCCACATACCTTCTATTATTTTGAAGTTTTTAACCAATTACACTCCAATAACTAGATTCGAAAGTTACTGAGGTACTTCATATCTTCTATATTCCTGTGTTGCACTTCAGCAGCATTTAAGAAGCATCATTTAATAAAAAAAAAAAATGGACCAAAATAAAGACTCAGAGATATATTAAAAAAAAAAGCTTAGGCAGTTATGAAATATGATCTAAATTCTGAAAAGTGAAATAATTTGGTTTAATATTTTTTAACAAATGCTTAGCATGCTAAAGGGAATTCACGGAATAACTGCTTATTTCATTTCATTATATGAAATAATATCTTTGAAAATATATTTTCCATTATATGGAAAATAAAAGGTTTTGATGATTTTTTTAACAGTAAAAGCCCAAATAAAAATCAAGAGCACTATTTGTTACCTGTTACCATCAGGCCATGTGCCAGGAACAAGTCAAGGAAACTCTAAAGCTTGTGCTGCAAAAGTCTCTAAGCAATTCACCTACTATTTCTACCAGTTAGGCATAGCATATAGATACAGTTAATCTTAAAACAATATGTTTGCTTTTTAATAAAATTGTCATGTTTTGGGTAAAGCATCATAGTTCTCTGATAAGCTAACTGCTATTTCCAACTTTTAAGAAACACTGTTTGAAAACTCTACTTACTTTTAGTGATTCTCCCCATGATGGCTTGCAGCAAGGCTTTTCTGGATCCATGGTAACTTGATCCAGTCTCTTTTGAAATAGTAGCAGACAACAGTCCATGATCCTCATAATGAGGTGAGGAGGTTTTGCAAGTTTTCGAACAGTAGCAATATCCTCTGGTCTGATGGTCTGTTTGAAGAAAGATGTAATACAATCCTGCATCAATACCAATGTTCCATTTTCCCATTCAGTATCTTGATTTTCATGTTAATTTGTAATAGTTTTCTCTGAGGTGCATTTGTAGTAAGTATATATAAAAAAAAGAAAGTAAGAAACCTGGCCTAATTAATACATTTCATAGTTTCATGAAACTTTAGTAATTTCAATGAACATTAGACAAGAATATCTTCCCAATGTTAAAGACATCATTCAAAAATCAAATTTGCATACAGCAACATTGACTTGAATTGTCAGTCTGAGTGTTTAAAGAAAACTTTACTGTAAAATTGTATAGGACTTAATTAACAGCAGTTAGCTTGATAAAACAGTATTTCAGATTTTTATCAGTCAAGTTTATTCTGAGATGGATTTGGTTATTTTTGTTCAATTTAAGTTATTCTAGATATGAGATACCATTTTCAACTTCATTTTCTAATAGCATCACTGTTACTGGCACTTTGCTTAGTTCAACAGCCATGACCAAATGTTAAAAATATATAAAATTCAAAATTAACATTTATTTGTGTCTAAAAGTACACATGTACCACTACTAGCCTAGAAGGAGTAGTTACAGCTACATTGCAGAAATCATCTTCTAAGTTCTCACATTTTGTAAGTGAATTTTGACTATTTTTGGAAGTTTCATTTATCTCACTATCTAAATGTCAGTGTAAGAGCAAATAATGCTCCTTTTTTTGCTTTTTCTACTCAAGAACTTCTGTCACACAAATTCTGATAACTGCAATGGAAGGCCAGCACTGATTTCTGATCTCAGAGGTTTTCACTGTTTAATTGTTCAGAGCAGAATAATGAAACTATGTAGCATAGTAATGTCTCCAGATTTCTGAACTCTGATTTTGATTGCCCTGAATCCCCTTTGCTCCCTGTTCCTCTTAAAATTAAAAGCATTAGGGTTTTTGGTGAAGGAAGAGATAGATTCTTATTTGTCTTAAAAGACAGGTGTAACTACTTCAGTTTGAATTTAAAACATCCTGTTAGCACAAGAAGTATTCTGTTGAATTCAGAATAACAGATATTCTAAAGTCATCTGTAGATTTTGGAAAGATCTACACTTTCATAACGATCAAGTATTGGGATAGAAGGAAAAAAAACACTATAAAATAGTCCCTATGTGTTTAAGGTAAAATATGTGTGCCTTAATTATTCATGAGAGACATGGCCAGCAACAGTGAGGAGCCGGTGACAGCAATCAATACCAAGAGACAACTGCATGTTGGTGGCTCTGCCCTCTCACAGGTGATGCAAAGCACACTATGCTAATAAAAATGAAATGTATTCACTTTCAGAGCTTCTTCTGCTTCTTCTAGTGCTGGTTTAGCCGCCTCCAGTTTTCTCTCTGCTTCCTGTTTTTCTATATCAATTGCATCCACAATCCTTTGTGCTTTATCTTTCACACCCTCGACTTCAAGTTTTATTTTAGTTGCGGCTTCAGCACTTTCTCTGACTTCTTGTAGTACCTGGAATTGATAATAAACACATAAAATCTATAAATCAAAATGGTGGAACAAATGATAACTAGACACAAGATAAAATAGATATGTAACAGCTATTAAATATATAAATCTAACCCCAACTACAGCTAACTATATATGGTATCATATAACTATTGAATAAAAATTAAATGTGAGAAGTTCAATTTCATCCCTTTCTGTCACATATTTCTCTGTTATGAGATTAAAGACCTCAAAGAATGCAGGCAGTCCCTTAGTCACCACCAGCCAAACTTTGCTCTCCAGTACATATTAAATATGCACCATCAGAGCATTACAGTATCTCTCAGAATACAGAATGCCTATACTGATCCATTCCCTGGCATACCTTTCCAGAGAGTCCTTTTGGAAACGAGATTTCTACCAGATCACCAATCTCATGAGCACACAGATACTTTGTTAATGTACAAGACAAAATCTGAAACTGGACTGCAATGAACATTTTTCTAAGAAATTTTGAAGTAGAAAAGCCCCATTATCATGTTAACTTTTTCTCTGCTAGTAAGTGCACATAAAATCCCAAATTTAGTAATGTCAATTAAGACTGAATTTAAAAAAAAAGCTATGGACAAAACTGAAATCTGATCCTTATCTGAGTAGGTAAGAAATGGGAGAAGAACAAGTGAGCACTCAACCTCTGTTGCAGTTTAAAAGTACCTCACTCTCAGAAGCAAATGCTCAATCAACACGCTATAGAGAGTAAAACCTCCTTTTAGATGAGGCAAATTTTTGCGAACTATAATAAAATTCTGCAATAGCATCTTACCCAGTGTATATTCTAGTGTGATTTAACACTCACTTACTTTATCTGCCTTAATAGATGTCACAGCCAGCTCCTTCTCCTTAATAGCCAAGTCCTTAGAGAGTTGAGCAACAGATTCACTGGCTTCCATCAGCTTGGACAGACCTATTAAGTAAAAGATAAAATTCAGAAATATAGAAACTTCTTTTCCCTAGTTAGATTACACAATCTAGGTCCAGATCTCTCACACATTGCACCTTGTGTTCTTATTCAATTTTATGTAAAGGAGAGAAAGTGGGTGTAAGCAGTGATACTATCATGATTGTGTCTACTATTCGCTTTTCATGGATATAAGTAATTTTGCAAGGCACAAAATTATGATAAATAAGATTAATTCTTCAAAAGAAAACAACAACAAAAGCAACAGAAAAGGAACTATGTCAAGTATATGTTGCATCATAAAGTCATGAGACAATGAGAATTTGTGAATGATGTTTCATTGTGTCAATACATGAAGAAATTACCTAAAGATCCATGACTGCCTTCTAATAGGGAGTCCCTTCTAGAAAAAATTGGGAAGAAGTGGAGTCAAAAGTGGACGTAAAGATCACAGCAAAATTATGACCTCCAGCTCCTGCATATTGAGTTTACCCGCTCTTGTCCCTGGTGACAGAGAGGGTGAAAAGGCACCTATGGGCTGAGGGCCTGTGCCATCACAGCTCTTCTGTGTGCTATAGAAACCACCCAGGCCACCCACAGAGGCCACTCAGCCCTTCATAGAACCATGGAATCACAGAATATGCTGAGTTGGAAGGAACCTATCAGGATGATCTAGTTCAACTCCTGGCCCTGCACAGGACAGTCCAAGAATCCCACCATGTGCCTGAGAGCATCCAGAAAGAGATGTGCTTGGTCACTGAAGAGTTATTATATATTCAGTCTTTACCATGCACTCATGGGTCCTTTTTTTCTCTTCTGTCTTGCTCATAGACTTAAGCACAGATATTTTGGCCATTGCCAAGTTCCTCATTTGCATGCTGAAGCCTCTCCAGCCTCTTTCTTCCTCATCATTGAATCTTTAAATCCTACCAGTTCCCTGGAAGTCAATCCCCTTATTGCCTTCTCTCCCTAAGCACTTGAGTCAGTACACCCTTGCAGCATCACATTTGATGTGCCATGTTTCTCTGTGATGGATCTCTAGTTTTCTGCTACCACATTTTAAACAGAAAAGAGTTCTCTCCCAGCATAGCTCTTGTTCTGACACAGCTGCCTCTTGATTAGGTAACTGCCATTCTACAGAACCACAGAATCATCTAGGTTGGAAGAAAACCTCAATATTATCTAGTTACACCACCAATCCAGCACCTTCAACCCAGAAGCCACCAAATGATAACCTTTGCTGCTTTACTTTTCCCTGCTACAAGCCTAGAATGCGAAGAAGGAAAGAAGGACAGAAAATAGGAAGATCAAAAAGAATTGAAGAATTCGATTATAAACAAGAAACCTTTATAGCTTATTGAGGTCCCCTGCATACTTCCAACAAGAAATATTACATACAGCAGTACCAACAGTGCAAGTGAATATAATTAGACTATTTTCTCACTGGCATTTGCATTGCCCATAAGCTGCAACACATGGTTTTCTAAGCATCAATGATATAAAGATGCTGCAGTGGAACATATCCATGCACATGTTCACCTGTACACAATCATTTTGTTCAGCAGAACATGCAAGGAACTTGTAATAATATGTCGGAGGCTATGAAAATCTACATAGGAAATTTTACTGACAGTGCTTAAACTGCTTATATTAACTACTTCTGAATTATTGGGAATAAAAAAACTGTAAAAAGAATACCAAAAAAACCTAAACCAACCCCAGTCTTTTGAATCTTCAAGGTTCTCAGACTTTATCCCCGTCTCAAAATAGACTGAGGATAAGTTCTGATTTCAAGAACTGGCAACAGATCCATAGAGCAAAATGGTCACAATTTGAAAGTATTGAAGATCACTTACTCCTCTACAGTTCACTCTAGTTCAGTAAGGAGTTTATGAATAAAAAAGCTATGCATTCTTATTCTAGTCTTTTATTCATGTGAAGGGTACCAGTTCTATTATTAATCATTTTTAAAGTGCCACATTCTTTACCTTTGTATGAAAAATCTTACCATGTAGAATTCTTTATTCCATTGAATTGGTACGCAATATCATTTCTGATAAAGGCCAGGTTTCCTAAAGTGCTCAGTTGACTTTATAGATTTACAAAAGCATGTTTAGATGCAAACTGGAGAAAACTGAAAACACTAGAAAACAGGTGTTCTGAAACCATTACACACTAATGCCAAAAATGAGGCCATTTCAAACAGACATCCAAAGTCTATCTGAAGAATATTTCAACCATACTTTTCTGTATTTCAGATCCACAGTTATAAAATGACCCTCAAGTAATAACTACTTATTCTACAGCAGAAATATAAAATAAATCACGTGTGAAGCACACATGGTGAGAATTTCCATAGGCAAGTCCAGAAGCAAGTTAATAACTGTTTAGAATTACCTCTGTCTACGCCAGTAAATCAGATGCTACCTCTGTCCATTTTCAGGTTCTACTTTCTATTACAAATTCTGATTTGCAAATATTAAAGTTTAATGCAATGCTGAGCTGAATGGTTAGGCTGGGAGCTTCTTTGAGGTATTTTTACAAGAGAATTATTATGAGGTTGTGACTAGGGGAGATCTGCCTGGTAAAGGTCCTCATATGCTACCACTTTAGGACTGTGATCCCCTACAAGTGATCACTGAAAAAGAAGTGTAGTATTAAAAACATGGATCATTTGAGGCCTTACATGGAATGTATTTGCTTACCAGTTTGCATACGTTCAGCCTGCTCATTGATACTATTTAACTTCTCCGTGTAAACCTCTTTGTAGCCATTGATGAAGGAGAGATAGGATTTAGGTGTTACATAAGCTCGTCTTCGATACCTAAACCAAAGCAGATTGGCAACATCAACTTCACACATATTTTAATATATACAGCTATTTGATCACTTCCAAAAAAAGAGAAAATTATGTAACTCAAGTCTTAATTCATTCAAAATCAGATTTCTTCATGATGCAAACCCTCATACATTCAGTTAAATTTTTTTATCCACATAGACAATATTAAATACTGTTGAATAGTGGGAATGAAGAGAAAGAATTTGCAACATAATAGCAGTCCTTTTTCATGGCCTGAGGATATAACGGTAGAGCAGATTTATTTTTTATTACCCTTAAAACACATTTATTGATACATATAACACAAGTTCCAAAAACACTGTCATTAGCAACATTTTTGAGATTAATTATTGCATTAGTAGAAAATATTACCTTTGAAAATAATTCTCACAGCTTTCTGAAACTATATCATGAAAGAGACCCATGGTTTCTACTATTTCTGTTTTAACTGATGGAGCGCAGACCATATTAAATTCTGAAAGGAAATAGTTGGACACAGCTACAAGAGCTTCCCTGGGCCATCGACTGAACCAATCCATGGTGCACCCTGATATCAGACCAGGAAATTTTAAAGAACGTGCACGGAACTTCTCACCAACCTGAAGAGAGAATCATTGTTTGTCAGTAATGTGATTCTTAAGCAAAGGTCAATATAAGTGTTTAATTAGTAAAAACAACTAAATAGTCAATTTTCTTCTTGATACTTTTCTGCTTAGAATATCCTGAATTTTTTTTCCTCAAATAGTTTTGCAAAATTTCTAGCATTCAATATTCATGAAATTTGAAGAAAGAAGTTCATTAAAATATATATGATTTTAATATTTTGAAGCATCAAATAATGTATTTTAACTACCAATAAAATACTGTTTTCCAGTTAAAAGCCATAATTTCACAAAAATGCATTCACTGATGTGTATTAGGAAAGAATATGTGAGAGGAAAAAAAATGAAAGTACTTTAACTTGTGAGAAATTATTTAGTTTTTAAGTATTTTGCTGTTAACTTCTCACAGCTGTACTACTACTTTTATTATCTCAGCAATTACAACTAGACTTCAGTAATCTTTTTATGCATCTTGAACTTCCTTAAAAACATAAAACTTGAATAATTCTCTTACACCACATAAGTAAGTTTGCTAATAGAAGAAAGGAAAACAGATATGTAGAAAAATACTTACTGGAGAAAAGCAGAGGACAACATGCAAGTTCTTCTTTGCTCGACTTAAAAAGTACTCATAAAGATTGTCAAAGGTAGGAGGATGCCGAGGCAGCTCTTTTTTCATCACAGGTACTAATGATTGGGTGATTTCATCCAATTCATCCCGAGCAAATAAATTAGAAATCTTTTTATAAAATGAGAAATTGATAATTAATTGCACGGATGTCATTATTATGGAATTTATAAATATTTGCTTGTTTACATGTGTATCTCCCTCTCTCTGCATATACACAGTTTAGACTAAAAACCACAGGTTTAGACTTACGAAACTCCATTGAAATCTAATGAGTCTAACTCTGGAAGAGTACAGAATTTTACTGGCAATCAAATCATCATTCAATAAAAGGCTACTGAAATTCTAACCACAGCTCCTTTTATATTCCCCTGGCTTACATTAAAATAAAGAAACTACATATCCAGAGCACTCCTTAATAAGTTGAAATGTTTTAACCATTATTGATTCTACAATGTATTATCAAGACAAATAAAGTAGTGAGAACAAATTCTACAGTAGCCTGCGTCTAGAGCACATTTCCTGTCAGGCTGAGACCCTTACCTCTCCTGAAGATAGCAGATTATTTACATATTCCAAAAATGATTCCTCTTTTATCTCATTATCAGTGAAAATAAAGGTGATACCTTGTCCCTCCTGTCCAGCTGTTCTATACAATACTTTTAAATCCTCTGCCAGATTGGTTACATTATAGGATCTAGGAGAGATAAGGAACATTACCTGTTAATTCAAAACAACTCAGAATACTGCTCCTTTTGGATTATATTATTTTATAAATGACCTTGCAAACATACTTTGTAAACACACATATTTTGGTGCAGGAATAGCTAACACATGGTCTACCTTTTTCAAGTCTCAATAAATCCAATGTTGTATACAAACCATATAAGAGCGTATTGTTCTCAACATTTTTCCA